>VZTA01007674.1:399723-598598 GCA_013398855.1 Mohoua ochrocephala
AAAAGGTTGGGCCAAGATGACCCTGAGCACAATTTCCTCAAAGCCAAGGCGTGCTGTTAACAGGGAGAATCTTTTGATCCCTTGATTCTGCCCCTTCAGGACTCCAGGCAGAATGATTTCCAGAGAAAGACCGTGATACTGGGTCCAGATTCTCCTGACACAGCAAATGCAGCTCTATTTCAGACCCGATTTGAGCATGGAATTCAGACTTTCTTTCAGTGGGGATCTGACTTGTGGCACCTGGTTGTAACAGAGACTGCAGCACAAGCCACTCAGGGCACAGGTAATGGCCAGCTCTTTATTTTCTGTGCTGGAAGCCCCAGATGGAGGGGAAGTTACTGAGCACTCTGCAACATGCAGATGGACATAGCAGCCTGGGTGGGGTGAAATGGTCTGAGCTTGGTGGGCTTGTGCTCCTCCATCCCTCTGCCTGAATAATGAGCCCTCCTGGGACAAACAGCCCCGGGGAAGCCACTGATCTGGACCCTTGGTTTGCTTACAGCACTCGGGAGCCTGAGGTGGTGATGGGTGCCCACGTGCTGTGTTCCTCTGGTGCTCCTGGTTATGCAGTATCCAGGCCAGCTCCTCAGAGAGCTGGTTCGGGCCTGAAAAAGCTTATTAACTCTGGCTCTGTGCTGTTTGAAACAGTCTAAAGTGCTCCAGGACTAGGAGGAACAGGACAGCAGTGTACGTGGAGCATTGCACCCATACGGAGCTGGCCTGGGAGTCTCTGTATCCTGCCAGACTTCATCCACGACCTGGATAAAGCACCTGCAGGTAATTGGGAGCTGGCTGTGCCTGACCAGAGGGCAGTGTCAGGTTAATTGGACATCTGCAGGCTGTTCTTAAAGCTTTTTTCTTTTTCCTTTGCAGTCCCAAAATGGAGAACTGTTTAATATAAAAGAAAAAAAAAAGGCTTTTTCCCCAGATTGGCGTAGAACGCTATTTTTACTTAATTGAAGACTGGTGTGGACTGATTTAATCTCTTAATAATTTCCCTTTCTCAGGTACTAAAACCTGTGGCTCAGCATGGCTTTTCTGATTTTCCTGTTCTTTGGTTTGCTTTCCATATTTTGCATTCATGTATTTTCTTCCCTGATTCTTAATGTGCTTAGCCTGTTAAGACGAATATAAGATCTTTATAGTAGCATCTGAGATCATAATCTGTCTATATCAAAGGCCAGAATTATTCCCTGTTGTTTGTAAAGGAATTATTTAATAAGTAATCCTTGTAAGTGTCAACATTACACATGAGATGACATAACACTTGGGGAAAGTAAGGACTAAGCCAATATTCCCACACCAGCTTCAAAGCTAAATATGCTTTCACATACAGATGCTTCCTATTTCTCATCTGTGGCTTCTATTTCCTCCTAATTGGAGTTGACACTGGAAGAACCAGTTCTCCTTTTCCTCCTCCTGGATGTTTTGATTGGAATGTTAATACCGTCCTCCTTCATTACCAGGCTCTGTGGAGTGGTGTGCCACGTGGTTTAAGGTATAGGATTGGTTTTCCCATGGCAGCTTAGCATGCTGCAATGTCAGAAGTGTTAATTCACAGCTGGCTACTTGCTGCACAGCAGTCTGAGACCTCGTGTGCCGGCACTTTTGGGAGCAATTGAAATCCGGACACAGGTTTTGCCTTTCTGGCCTATCTTGCCCAAAAGCAAACTTTGCATTGAATGAGCTCAGAGAGAATCAGGCTGTTCTGCAAGTAAAATAGTGAAATCATGAATGCTGAAGACGCGCACACACAGAGTTTCTCCCTCAGAGTGTTTCTACAGGTTGAAAATATCAATCTCTGCAAAAATCTGAGTGTTGGCCCCTGGGTGGCAAATAACTCCTCCAAGACTAGAGAAGCCTTCTGTTTCCTGCAAAACCCCTCCCCATTCTTGCCTCGTGCCTCCATCCCAGACAAATTCAACCTCCCAAGAAAAATTAATAAATTTCTGTGGTGTGAATTCAAAACATCAAAATGCCGTGGAGAGTTAATCCTTTCTGTTAGTAAGGCAAGTCTGATCAAAACGTCTTTAATCTTTTTCCTTACCAAAGCAACCTCTGAGGTGGGGCAGTAAGGAAAAGGGGAAAAGCCAGGGAAATGCTTTGTGCCACTGTAGATGCTCCTGTCCCAGCTGGGGGTCTGCAGGTCCCAGGGTGCCCGTGTGCTCCTTGGGAGTTGTGTAGCTGCCAGGAAACTGTAGTGATTTCTTGAGAGCTTACAAACGTGCATTATCTCCTCTCTGAAATCACTGTGAAGGGATTTTAAACCACTGGCTGCCAAAAGCATTTATCCCAAGGGAGAAGATTTGAGATTTCCCCGCAAAGACACGTCTCACAGTCCATTAGGGTTGGGTGTGAAGCCACCCATGATGCTGCCGAGTCCCAGGCCGCAAGCAGGGATCCCTGCACCCGGGGCCCTGCTGAGCCCAAATGCTCGGTGTTTGGCTCGGAGCTTTCCTTGCCCACAGGCTCCCTGTGTGGTGAAGGCAGCTTTTCATCTCCTTGCAAAAGTATTGCCCAAATGCAAATCCTCAGAGCTGATGACTGCACCCAGCTCAGAAAATGAGTGTCCTCTACTGCGGGGCTGTTGGGGTATTTGAGGGTCTTTTGGGTCAAGGTCTCCCTTGCCTTGTGCTGTGCTTGCACAGCCGATGTGGCTGAGCCTTTCTGTCATGTGGCACCACAGAGACCCTCATAAAGTAACAATGCCTGAATCTAGGGGGGGCTGTGGACAGATTTCTTCTACAAGAGTATGGAATGTAATAGTGACGCAGGGATCCCTGCTGCCCCAGTGCTGGCTTGCCAAATATGAAACCCTGCCTTGTTCCTTGTACTTTTTTCCAAGATCTCTTTGGTTCTGCTGTCAGCATCTGTCTCTAGGCGTATCCAGGTGCCATAAAGCATAGACAGTAATGGGGCTGTTTTGTAATCTCCCTGCACAAGTAATAACTCTATGAAATCTTGGCACTCACACAAGAGAGGAGGTTTGTTGTTATTGTGCTTTGCAGACAAACTGGTGGAAAACAGAGATCCAGTATGGACCTCTGGAGAGGTGTAGAGGATCCTGAGGATCAGTTGCATGGTGTCTGTCCTGTTTTCCATGTAAGAGGTTCAGAGGTGCCTTGGGGCCTCTCATGACCAGGCTCTTCTTGACCTTACACGAGTTGAGGCAAGGGCCTTCAACACTGCTTTGCCTGGAAAGACTGGCTTTGTCCTGGGCTCTCCATGTCCCTGCAGTTGTCCTGAATGAATCCTTACTGTCTCCTGGCAGGTGTTGGGTGGGTATTATAGGCCAAGGTGTCTCACAGGGTCAGGACTTTGTTGGTATAATAAGAGAACAACAGTTGTCTTGAGACAGAGCTGTTCTTCAGCTTTTCTTTTTTTACTTTTGTCTCTGGGTTCATGGGCTCTCTACCCTATTTTTTAGAACCTTTGATGCAAAGAATATTGTGGCAAAGTGGTTGCTTTAAGTGTTCATTTTAGCTAGAGTGAATGACTCAGGGCTAGTTTTTGGCTTTATTATTTAGGTTGCAGACTTGTAAAATGGCTATTTTTAGAAAGTAGTGAGGAATCCTATACACATCACAGTGCCTTCTCTCAATTTCTTGTTAAAGTTGAATGATTTTTACTTCGGTGGAAATGCGGGAAAGACAGCCAGCACAGGCATAGGAGGCTGTATGTAATCTTTCTTCACATCCTCAAGCTTAATCTGAAACTGTGTGAGGTCTCCTGTGGCCCAGACCTGTGCTTCCCTCTAATAGACACTGTGGTGCTAATTGCGTTATTGCTTTGCACGAAGGACAAATGGTCCCTCGGGACCAAGATGACTCCATCAAAATAATTTCCAGCATTGATCTAAATGGCATTTGATCTAAGTATACTTTTTAGAGGGAAAATACAATGGCATAGCCCAGAAACCTGGGGACAGACACCATCTTCCAACACGTTTACATGCTACCTTGTGTGTCTATAGCACTACTGCAATATGAATATGCCAACTACCTCTTCCAAATTTCCTGCCTGTTTCTGTCATCATGATGTTCTTTCTGGAAATCCATGCAACATGTCATGAAGTTATATTAAGCCTTTTGTTTTGTCTTCAGTTCTTGAGTTCTCAACAGTGGTTTCCTAGAAAAGTGATGCTCTCCTTACCTATTTGTTAATTCCTACCATGTATCACAAGGCATTCCTGCAAATTCCCATCAGCCGTGACAAACTTATCTTGTAGACCTATGTAGTGATTTTGATGGCTTTACAGACCTGTTTGTTTTGTTCTGAGCTAAATTAATAGCACTGTGATGGCCCCACTCCAGCACTGAACTTCTAAACCTCCCCTAATATACTAATCAGCATGTCAGTAGAATATTCTTTCTGGATAGAGACAAGCCTGGTGAAACGGATTAGACATTCACATGGCATTGCATAATTCAGAGAGCAGGCATGGTGCATATGATTTGCATTAATAGCCTCTACTGCAGCAGCTTCTCACAGGTCTCTCTCATTAGATCATATGTGGAAGCTTCCAGACTGTCAATCAATTACAGTAATTTCCTTTTCCATATTTATTCCATCACGATCATTGACAGTTACCATTAAGTGACATTAATACAATACAATACCACCTTGCATTTTCCAGTTCTCCTCTTACAGGGTCCCTAATGCATATAAGGCTGAGAGGCTTCATTATATATGGAAAAGGTGTCTGCTCACCCTAGCTCAGCAAAGCGTGGCTCCCCTGTGACGGGGAGGAGGATGGAGCACCCTGTGCCACGGGGTCTGGCAAGCCCTCTGGGCTGCTCGGGAGTGGGGTCTGCTGGCTTGGGATGGAGGTGGTTCCTGCCCAGTGGTGAACACGGGGTGCCCTGAGAGGTTGGCAGACTCCGTCAGGATAGAAGAAAACTTGACTGCAACAGCTCAGTGCAGCTTGTGTGGCGTGTTCAGGTGCCTCAGCACCGACATTTTAGTATGGCTGAGGTTACAGTTGCCTTATCTCGTTTGATGCCCTCGGATCTTCCCAGTAGACTAACATGAACCTAGTTTTCATATGTACCAGCTAACACCTGGGCATTCTTGTTAGAGAAACCAGAGCTCTTTTCTTCCCTCCAGCCCTGCCCTTCCTGTCTCACTGATTGCTTAAAACCTCATGTCCTGCCCTTGGCAAGCAGGGTTCAGAATTACTGAATCCCAGTGGCAGTAGCAGCCTCTATTGAACAAGCATAGGCCCAGCAGCACCAGAACAGGGCAGTCTGTGGGCTTCAAAAACCCAAAGGGTTGGTGTGGTCGTGCTGTAGTCAATGACCTGGTGGCCGCTGAAGGGGGCTCCTCCTGGCTCTTCCTCTGCAAAGTGTGATACAGTACCTATGGTGAAAACTGGGACTGGTGGTCTCAGCCCTCCTGTTTGAGATCCATCTTCTGAGGGGCACCTTGAAATTATTCCGAGGGGACAAACAGGAGGTGTGAAATCTCCTGAGAAGTATGTGTGTTACTTCAGCAAACACTGCATGATGGGTCAGCTGGAGCACTGCATGTGCTTCTGGCTCTTGCTAGCTTTTGATAGCTGTTGTTTGCAGAGACCTTTCCCGTGGAGTTAGAAAGGCTTTTAGCCACACTGCACAAGTTTTCTTATGTTCTCTTATGCCTTAGATCTCTGATGTCCTACCCAAACGTTTAGAGGCTCAATCTTAAGTTTAGAAGGTGATCTTTGGGCTGGGTGGGAAAAGAAACATATTTTTTGCAGACCAGGAAAAAAGGAATTGGTTCTGTATCCCCTATGGACTCTGCAACATCCCCCCTCAGTCAGTTTCCCCATACTGTACTAAAAATCCTGTCTGAAGAAGGCATTGAGCTCCTTTTTCATTTTTGCTGCCTTTGTGCTAGGGACTGCTTCTGCCCCTTTTCAGTCTTGAGGTGCTTTTCCCAGCTCGCTGAGCTGACATGATGAGATTCTTTCACCACTCATCAGTAAACACTTCATCAGCAATTCTGCACATGCCCAAGGGTTTTTCCTCTCTTTTCTTTGCTGAATTTTTTGGTGCTTCTTTCTTCTTCATCTCTCCTGCTAGGATGGACAATTTTCCACTTATCCCCATCTCCCTCTTCTTTGATACGTGTCAGAGACTAAGCAGGATCAGTTGCCACTGTGTCCTCATTCAAGACCCTCCTAAAGCTATTGCTGCCAAATATGCTGGATGTCTTCTTTCTCACAGTGCTCCACTTCCATCCTTGTCATTCATGGGTAACAGTTCAATGATCTTTCCCCTTCTCTGTCCACTGAGCTCATTTAAAATCCAAACAGTTTCTGGCTGTCAGCTCTCCTGTTTGTGACTTCCACTCTGTTTACTTCTCTCTTCAAAATCTTTCCTGTCACCTCTCATCTTCAGAATTGTCAGTGCCTGAGACATTCATTTCATTGCCCCTCTTTTGTTCTCATCCGTGGCTTCTTACTCCTGTCCACGAGTTTGCAATGGAGAGGGTCCCTGCAGTTTGTTGTTATTTTAGGTAGGCTTGTTGCTTAAGCTTTCCCCTGGACTGGAGCAGTCTTGGCTTCTGGTATTCACTGCTCAGGCTGTACCTCAAAGATCTGCTTTGTTGCTCTATAACAGTTCTGTAGCTGCATGAATTTCACATAGTGTTTTTCCACGGTTTTAGGGTCCAGAGTTCTGCTCACAATTATAAACAAGTTTCTCTCTAGATAGGGATGGCCTGAAATCTGAATTTCCCTTACGTTTCAGTTGTTACATCCAGATTTTAGGATTCTGGCTTACATAAGCGTGTGCTAGGCGTGAACTTTGGATGCACTGCCAGACTTTCCCCAAAGGTTTGAGTGGCAATCATATCACAGTTCTTGCTTTAGCCCAAGCTGCTTTTCCCCCCAAGATAGATAGTGTTCTCAACTTGAGTGCTGGTTAAATAATACTTAGGCATCTATTCAAATGTGAGTCGTTACAGCTAGCAAATTATATACTTGGGAGTTTTGAGAGCTTTCCATTAAGTTTTTAGTGAGTTACCTTTGATAACTAGTTGTAGTTAATGGTGTGCTTTTTTTTGGTGATGCTGCAATTATTTGAGAATTTGTCAGTGTGTGTTCAAAATGCAATCAGCATAGTATTTTTTTTTCTTTATAGAACGGATCATATTGTTTTCTGGCATTTATTGTTTCAAGAAATGTTTCCGTGAAATTCAGTATTTGTACCAGAATTGTGTACTTGTGTACTCAAGGAATAAGACAGCATTTTGTGTAATTCTGATCATTTAATGTAGATATTAATAGGTCAAGCTCAATGCCTTAAAAGTGATTTTGGAATGAAAACAGATGAAACTTTAAATGCTAAACTAAGTCTTGGAATAATAACTAGGACTGCTCTATATTCTGTGAGTTGAAAAATACTCAAGCTCTGTCCTAAGAATTATTTCTTCACTTTCTATTATAATTTTATGATGGATTTTTGTCTATTATTCACTGAAAAATTATATTTGCTGGAATTACTGCTTTTCCATTTACACAGGACTGGAATGTATTGCTTTAGTGGAATATGTCTCCACGGGCCAGCAATACAAAAGATGTGAAGGACTTCCCATGTGGCTGACGATCTGAAGGGAAGAGGCATAGAAGGTATTGCACCCCTCTGTACAGTTTAGGTGACCTTCTTTAAGGTCTGCTGATGAAAAGTGCTAAAATACTCTGTTAAGGGTAGGATGTTGTTATTGCTCTTTTATTATCTGCTTTTTCCAAGCTTGATCTAATGATGCTGCAGCCAGGGGCAGATTTGTGTTGCTCCACAGAAGAGACACACGAAACAGCCCCTCAACAGTTAACTGGTGTGCCACCCCCTGAAAGCAGAATTATCCTGAAGACCTTTAAATGGCGTGGGGAATTCGTGCGCTGAGTGAAGTCCCACAGGATGACAACAGGGAGTGGGATGCGTGGAGTAGTCAGGTGAGAGCTTTCACGTCCTTTTGGAGCAATTGTGTAATGAGATACAGGGGAGGGCTCAGCGATTTGTTAATGACTCGAGTGCTGCTTCAGGAGAACATTTGTGTAAGCCGTGGAACAATGCGTAGTATTTGTGTGTGATTAATGAGAATTTGTCATCCGAAATACAGTCAGCACAGCGCCTTCGTAGCTGTGTGCCTCAAACCCTCAGAGCCAACCCACGGTGGAATATTAGAGGAATTACTCAGCAGATTACTTCCATGTTGTTTTTGTCAGCTTATTCACCCCGACGCCCGTTTGATAAAAGGAAGGGGGTGTGAGGGTTTGTGTTGTGCGTTTTTGTTGGCATCTAACTTGTGGCTCTTCGAAAGGTCATGGGTACTTGAAGCTGTTTCAGACTGGTCAGAGCACGGCTATTAGTCATGGAGCATTATTCACCCAGTCCCTTTCTTTCTTTCCTCTTCCCTGTGCTTTTAGCTGAAGGAGCGATCTTTGGAAAGGAAACAATAGCTGAAGGAAACTTTTTTTTTTTTGCCCGGATGTGAAGTTTTTCCACCGGAATTTAATTGAAATTATTGGCATGCTGTTGGCTACAGGATGACCCGACCTCCCCTGTGACAGTTCATCAGAGCTGAGCGCAGGAGCCATCTTAGTAATTTTGTCCACTTGTTTCCTGTCTTGTCCAGTGCAGTGGTTTTGCTGTACCCCTGTCCTTACTAGGAGACTTTCCAGGGTTTAACTGGTTTTCTGTTACAGGCTTGTTCTGGGAGAATTAAGCACCATTCCTCAATGTTTCTCTTTCAGTTACTTCTTGGATAACAAAGGTTTTGGGTTTGTTTTTTTTTTTTTAATAAATAACTGTTTCTGATAGAACACTTCTTTTTGATAAATAAGTGAATAGCTGGCATGCTTCCCTGGATGAAGACCCCAACTAATGCTTGTTAGTGTGACATACCTACGTTTTGTACATGCCAGCTGGCAGAGGTTTATGCTGTTAGCTGCTCATATTGCAGTGGACCCTAGTGAATCCACCCGCCTTGAGCCTCTGTTTGTCTTGGTTCTAAATGGATATTAAAAGGTGTTCCTTGCCCTGAAAGTAAGTCTGTGATAGACAACTGAGTGAAAATGAGAAGTGTCCAAAAAGCCAGGATATTTTAGGAAACTAGTGCATAATTCTTAGTCAATCAGCAGCTGTAATGCTTATATAAGCCATTTGATACCTGAGTGTGAAGAAGCAAAAAGGAAGAAAGGATGCTTTCTCCAGTGGAAACAAATGGAAACTATTTTATTTTATATACTGTTAGGGTCCAAGATGCAATGGTAGAACTGTGACTTGTATGTTTTTGGACTATGCCTCAAAAAAAAAAAAGAAAGGCATACTTCTGCTCATGTGATGAACAGAAAGACCATTCAGACAATAGAATGGATAAAAATTCATGCATTCTCAAGGTTTTATTTAGGTTGGCATCTAAATTTTAAATACGTAGAATCCAGAGCTTATTTGAGTAATTTCTTAGTATTTATTTTTATGTGCCCATGAATAGTAACCTATAAACCACAGACTATCCAGCAGCAGATAGGTACTGGGATCTGATCAGATCTTGATGTACAGAATGGCTCCAATAACATAATGCAGTTATATAAACTGAAGTTTTAAACAGTTTCCAAATCAGTTCATGTTTTCATGGAGAGTGCTAGTTTTGTTGGTTTCACAGGACAACTACTTTGTTGTTGACATATTTTTGGGAGGTGTGGGGGAACCTGTGTTTTCAGTATCTGGGGAAGTAACAGTGCAGAACACTTGCTTTCTGCATACAGTTTCAATGTGCAGTTAAAATATCACCTGCTGGAAAATCAGAGCTTTCCCTGGAGGAGTCAGCCTGTGGCTGGAGACCAGCATGCCCCAAGTCTTTTCCAAGGGTTGGGTCCCAGCCAGGTGCTGCCTCCACTGCTCACTCCAGCCACCCACAGCAGAGAGGATCTTGGCTGGGGATGTAGCCCTCAGGGAAATTTGAGGGATGTGAAAAGCTGTTGATGATGGATCCTAAAGGAGCATTTTTATTCCTTAGGTATCTTCTATTCTTTTTACTATTCTTGGTGGTCGTGTGTCTTGATGTGCTGGTGAAGTTTTGCAGAAGGGCCCAAGACTTGAACTTTAGTAAAGTTTAAGGTACTCATGTTTCAAGATTTGCGTTACTTTGTTTCCCTAAGTGTAGTCTCTACTGACTTCACCATGAAGTAAATAATTCTAGTAGTAGCATTGTTGCTGGGATGGATGTTAGACCATAAATGAGTAAGGTTTGTATCGAGGGAGGGCTGTGATTCTTGCAGGTGTCACTGTGCAGATGCCTGGGTATGCTCTGGAGCCTGTGGGCACTTCTCTGGGCATGGAAGAGACAGAGCAAACTTCTAGGAGGAAGAGGGCGAAGCCCCCTGCAGCTTTAACTACCACAATTCATAGAATCATAGAATAATTTTGATCAGAAAGGACCTCAAAGATCATTGAGTCCAAATGTTAACCCAGCACTGTCCACCACTAAACCATGTCCCTAACTACCACATATACACATCTCTTAAATACCGCCAGGGATGGTCGTTCTGGGCAGCTTGTTCCAGTGCTTGATAACCCTTTTGGTGAAGAAATCATCCCTAACAGCCAGTCTAAACTTTCCTTGGAATTCCCATTTTTCTGGTTGGAGAGGTGGTTAAGTGTTGTTTGTCAGACATGGTATTCTGACGTGTCTCCCTGCAATTCCCTCCCCACATCCGAAGCCATGTTTTGTTCTAGGTGGTGACCCTGCTGACAGACAGGGCTCAAACTGTACCTGCCAGGTACTTTGAGGCTGAGGATGAGTTTGTGGCACTTGAGCACACAGGGTATCTACTGCCCCATAACACCTCTGTGCTCGGGTGGAGAATTGAGAGTGTTGTAGAAGGGTGCGTGTGCCTGGAGCCCAGCAGTGCTTGCTGCCACAGGGACCCAGGCAGCATCCCCTCCTCACCACGGGGTGTAAATCCTTCCCTGTGCAGTCAGAGGCTGAGAGCACACCAGGGATGGGCTCCTCCTCTCAAGCTGCACCAGGCCACTGCCTTCCCTACCCCTATGGCAAATAAACGATAGAAGGAGTAACAAAAGGAAAGTGTGGGTGTTTTAAAGCAGGCCTTCTGCCTGCCAGAAGGCAGCAGGCATCTACTGCTCAGCCTGGGTGTCCTCCCACACCCAGGGGGATGGCTGCTCCATACCGAACTCTCCTTGTCCGCCCTCATGCAAAGCCTTTTAGCTGATCCCCAGCATCACATGCTCCTCTCCCCTTTTCCAGGCCCCTCGTGGAGGGTCAAACAAGCAGGCTTATCTGTTCTCCCAAGGAAGAGGCAACTTTCAAGGTGCCCTCAACCTCTCTTCTGGGGAGAGGATCATAACCTGGCAGCCCTGGCTCCCTCCATGGCTGGTCTTCAATGGCCTAAAGTCCTGCACATCGTGTTTTCTTGTTGGAAGCTTTGCTTCAATTAAGGCACAGCCAAAATTGACAGAAGGACCTTGTAGTGTCACCCTCCATCCTTCTTACGGTGCTTTTTTGTGCCCACTTTCTCCACTTCAGTGCATCAGGGACTAATACCTCATGGGGGCTCATGTCCATTGACTACATTTCTGCCTTCTGTTTCTGCAGGGGTTAGTTGTCCTGGTGCTAGCTGATCCCTGAATTGCAGGTTTCAATTACGTGGTCCTCCCTGTATTTCATACTGCGGGTGCTCTGTGCCACCATCTCATGTAGGTGCAGGTCCCAAAATAACCTTGCTGCTTGCTGGCTTGGTGGGGAACAGATGTGCTGGCAGCATGGTGCACTTGGCTGCAGAGAAGGGGCATGTTCTGGCTTTGCTTTCCTTGGAGTGTGTCTCTTCCAGCTAGGCTCTTTCGTGATGTTAATGGCAGCCTAAATATACGGGCAGATGTACGAGGATCAAGCAGTGGACAATGGGTGTCAGTCCACAAGGAATGGACATAAAGCAGAAGGACCAGGTGGAAAAATGGCAACCTGAGATGCACCAGATCTTGTGTGATTGAAAGGAATTACTTTTTTAAAATCATTGGTTTAGGGAGTTTCCATTCTTCTCTTGGCTACAGACTTGCAGTTGTGTAATGCCAGCTTTGTATGTAATCATAACTACATGCATAATTTTGATATTGTCTCCAGAAGCATTGGAACCTCTGAAAGAAAAATTGCCAAAGGGGATGACGTAGCTAAACCTCAAAAAGACATACAAATCACGTGATGGTTTAGAGCAAAATCCTTAAAACCTCGTATGTTTCATTCAGCAAAGACTGCCAAGATATTTGATAGGAAGACCAAATTATCCAAAAGCAAGGAAAGAGAGATACTGCAAGCTACATTAGCTCATTGCCTCCTCACCACATCATGAGACTTGCTTGCTTCACTGCCTCCTACAAGGTTTCAAGACTCAGTGGCATCTGTAAATCTGCTGTTTGCTTGTTATCTAGATATCTGGATTTTTTCTTGTCTTGAACTTATGATAGATAGAGAATCATCATTCTATCTATGGGCAGGACCATATGGCCAGGTGTTATCTGAACTTTGGATGCAGATACCTGCCAAGCACCTGAGTCTTGATTTGCAGCAACTCGCATTGCACCTCCACAGAGAATCTTCCCACCGTGCCAAATTGGAAAGGATGGATTTGGAGATGGAAATTCAAATGAACTGTTTCAAAGGGTGTGCCAGGCTCCTTTCACTCAGAGCTGTAAGAAGAGAGAAATGTAACTCATAAGAGGTGAAGGGTAAAGCAGTCTTCATTTTAGCTTACCTTTACTCTCTCAGCATGTTAATAATTGGTGGGTCCTGGCAGAAAATATTTTCCTTGACTTGTGGATAGTATCCGTAAAATACTCACAGATGTAGCAAGCAGCTGCATTGTGATGCTGTTCTTAGAAAATGATGTAATGCAGCAATAATCACTTCTGAATCATTACTGATTTATGAATTGAGAATGTTTGCAAATTATGGGTAAACATAGCTAGCTCAAATGAAATGCATGTCAGCTTGGTCAGGTGATATTTCTGGGACTGTTGGCTGGTGCCCCAGTTAGGGGTTTTGCTCCACTGGCATGGTCTTTTTCAGTGGCTTTTCAGAAACAGTTCTATTTCGGTGGGCTGTCACAGAGGGAATAGGGAAGGAGAGGTAAAATGTTGACAGCTCTGGTGTGTTGTGCTGGGGCAGTATTGGGAGCTGTTGGTGGAAGAATGACTTGACTCCAGGAATCCCTTGTTTTAGACATGTTTGAGCTGTTGGGGCTTTTAAAGAATGAGGGAGTACCTTAAGAGATAAAATATGTGGGATCCACAAAACCAGGGTGCTAGTACTGAAAAGAGTCCTTTCTTCTCTGCATTAATATTTGCTATGTGGTCCAAGATCCCTCCCCTGTCCCCCATTTCCCCAGGCTTCTGTTAATTGCCTGATATATCTGGAAGGCCACGGGCAGCTTGGAGCGGGAATTTGGTAGGGACCCAGTTTTAAATTCATGCTTTCAGTGAGGAGCTGTTAGTAGATGGACATGTAATTAAAGTAATAATAACATATCTAACATTTACCTTGCACCTTTTCTTAATCCTCAAAGACCTCAGCTGACTTGGAGATGGAGCACAACACACTGATTTGTGCATAATAATGTCACAGAATGGTTTGAGAGGAGGGGAGGAGTATCTGGTGCATGCAAACTGCAGGAGAACATAGAAGAATTACAGTTATTTCAATGAGACAGAGTAAAGCTTCAGAAAGGAGAAACTGTCCCACTGACAGGCTGAAGAGAGAACTTCTATACTAAACCTGGTCTTTGTAATTGCAGGAAGTTTTTTGCTGTATAGGCCCAAACCGAATCTCTCTAGCCTCGATTTAGCAGATGTGCTGGCTGGGTGTGTTTATAACAAAAAAACCAAACCAAAACAACAAAAAAATTACTTTTTCTTTCTATTTTTAACTAGTCATGTTTGTTTTTAATAAGATGGTTGAGTCCCAAATTATTTTGAGGCTGGGTCACCCTGGTATATTTTGGGAAGAATGACCTTTTGTCAAGGAGCCTGTGGAAAAAGTAGAAAATGTCCAGACTCATGCCAGGTTAACGCAGTCTTATAGGTCGTGCAGAAATACTGACTGTGATCAACAGGGGTGCGGGGAAGCCAACCGATTATGAAGACCAGCTGAAAAAAGAAACTGCAGATGGAAGATAACTGCTTTCCCAGAACATCCACGGTAAAGGTTTTCGGGAAATTAGCAGAGACATGTGCCTTCGTGTAGGATTCGACTAGTTTGCGTGACTGGGTACAGATCCAAGTTTTGAGAAGTGGGGTGTTGCACCCTGGGAGCCCCTTTGCTGATTGGTTTATTACAGAATACTCTGTAGTCTGGGAGGATTAGCTAAAATCAAGAACAAACCATCCTGAAGTAGTTGGCTTTTCTGCATCTGGAATCACGCCATGATCATTTAATATGAGAGAATCAGCCCTATAGTCATGGAGGGAATTTCTTCAAGATCTCTTGTTCCCAGCATAGCTATTGTGCTCAGTTGATGGCCATTAAACCAGAGGCTTATTTCATTTTTATAAGAATTTCCTTGCTTGAAAAAAACAAAAGTTATGAGCCGAGTGCCCTATATTTGCTACTCCCTAAGTGAAATACAGAGATGAAGGAGGGAATTTTGATGATAGCCAACTACTGATTGAGTGAATTGCTTTTAGCAGCATGGAAAAAAAAGTGTGAGAACACCGTGAGCTATTATTTTACAATTATCCTATTTTTGCCACTGTGGGCCTCTTCAGGGATCAGACTCTGGGTAAAATACCATTTTTCTGTTTCTGTAGCTGCTGGATATAAATACACACCCTCCCTCATTCTTTTCCAAAATGTGGCTTTTCCCTTACAGCCAGTAAAGAGGAGTGTGGTAATCTCTGGTGTTGCTTGCACCTTTGTTATATTTTGGGGAGAAGTATCACGGTTTTTTTTTACTTCCTCAGTAGGCGAGACTATGCCCTTTATTACTTTGTTTAAACCGGCTCTGAGATTTATAGATGACAGTCCCTCTTTGGCCTTCGAGAGTACATGGTCTTCCACCAACCCTTGCTAGATCTGTTTTGCCAGGAGTGTAAAAGGCAGAGGATGTCTCGCAGAAATGCGACAGAGTCTCAGTATTGCCTTCTGTTGAGCAGTGGTCTGCCATTGTTCTGGGCTAACTCTCTGTAAGAAGGGAAGGGATGGTGCTTTGTGATGTGATGCCCTTATTTTTTAAACAAGCCGGAACTCAGTGCCTGGAAGTTAGGCTTTAAAGCAGATAGTAAAGCTGAGCCATCACACAGGTCAAGATTAAGAAGCCTGTGCTCAAAAATATTAGAGAGTTTGTCATCAGGAAGAAAAAAAAGAGGTTAATTTATGTGTCTAAAAATTCAGATAATGCATTAAAATGCATCTTCTTGCTCTGCTTTTTCGGCTGTGTTTGAAATCAGAAATACCAAAATACCACAGGGGAGTCTGCTCTCATGTTAATTTCTTGCCAAGCCAGGCTTGGAAACACTCAAAATTTCATGAGAAAGGGCTTTCCCTAGGGGGTTCAGTCCATTTGTGCAGACTTGCGTGGTGCTCAGATGGTTCACATTGTCTAGATAAGGATCAAATCTTTCAGATGTTTGACTTTCTCCCAAATCTGAACAGGTTTGAAGGGTGGATCCTCCATTTGTGGTCTTCCTAAAACGGCATACCAAGTGTTTATCAACACTTGGATATATCTAAAACCCAGTGCTTCTTGTGGCAGAGGCAACCAAAAGCAATTTGAGCCTTGAAGAGAGTGGGAGAGGACCTTTTGGGACTCTGAGGATAACCATCATGGTTGCAGCCACTGTGCTGATTCTTCAACTCGTACTCGGCTAGTGGCGCGTTTGCTTTCAGCTAGACTGACACGGATCTGGAAGCATATGCAATGACTGCTACTTCATGGAGAATTTGAGTCAGGCCAGCACCCATCTGTTGTGGGAACAAATGAAAAGCAAGTACAAAATCTTTTCTCAGTTTGTGTCACGCTCTGTGGTATTTTCTGCCTCCAACTGATCCTGAGAACACGTGCTTTGCCTCTTTCCTCTAAACACTTCCTTTTCCCAGGTACTGAAATGCTCTTCTATTCCTCCTCTTCCTTCACTGAAACAATTCACAAAACCTAAAATCAGGAAAGAAAAGAAAGAGTTGTAGTGCTTGGCAGGAAATGGAAGCAGCACCATAATGTTTCTAGATGTGTCAAGCATATGTTGTGTTGTGCTGGCATAGAAATGTGCAAATGCAATGCTCAGTTTCTGGGTCTTTCAGATTTTGGGAAATACTCGAAGGAAATGAATGGTTCTGTGATTTGTGAACCTGAGTCTTCTGTTAGGACCTGATTCTTCTATAAGATTTCCATGCAAGCTCCCCTAAAAGAACTCTTCCATGTCTGCTCCCTGGCATAAAGCTCAAAGCTGCTGTAAACACAGTCTCCACAAATTCCTGCCAGTCCACTTGCATTTTTAGAGTACATCATGGAGGGGAAGCAGGTCGGTCTCCTTTAAATCAGGGCTTATCAGGACATGCATAGTGCCGCCAACAATTAAAATGAGGATCTTCCCACAAGTTCATCAGCTACTTTCAGATGTTGTGTGGCTTTAATGACTGCTCACCTTTTGGGAAACAATCAGGTGTTGATGCTCCTTCCTAGCTGGCGTGGTATTTCCACCGTGTCTGTGCAGCATGGGGTTTCTCCAGCTGCAGGAGTGCCCCTGTCTGTTCCAGAAACTTGCTCACCACAGTCCTGGTACCAAACACATCAACATCAGAAGAGATTTAGCCAATGAGGTAAGGCCAGTCACCTTTGCCATGCGTAGTCAGTCATCTGAATTCAAGCTGCCCATGAGAACAGACAGGTAGGTCAGAGCTTCTATCCCTTGTTTCCAAAATCTTGATCAGAAACCCCATCAATTTCTCGAAGTGGAAGCTTGATAAAGTTGCATTGAGCTTAAGAACCGAACTGAAGCTTTCCAGCATACACTGTCTCCTCTGCATACATTTAGCTCATTGATCTGACTTACTGGACAAACCAGAGAGCAAATCCCCCCAGAGTGAACTCCTTCACTCTCAGGATCACACTTCTGTTTCACTTTGCCTTCTTTGCACTTTAGTTTTGCTTTTGGTTATGCACTCTGATTTGAGGGTAACACTTCAATCAAAAGATAAAACAAGTGCTTGCCTAGGTTTTATTAATGTCAGTAGAACTTAAACATATGTTTTGCCAGCTAGGGAAAGAATGAAACATGTTTGATTGAGACTTTTTAGTAAGAACTGAAGGGGGGAAAAAAAAGCTGGAAAAAAATTATTTTTCTATGCTTCCGATTATCATCAATATTCACACACACATTAGAAATAAACAATTGAGCAGTTATGATTTTCTTTTGGTTGTTGTTTTAAAGATAGTGCTAGCAGTTCTGCTTATCCTTCTCGGTGGAAGATAAAATATTTAAATTTGAAGTAATTTTATAAAGCAGCTTCATCAGAGCTTATTTGTTTATTACAGTGTTCATGATTGTTGTGTAAATAAGATGAGGAAGCTATTTTTGGCTTCTGCCTGCTTGTCCTCAGAAGGAGTCACAAGATGTGTACACCAAGATGGTGACTGAGTGCAGCTGGAGCACCTGATAAGTCTCATTTGATGTGAGCTGTTTGAGAGGATAATTATCAGGAAGGGGGTCAAAGATGAAGCCTCTCACAGTGACGGGCCGGAGACCGCTCTGCTGATTGCAGCAGCCAGCTCTTCCATAAAGTGATGAAAACTGCCTCGTCCTTTTCCCTTGCATTGATCACTGAGGTGCTCCTCTGGCAGCCTTTCTATGGCTTCTGCCTGTGCTTTTTCCCTTCCTTTATTTTTCTATAGCCTAGAAAGGAGAAGGTGCTCGGAGGCAGGCTCTTTGCTCTTAATCAAGACACATAGGAGATATATATATATATATTTTTTTTTTTTAACCCCAAGGTAACTGGTGCATATGACCTGTCCTGTGATACAGGGACAACAAAGCTCTCTAGTTTTACCCTGAGGTCAGTGCTGCCTGTCTACAGCTGACCTAAATGAACTGATTGCACCGAAAACGAAGCAAAAAGAGTCCTGTGGTTCTGGGGTAACAAATACCATCAGGTGGGAGCCCTCTGCTAGGGCCAGTGTGGATGTTGGTGAAGGCCTCAGTTTGCCTTTCTGCTTTCCATGTTCAGATTAGGCTAACTACAAGTGTATTGCTTCCCTTGAGGCAACAAAAATGCATATACCTGTTTTCTAGCAATGAAGGAAATACCTAACTGCAAACAGGTGAGCTGCTGCAGTAGAAGAGTTGCTAGATAGAGGGTGCAGGAGCAGGTAAGTTTGAGGCGGGCTTGTTCTTTACTTTGTTTAGGTCATCAATTATTTAAGTGCCTAGTAAGAAGACAGACTGGAAGAAAAATAACTTCTGAGGGTTATATTACACTTCTATCAGTCCTGAGTGAAACCATCTCCATGACAATTTTGCTAGCTGTAGTTCTTAACTTTATGCTCCAAGCTGAATGCGATCACAGCTTTTTAGGTCCCTCAGAGTGGCTGTGAAGTTGTATTGTTTGCTTGCAGTAGGGGAGGCTGGAAGGGAGGGGTGGGCCAGAGTTGGTGCTTGTAAGCAAAGTCAGCTATGGATATGGTAGTGATTTTGTTGAACTAGAGCTGTCAATCCAGAGCAGTGGAGATGTGTGATGTCCTGTGGTTCTGGGGTAACAAACGTAACCAGGTGGGAGCTGTCTGCTAGAGACACTGCCGTGTGCATGTTGCCAAAGGCTTTGGCTTTCATCTTTCATTTTGTGCAGTCGATGTTGGGTGCCTGTTCCAGCTGAAGCTTGAAATCAATGCTCCAGGTTTATTTTCCTGCCTCTGAGGATGTGGGCAGACTATTTTATTAATGATATGAATGTTACATGCTGCATGTGCATGGCTGACTAACGTAGGCAGTAGAAGTCCAAAAGAAAGGGAGACTGAGAATGCGTCACTTCCGTTTACTGTCCAAAAGCTTTCTTTTTGACACTTGAAACATTCCAGAACAGTTAAGGGAGCAGAGCCCTTCTTTGTAAGAGAAGGTTTACATGAGCACAGAGCTGTGGAAAAGACAGGCCTTTCCTGTAAAGGCAGAAGGTCTGCTGCTGAGAGAAAGCAGTAAGCGGTAAGGAAAGATTTTTGTGTTGATCTGTGAAGATATTAAGCTTGCGATAGTAGTGGCATATCTAATTCTCCTTCTGTCTATTTTTTCAAGTTTACCCCTTTTGGTGATAGTAGAAATACTTAGAAGGGAGAGGAAAGCATCAATTATTTTCACTTTATTACCTTCAATATTATTTTATCCATATCTTTCCTGTCTCCACTTAAAGCAGTTAACTTTCCAATAATAAGTAAATTTTTTAGATCACATAGGGGCCACAGTATGCATTTTTATTTCATTTTCCCTGCGTTCACGGGAGCAAACAGCTGCAAATATCCACAAACATTCATGTTTAATTTTTATTTTGAAGATGAAGCACTGTTGCCAAAGTCGATTAAATATTAAAGAATCCTATCTTTTTTGCAGTATTTTAAAAATATTTTACAGAAAATTCAAGGCCTCTGTACCCAAAGTGCTCTTCTGAGTGCTGTGTTTTCAGTATTAGCTTCATGGTATTTGTCCTAAGGTGATTCAGGGATTTGGTGAGCCAGGATTCCTCTGGGCTTTACCAAGGGAAGGGACCAGACACTGAAATCTCTGTTTTCTGAGGCATGAACAGTCAGTCAACCAGGTAGGTTAGTCAAATACACAAATAAGTGTTGGGGTGGAGGAAGGAAGAAAAGCAGACTTCTGTTTTGACTCCAGGGGTAGTGATGGCTGTATCATTGTAAGCCTCCTGTTGACTTGGCTGAAGATTTGGCAGGGCTTCCCAGTTTACCTGGTGAAGGAAGGTGATAATAACAATGGGAAAGGCAGATCATGGAAAGTATTGTAATATGTGTATTCATCCAATCTTTATTTCCTATCTTAAGTACCTGAATTGAAGGATAAGAGAAATTAGAAGTCTTAAATGATCTGTGAACAAAATATGGTTGGTGGGGGTCAAAGGGGAAACGTAATTGAGGCACAACTATAGATACAAAAACTTTCAAGCGAAATGCTAAACACAGGTATGTTCCTGTGATCCCTTGTTCATGATAGGATGGCAATCTATCCCAAATTTCTTCTTGAGAAAAAAAAATCTTGCATAAAGAATTCATTGGTCGGATGGGTGAAGGGAGAGAAAAACAAGCATACGGGATGTGGGGGTGTGTTCAGTGTCTCTGTCTTATCAGTTGTCCCCTGTAATAGTGGAAATAAGTCAGCTTAAGGCCTTTGACTTGTGATGGGGTGTAAGAGCAAATTCATTACTGAGGGATACTATTTCATCTTGGGCTTTTCTTCCTGAGGGCCAGCTATGCTCATGAGAGTAGTCGCTGTGATAATCTACCACATCTATTTGCTCTCTGCATGTAGATATCTCCCTCTCCTTTTCAAAACTTTTGGAGACATGAAGGAAGGAGCTGTTTTCTATACCAATTCACACCACCTTATGTAAAAGTTAGCTCGATAAAGCTCCTAGGCACTCTGCTCCCATCTTTTAAGTTCAAGGAATGTTTCAAAAAAGCTTTCGTAGCTCTAATACCTGAAAGACGCTTTGTTTTTCAAGTACTCCCTTTATTGAATTCTGAATGGGATGCCCTTCTGTGGCACACAACTGGACTGCTGTTCCTCTGATCCATATTCAAACCCCAGATTTTTGTCTTTCCCAGAGTTTTTTCCCCCATGGCGGCCTAGGCTTGAGAAGTTGGCTACGTCTGAGGCTGCTTATGCAACTAAAGTCAGCTGGTAAGAGCTCTGTTTTAGGAAATCCTTGGTATGGACTCCAATTTGTTTCCTTTTTAGTAAGAGAATTACATATGCTGAAGAGTCCTCACTCTCTCCTTGCCTGTTTTGCCGTAACCCCCATGCCATGAAGAGCTCACTCCAAGGAGGAATAAATCCTCCACTCTGCCCTATTCAAACCTAAGGCCTGCCTTTGTGCCACAGCTTTCAGATTCCAAAGACATTTTTGGTTAGCAGCTCTGCTGGATGCACAAAGGGTCAGTGCACTAATAGGATACAGCACTGGGAAAGGACTGGGCTTTAAGGGACTCTTTGGAGATTTGATGCCCTGTGTGAAGGAGGTCAGCAATACTGCAGCAACATTTTAATTTACTTGTGGAAAAAAAGAGAAAAGGGCACCATAAAAAGGGGGAAGGACAGTGGAAATAAGGGATTCTCTAAATCCTGCTATCCTGATGATCCTTACCCCAAATCCATCCATTGGCTGATAAACCTAACCAATGGACTTAAATAGGACTTAACAACATGGAATAAACGTGCTCCTGCCTTTCCCCACCCCCTACCAGTGCATAGCAGCTCCTTATTGTGTGCACAAACTTTAGAGATGCTGGGGGATGGTGGTATCTTCTTTACAGGGGACACTGGTCTGCACCTGCTCAAGGGCCTGCTCTTTCATGTCGATGCTCTGCATAGCAGAAAAAGAGACAGCCCATTGCAGAGAGTGACAACAGCAACTTTCTGGTGATCGTTTATGCTGTCCTAAAGATAAAGAAATTGATGACAGGTACACATGGAGACTGAGCAGCCCCCGAACTTCATGTAGGATTTTGGGAAATCCTCTCTTCCCAAGTTGTGTTGTCTCAAGGATTGTTCAGCTCTGTGAGAGTGCTGCTGATGCTTGGGAATCGGAGAAATGCTGCTCATCTGTGTTAGGGTGAATGACACTGGAGCTGTGGGAAACTAAACCAAGCTATTTTGACTCTGGCTTTGTCGATGTGTGTATGACTGAAAGCTGTGAGGCACTGGAATCTGTATCCAAACATAACTTGCACATCTGCAATAGATATCAACAGTGCTTACATGACTTTGTACAGGAAACATATTTGAAGTGTTCTTCTCCATTTTCTTTCTTCCCAGCATATCAAGAAGCAAAGGGCAATATGGAACATCATGCTTCGGTGATGGGGGGAAAGGCTTTGGGGGAATCTGTTTTTGAGTGGATGCTTTGATTTATTTATTAATTTACTAATTGAGATTTATTTTTCATTGGGAAGTATTTTTTGGAGTTATATGTAGCGTTGACTTCACTCCAGAACAACCTCCTTCTGGAACCACAACTGAAATATTGACCAGCTAACTTCTATCTTAATACCCACACTGTTGCTCCTGTAGTTGCAGAGTGGACTGCTCCAGGGAGCAGAGTTTGCTTCTGCAGGTGGCAAGCCAGGTTGCCACTGAAGCTGATAACCCCCAGCACTGGTGAAGGAGAAGGGGGAATGTAGGAGCGGGATGAGCGCCAGCATGCCACAAACTTGTCTTGGACTGATTCAGGTCTCCACAGACCTGCAGGCTCAGTCCCACCATTGTGTCTCATTCCAGGACTGCTGTACACCACCGCAGGGCAGGTGGAGTGGACTCGATGTTCTAGCTGTGAAGCTGGAGTTGGAATAAAAGGCAGCCAAAGCAAATGATAATGAAGCATTGGGAAGGACATCAGACTGATTTGCCTCTGGATTTGTGAAAGTACAGTCTGTAAATACAACGCCTGCATGAGCACTGCACTTCCAACAACAGTGCTGGGACGTTTTCTGAACAAAGAGATAGTGAGGATGTTGTAAAGCTGGCTCTTTTCAACTTTGGAAGCCTTTATAACTTAGATGCAAAATCAGTTGTAAATGCATTCGTCTCCTGGCTCATTTTTTCCATCCTTGACATGCCTGGTGATACCATACCAAATTTATTTACTGACAGTCTCCTATGGTCATGGTAAGACTCTTTCAAAATGTGAGAATGGCTGTGCTGCTTCTAAGCTTTCCAAGTTCTCAGTCCCTCTGGTAATATAGCTATGGTGTTAAGCAAAATCACATTGTTGTTGCAGCAGTTCTAGAATTGAAAAAGAATGAAGGACTTTTCCTGTCCACGTGCTCCTGTCTCTAAGACATACCCTGCAGTTAACATAAATTATTTTCTTCTGTTCATGTTCTCCAAACCATGCACTTTGCTCTGCCCTACATCCATTGCCTGGTATGAATTTTTGCTCTCTGGCCTACAGCAATAACTTCCTTGTTCATTGCCACAAAATCTCAGTTTCTATTGTATTTGATAGAGATTCCACCCTGCTTTTTCACCCACACTCAACAAAAAGTAACAGGCATTGTGTTGCCTGCTCCCTAGAAAAACCATGCATGCTTGGCACACTGTCAGCTTGGCAAACTCAGCTTCCATCCAGTATTGAGGGTATCGAGCCTGTACCTTCTTTTCTGACGTAAGACACAAATTTGGTTCAAGAAAAACTGGAGTTGGGCATACACTGTAGTAACAGCACTGGGAAAGGTCCAGTTAGAGATCAGCTCAGCAAAAAAAGGGACTGTAAAAAGTATCTGACTTGGAGGGGAGCAGAAATGCAGCCTTTTGTGAACAAGGGCTCCTTAAACCTCCATGAAGATGGCTACAGCTGGAAAATCATATGTTTCTCTTACGATAAACTGTCTTGTGCAAGTGTTTTCAGGCACTTTGAGCTCTCCTTCTGTGGGCTTGGAATACACCCATGAGCTCTGCTTGGCTCCTTTGGTTTGGCTTTGCTTTGAAGCCTAGGCCCTTTGTGGATGGGTTCAGACCATCTGCCTTGGGGTTCAGATTCCTGGAGGCAGTGAAGTGCTGGGTGCGTGGCCTCTTCGCTGGTGGTGCCAAAATGAGCTGTGACTCATGCTAATCACGCAGACTTTCTTAATCCATCCGTTCCCAGCCTTTCTTGCGTGTTCTGCTGAGCTGTGAGTTAACAATAGTGACATTTAAAGTTCTAGCATCTGAGTGAATCATCTTGAGATGAGGACAGCAGTTCACAGCTCACAGAGGTTTGGTTTCTGAGTGCGTGCCCGATGCAGCTGGATGTGCTGATATGTGCCATACCAACACTGGGCACCAGAACCACAAATTTGTGGGATTTCTGGCACCACAGGGCTCAGCACTGCCATGGTTTCACCTCCTTAAATCACATGCCTTCCTCCTTTCTCCTATGTGCCAGGAAGGTGTTGTCCTTGTTCTGGTCGTGGAGAACTGGGAGGGCTAATGGCTGGCTGATCTCCCTGCTGGGGGGAGGTGATCCAATCAAAACTGGGCCATCAGGGAGGCTGCTGATCCTGGAAGAGTGAGTTGACTGGTAGGTTGCTGTACCCCTGAGGGACGTCAGTCCCAGTGATACCTCCTGTAGCTGCTCTATAGTGAGATGAAGCCCAATGGAAACAGGTTATGCCTCTCTGCCAGGTGAGGTCCCAGGGGAGTCTTTCAGGGGAAGAGCTTCTCCATGCAGCAGTCATCTTCATTTGCTGTATGACATCCTTGGCTTTTTCTGACAACGGCAGGCATCAGTCCCTCTTCTGGGGAGCCACAGTGGCAAAAGATTGCTGGATTTTTATTCTATTTCAGTTTTTCGGTGGTGAGGAAGGCAGTGGAAGATGTCCTGAAGAAAGCTTCCACTAGATGCAGGAAAACTCCATGGTTAGTGTAGTCCACTAAACCACTAGTTTAAGTATAGCAAGCCCACAATAGTCTTGCAGTAGGTTATAAGAGGAGATTCTAAAGGTGTTTTTGAGGACTGCCTGCGTCTCAGCTTTCTAGTGTGGAGGGTTTTTTGGGTTTTCTTTGTGTTTTGTGGTTGGTGGGGGGGGGGGTTGGTTTTATTTTATTTTATGTTTTACTTTTTAGGGATCCAGTAGTTGAGATAGATGGCCAGTCCAGGCAATATTTTTCCTTTAAAACACTGTCACAATTAAGACTGAGAGCCAATTCTGTAAAACTGTCCATACAGGTAGAAGGGAACAGAAGGGATCGCTCAGTGGTAGATACATATCCTCGGGGGCCTTTGGACAACTTTGGTCACTCTAGCGCATCCTGTAGTCGAAATACAGGTGTGGGGTCTGCACTGCGTGCCTCAGGACACATGTGCTGCCTGGGGCCATGCCAGTGGGGTGATACACAGCCTCTCCTCTTCGCTCAAACTGTATTTCTTGGGAAGCAGCAGGACTGAAATTTGTGGAGAAGCTCTACATGTTTGGAGGGGGAAAGGGGAAAAAAATCCCACCCAAATGCACTGATAGTTAAGGTTTGTTCTTTAAATATCTCGTGTTTATGCTAGAACTGTTACCACAAAGCAAGCAACGTGTTTTGTCTACAGACTGACACATGCACCAAGTTTAGTATTAGCTGCCTTTCATTCCTTTTAGATAATCTGTTACTGCTATTAATAGAAACTTATGCAAAGCTTCCTGGTGTCCAAAATTGCCTGGACATAACAAGAGGTTTTGCCTTTGTGTGTGGAGCTTTTTGGCTGTGTATTTTTGGCCATTGTGTTGGAAACAGCAGAGCAGGGTCCCATGCAGAGGTCAAAGACTTGTTCTGTTGGATGGAGCTGCTGGAAAACTCCAAGGGGAGAGCCCTCTCCTTTCAGGTCTTCCTGAAACAGGACACTGATGAGCTCCTTGCTGTTCCCAAACCTTGCCTGATCCCCTAGCTTGCTCCAGATTGCAGCCTCATCAGCCTGCCAGCTTTGTAGCTGCCCATGCCTCACTCCTGGCCATATGACCTTGGTTAGCTGAAGCATTTTTAACCACGGTATTTCTCAACCTGGCCTGTAGGAACACAGCTGGCTGAGAGGGTGATTGCCTGTGAAGCTGCTCTGTCAGATATGAGGCAGGGTAAATTTTGATAGGAAGGTAGTGACAAGCTAGGGGAGAGCCTGGGGGAAGGGGGATAATCACAACTCACTTTTCAGCCTGCATCAGCTGCAGCCAGCACAGCATGTCGAACTGCAGCCAGAGCAGTTTGGCAATGCTTGCAAACTCTGCTAGTGAGGCTGACCACTAATAGAGCTTATAAAGTCAGTCAGATTTTTGGCAAGCTTTTAGACCAGTGTGTTCCTGATGGAGCTCTTTAACGTCTCCTAAAAAAGTATCCAGCATTATCAGAAAGAGCCCTGTTCTCTAGAGCTGGGCCAGGACCCATGAATGAAACAAAGCTGACAGCACTGAACTGCAACAGCTTAGTGGGGGGGAGGGGGGAAAGACACACACACACACATACACAAAGCAGGACTTCAAAAAATAGAATATATTTCTCTGTTTTGAAGTCTCACATCACAGAAGAGATGTTTCCTGCCTACCTCAACGTACTTCTGCTAACATGTTCTATGCAGAAACCTTCAAAAGGAAAGCGTGGTTTTTTCTGATGAAGTTGTACGCCAGGGTTGTCTTTTTATTTTTGCAACATTCATGAACTCAAAAGGGACGAGTCCCTTAGTATTTTTCATTCCTGAGAATTTATATTTGTTGAGATATGGAAAGAATAACCACAAGAAGATCCAAGTGGTAAAATACAGAGGAGAACCCATGTGTCATGGTCCCAAGCCTCTAGGATAATCACAGCAATAGTTTTATATGACAGGGCTGTATTATAGGGGGAAAACTGATCTTTTCAGCCTTTTCCCTTATTTGACAGGTCCAGTCCATTGCATATGATACAGGTGTGGTGCCCACTGACAAACCAAGAAGCTGTTTTGATGACGTGTTGTGCAAAGGGAAACGGGAGTTCTCGGCACGGCTGCGTGCAGCACGTCTGCAGGGAAATGGCATAAAAGGGGCTGGAATAAATCAGTTCCGGCGCAGGCTCACTTGGGATAACTAACAGGCAAGCAGTTGAATGCCAGTGCATGTTTCCATGGGTGCAGAAATCTGTAAAAGTTGAGCACAGTTAGCATGTGAAGGAGCAATATAACCTCTCTTGGTGCATAGGCAGCTGTGAGAAATAAGTAGATAAGAGAAAACACTAACCAGTGGGGTAAAACCACTGGTTAGTGGGGTGAAAAAAAGGTCTATGTGTGTCTTCTATCTTTTGGTGTTAGCACAGAGCATTTACTGGCAGTCCATCTTTGGAGTTTAAATAGGATTTAAGTGCTGGTTGATTGCTCGAGTGAAAACATTTTGTTTTTTTGTTTTTTTTTTTGGCAGCTACAAAAAATCTTGAAGCCAAAAACCTTAAAGGATTGCTGAGTATTCAAGCACTTTATTTGTGCATGTGTGTTCCCCCCCATCCCCCCCCGCCCCGATCTGTTTATGTAAAATACTGGCAGAAAAGAGTAAATAGAGAGAAATATATATATATATATTCTTTTTATTAATTTTTGGCAGGCTGCTTACAGTATAGAACACTTTTGAGGTGAATTTAGATGACCACATATATATGAACAGTATCTCAAAAAATTCTGGAAGTCTAGTTTGGATTTTGTAAGAGCACGTAAACTTTTCTCGTGCCTTTGTCTCTCTCATTGCTTACATTCATTGCAAAGCCTATTTTCCTTTCTTTATTTAAGTACTACCTGCAGGAAATTTTTGCCTTCATTTTGGTGCCATTACCCGCCACTTTTTCCATTTTAGCAATTTTTATAATCGCCTTACCTTCCCCAATATATTATCCAGGGGAAGATGTGACTTCCTTCTGGACTTGGAGAGTAAAACCGCCAAAGTGCAAAAATTGCCAATTGCGAAAAGTGCTCAAACAGCAGTGATTACTCACTGTGCTCAAGGTGAAAAGTTTGTTTTTGTTTAAGGCCCTGTGTGCAGAGTTTTATTGCAGACGTGAGAGTGATGACCATATGTCCCTGCAAAGAATGAGGGAAGGTTAGTGACCTACAAGCCGGGAAAAAATTCCATCAAGGGGAAGAGCAGCAAAGAACATCTAATTGCAATTATATCCTAAATACCCCTCCATTTTGCTGCTGTGATAAAACCCTCTAATTTCAGCAGGCTCTTTGGTCATCTTTGACTCTCAGGCATTATCATTGTAACATAATTAGTGATTTGTCCCAGATTCAGAAAGTGGGTTTAGTAGGACTTCCAAAGTGCTCTTTTTCTTCCTACCAGCATGAAGCCCAGTCCCTGTAGGCTGGGAGACAGCTTGCCTGAAGCAAGGCATGGTGCTACCAGTGAGAAATAGCATTTACCAGTACAGGGAGGATGGGGTCTGGCGTGGGAAGGAATCTCTGGCCAGTGCCTGTGCAGTGCCTTTCATGCTCCCCTGCATGAAAAGCTCACAGCTCTGCTCCTCCATCTTACCTGAAGCACCACGGCCTCCCACTGCTGTGCAAGGCCATGGCTTCTGTACTGACCTGAGAGAACAGGGCATGTCTGCCCCGACAATGGGATGACAGAGCTGGAGAAGGCCAAGGGCTGCTTCCAAGTAGTGATGCCTGGCCCTGCTAGCCCTGCATGGGGCTAGTGATGAGCCAAGGGTAGCACCACACTCATGCTGATGGAGCAGGATGCAGCATTGTTCTTCAGGCGCTGTGGTAGGGAGGAACTTAAATTTGGTCCCTTTCCATCAGGCAAAGAGTTTTATGTATATTACAGATGGGCTAATTTTCAGTATGCAGTATTTAGGGAGTTTAGTCCAGGCCCATCAGTAGCGAGTGCTTGTGGCAGACCTCACCAAGTCCTCGTGGAATTTCAGTATTTCTACTGACTTCTGTGTAAAAGATGCTTAGCAAATAGAGGTGGCTAAAAAATAATAATAATCAAACATTCCCTTCTCCAGCCCCAGTAAAATCATAAAGCTGGAAGTTTGACTTCAAACTCCCTGCTCTGATCTTTGCCATTTTTCTGATGTACAGACATCTTCCATCTAAAAATAGTAAATCTCATTGTGTGGGAGGTGTATTTAAACAGTGTTCTTTAGAATATAAATATTATTATTAGTTAAACTAACCCTGCTGCAGAGAAATTCACAAACTTGCGCTAGATGGCTGTCTGCTGTCTATAGGAAGTGTCAAATGCTTTCAAACATGGTCTTCCTGGGGACATTTCTGCAATGGGACACAGGGTCGTGGCTCAGGTTTCTGTAGGAGGCTGTGTCACACCTTGATGCCTGCGAATTACAGGGGCCTTCAAGAACTCTGCGCCTTACAGGCTCAAGCCATTACAATATTGAGTTAATAATTAGGTTTTAAATACCACTGTAACTTTCATTTGTGATAGAGATAATTTGCAATCATATGCTGCTTTGGATAGGATGGAGCTTAAATTGAATCTAAAATGAGGAACATCACTCAAAACAGACTGAAGGAGCTAATTATTTTAATAAAAATACAGCTGTGCTTGCCGTTTTAATAACTTTAACAGATCAAGGCGTATATGCATGGGGAGGCCTTTAACTAGAACTTGTATTACCATGAGACTGTAGCCTTTGATGTGTTATTTCTAGTTTATCAAATGCCTTGGTACTGCTGCTCAGTTTATTTAATGCCTTGTTTGCTGGCGCTTGATTAGGAAGTCAGTAATTAATAAGCGGGTGGTAAAATTAAGTTCAGAGTTAAGAGAATGTGTTTGACGAGGTGACGTACAAGTACCAGGGCTCTGCAGAACCTTGTATGGCTGTTCCCTGTTCAGCTGTCCTGCTAAAGCACGGGGACTAATTTGGGTGGTTCACACCAAATCTGCATCCTCAAACACCCACCATCTTACTGGGTACGCTGGGATGGGATCATCTAAGGTGGTCCAGGCTCTGAGGCAGAGGAGGAAGCTGGGGGTGGGTTTCCTGCCTCCTGGGAGATTGCTTGAGTCACTGGACTGTGGGATGAGAGGCACGATATCATTCCAGCGTCTCTGATGTGTTTTCCACCTCTCTTTATCCTCAAAAAGAAGGCTGGGGGTGTGTGGGGTGGGGAACCTAGCAGGAGCTCTTCTTCAAGCGGAGGAGCTCACAAGCAAGCCGAAACCGCAGCTTTCAGGTCACTTTAGTAGCATCAAAAATTTAAAGGATTGCGCCTGGTACCGGCAAAGCGTGCAAGGGCCCAGGGTGCGGTGTAGCGCGGTGACTGATGTGCGTGTGCATGCCTCTCATCCACACCGTGCCGTGTTAGCAACAGAGCTGCCTTGCTGCTGGGTGTGTTTTTGTTAACTGTGCCAACACTCTTGGGACCGAAATGATACAGCCTGAAATCAGCTCAGGAATCACAGCTCGTCCTTTGAAATATGAATAAGCTCTCCAGAGAGTGGTCCTCCTATGAGGACACAGCGTGGAAAAGATAGACAAGTCCAGCTTGCCTTCTGTCCTTTTCCAGTATTTCTGTAAAATATGACCCCCCTTATTTAGTGAACTGCATTAAACAGAGCAAAACACAGGCCCGAGCTGCAAACTCAGAATGAGCAAGGTATTTCCGCACTCTGAAAAATTTTGGCTGCTTTTCAAATTCTGCATCTCATATTTGCCTTTGTGGTACCTTTTTCCAGACAAGGTCAGGGCCTGAAAGCTGAGCTGTGCTTGAAGAATTTGAGCAAGTTATGTGGAGCTCCCAGGTTTGAAGAAATGTCATGAGATGGAAGTTTCTCACCAGATTTCAAGTGTTTCTGACATCTGCCAGTCCTGGAAAAGCAGCGTTAGCCTCGCTTGCAGTATGTCGTCATCTGTGATTCCAGAGGCTAATAAAGAATGGGTTTTAATGGATCCAGGATACTGCATAAGAGGCAGTAAGGGACTGCAGATTTGGTCAAAGGCCTTGCCCCTTGGGGGTGTTTCAGTATACTCCCAAGCCATAAAACTGGGCTAACAGGATTAGAAACACCTAATGCAGCTCCAGCACCCTTCCAAACCATTTTACTGTTCTGTATATCCACCTCTTGCTTGGGCTAGTAGTTCCATGCGTGAACTGGGAAACTACCTGACCTGAACAGAGATCAGCTTTTGCAATGACTGCAGACCCGTGGGAAGATCACAGATTTCGAGGGTGCTGCTTTGTCACCCGCATGAAAATGTCCGTCCGTGGCGGGTGGTGGAAAGACTTCACACTTGTAGTGTTGAAACTGGGCATCAAGGATTGCAGCTCCCTTAAGGACATTCTTGGCACTACTGAGAGATTTTGCACACGTGGAGTTGTGAAAGTTGGCTGGGATTTCTAATTTGTGCAGCAGTGGAGATTTTAAATAATGAGGAAAGGATGGTCTGCCTTCCTTTGGGGTTAAGGCAAACACAACTTTAACGCTTGGAAAAATCTATGAGAGCAATTGAGTTTCCCTGATGCATCTATCCCAGTAATTGATGTGACACCCTGCACTAATGGATAAACGGATTGTCTTTGTATTTCTGCAAAGAGAATGTGTCACATATTGAATAATGACATTGATATTCTTATCAGATGTAAGAGTTAATGCTTCTTTTGGGTAAACGGAGTGGTTTGACCTCCGAGAGCTATTATCTTCCAGGTTTGCAGGTAACTTGTCACAACATCTTTCTTTGCTGTATTTTTTTTTTGAAAGTTTCACTGTAAACATGTAAGCTGGAGAGTTACCTTTCTTACATGAAATCCAAGATGGATAGGAAGAAATATGCATCCTTTAAAAGCGGACTATCGGTGTGGCTGGAAATTTGTCATGCCACCAGTCCGGCTGCATAACTGCATCAGGCTAAAGGCTTCTGATGTTCTGTGGAAGGGCCCCCATGTGATCCATCCTCTATGTCTCCACGGACACAGAGGACAACTGCTCTGCTGAGGTCAACATTTAAATGGGTGAGCTAAACAAAGTGCAGGAGGAAGAGGGACAGACACAGGACTAAGTCCCTCAAACTCCCTTTTGCTGGGCCAGTTGCCTTTCTTGTGTCTATTGTTTCTACATTAAAGGATATCTAATGTTAGCAGTTGTGGTCCCCTCCCAGTAATCACTGTTACAAACATTGCTGGGGTCTTGCAAGGTATTTATGACTCTCCTGGGAAACACCAAGGAGAATTACAAAGCCACTGTGGAACGGTGTGATAAGGAAAAATTCTGAATACAGCCTGCATTCAGGGGGAAAAAAAAAGAAATTCAAAAGTAGCATGCTGCTAGTACTGATCTTTTCTTTCATTTAAGCAAGAAAAAACATAGTGAAGAACTTTGGTAAAAAAAAATAAGGCTCTGGGTCCTACTCTGAGCCTATACTGAAAGTTGTGTTTTCTGTTTTCATTTGTTTTTTGCGAGTTAACTTTCAACCAAAACAAATGTTTCAGCTGGTTGGGTCCTGTATAGATTTACCAGGACAGGAGAGTGTCCAGGAAGGTGTAGTTGCTGGTGGCACATCTAATTTCTCAGACAGCGGAGATGTGGGAGGCTGAGAGCAATTCTAGGAGAAGAATTGGTGCCCATCCCCAAAGACGGTGTATCAGGCGCTTTGCAGAGAAAGGGAAAAAGAGAGGGATTTACCACTAAGCCACTTTCCAAAGGGATCCTGGATGGTGGTGTGCTTTGCTCCTACACTAAGCATAGAGCGGAGAAGGGGGGATGAGTCCAGTGTCACGAGCTCATAGCGTATGCCACGCACTGTGCCGTTACCTGTGGGTGCAGTTGTGCGTTCATGCATAAAAGAATAATATGTAAATATTCATCAAGGTGGCTAATAGGGTGAGACAAATCATAGACTGTGTCGAGAACTGCTGTTGCCTCTGGGACTTGCCATTCAGGGGCAGTGCCATCTTCATCTTCCACTTGAATCATTCCACTTTGTGTCTTTGTGTCTTTTTGAAGAAAATTCTCAACTAGGTACAGGATAATGAAAATTATGTTGTTTGACATAGTAGCTAATCATGAAAATATTCCCATCATCCTAATAGGGACTAGGAGGCAGTTGTTGGGATATAGAGTCCTTGTAACCCACTTTAAGCCAGCTATCACTCAGTAAAGACACACCTTTTCTTTTTTCCTTTGAAAAAAAACCCCAACATAAATACAAAAGCCCAGTTTTTATATTGCCTTGCAAGAGGCAAGCTCAAGATCCGTGGCACTTCTCATAACAAAAAGGCAGAGAATAACCTGTCTGCCCTGCCCATCAGCTTTTCAATAAAATTGATTCTGGATGTGCAAGGTTGTCTGTGCACTATTGCTAAATGCGTAATAGCTGTAGTATGCCAACTCATTATTCTGTAAAGTGCTGTGAAATACCGCGATTACGAAAGATGTACATAAAAACAGCTTCCAGTTTAGTCGGGTGACGGTCAGGTGGCCAGACAGGCTGCTGTAGTACAGCTACATGATCTGCAGTCCAGTGGTTTTATGGCTACAAACATCCCTTAGACTTGTTTGCACGTGCCAGAAATTACAAGTGCCCCTTCAGGGGTTTTTCGTGCTATCTCCTTTTGATTCCCATCTTTGTCCTTGTGTTTTGGGGCACTGAAATTTCAGATGGCTCCCGCTCTAGATGCTCAGCTTTGTCCATGTACTTGCCTATCACTTTTCAGTGAGAGTCAGTTATAAAGTAATTTATTTTGTAAAGTACACTGGCTATCGGCCAGTGGGTAACTAAAGGTGAAAAGAAGCGAATGACAAGCAGATTAGGAAGCATGTTGTGGACGGGGAGAAGGGAGGCTCTAGTGTGAAGGAAAGTGAATAGGGACAATTCAGAGAAGCAAAAACTGAAGAAATAAGGCGTGCACATGTAGCTCAAAGGACTTCATTACAGCTAATTTAGGAAGATAACAAAGGAGTGATGTCAACAAGATCTAAATGGGGAGAAGCACAATGGGAAGAACAGAGAGAGCAAGAACAAATAAGAGTCATAAAATGGACAAATGTCTTCAAGTCTTTAGAAAGTATGTTTTAGTGCCCCTTTCCCTCCTCCTTTCCTGTTCTCCAGGAAATGTCTTACCAATAAGAGGAGCAAAAGGGTTGGCAAGTTTAATAATGCCCTCAAGGTGATGAAACATCGGTGCTTGACAGAACAAAAACTTGGCCATCCAGTTCTCCAGCTTTGCTTAACTGTGAGCCACTCTTTCTTTTTAGTGTCATATCTAATCTGGTGACTCACATAGAGTATTCATTGTGCACAAGATAAGATATCATAAATTCACCATTAGGAATGTAATTACACTGAGTGCTCAGAAGAAAGAAAGGGTCCCTTCCCCATCCCCACCGCTTTTTTCCTCTGGGGGACTTTCATTGTAGAAAAGTAAATATTGCAGCTGTGCTTCTGTCATTTACTCTGGAGAGTCCATTTAAGATGGTGATGATTAAGACGTGCGTGTTTGTCGTGCTAGTCAAGAGACTGGACAGCTTTCAGCAAGAGGAAGCTGTGGAGTGATGGCAGCAGGACAGGGGACTGACAATTAACTCACACACAAAGATGAAACCTATTAAGACCCAGCACAGCTCTGAACACTGACCTTTTTTTTGCCAATTATGTCATCTCGTCTGATGCATTGCCTCAAACCAGACTGCTAACGTGGGCTTTTCCCCCGTCAAGTTAAGGAACACATAGTCTCAAATATTCGTGTGCAAATTTAACGTGTAGGAAGTGGAGACACAAAGATTCTAAAATGACATGTGGAGATACGTTTGTCATCTCCTGACCTTCCTGAGTGGGCACCTGGCTGAATCATGCAAGCGTCTCTGGCTCTTGTACTCCTTTCCCGTGGAAACTGATGCAGAGCAAGGGAGAATGGCTACAACTGCACAGTGCTGTGGCATCAGGGCAGAGCTTGAGGCTGCATCTGGGCACAGCCAGCCTCCAGAACTCACCTTTGTGTACAGAGCCCTGAATTAATATAATGCAGTTTTGGTTGCTCTTTGTATTGGTGAGGCTGTTGTTTCGGGAACAAAAATAAACTGTAATGAATTAACAAAGACAACGATAACCTCGGATTAAGCCTTAATTCAGCAGACAGCAATATGACTGATGTCAAGGATGGGCTTTTCACTGGCCTAGAGCAGCATGCCTCCTTTGACTTCAGCAAGGAAATGTTGATTTAAGGCGGGCTGGAGTGTCCTGCCCTTTGCGAGTACGTTCAGAAAGCCAATGATTCAGCTGGTAGGAGCTTCCTTGTTTTGGCGAACCTATGAGTGCTTTGTTGATGCCATGATACCCTATGCGCGAGCGCTTAGTAGTGGATGAGTGTTGGAAAGATTGTGGATTACTCTGTTAAGCAAGCGTGGCTTGTAAGTAATGTGGAGGTGACCCTTCGTGACACTTGCATGACCCAGAAACAAAGCAGCAGGCAGGAGAGCCCTGCAGTAAATGAACAGTGTTTTGATATTTTCTAATAATAAAACCTATGAAGTTAACCTTTGGGAAGTATAGTTAAACTTAATTTATTTTCAAATGTGCAATGTTTTCAGTATGTTTGTTTGCACTGTAACCTAATTTTCCACTTCCTTTCCCTTGTCATACAGTTTTTAGGCCAGGAATGCGGTAATGAATAGAGAGAAGAATGTCAGTTTAGACTGTAAAAAGCTTCTGTGAAAAAGCCTAGTAGAATTAAATAGGGAATGATCGTCTGTCTGTAGGATTTCAAAGCCCATGTCTCCTCTGGTTTAAAGCCACAGGATCGCTAATAAAGGATCATTTCATACGTGCGGCCTACTGAGCTCTGTGACTGAGTGTAGGTTGAATAATGCCATTTCTCCCTTTAGTTCCCTCTTTCCCTCTCTTTTTCTTTCATCTTGCATTGAGGTTTTCCATGTGTCCCACTCTGGTCGATTTGGTCTATAGGGCTGCTGCACTTCTGGGGCACAGGCAGCCTGGCCCTGGGATTTTTGTGTAAACAGATCTTCCTCACTTAGCCCTTGTTGGGCTAAATCTGAATCCAAATTAATGTGTTGGATTATGTTACCTCCAAAACAGGAGCAAGCATTAAGTGGGCAACGAGATCAGCGCTAGAATTTGGCAGGGGACCTCTTTCTCTCTTATGAGTTAGACCCCACCACTGGGTCTTCTAGTATGTAACCCTCGAGTGGATTTTGAACTCATACCCGGAGGATAAGGCTTGTAATCTTCCATACAGTTAACATTTTTTTACGTTACTGTCATCTGTACAATCAATACACCTGTAAGAGTACCAAAGTGGAAACCTTGTAGGCTGACTCTGCTGTGGTTTTTTGTCCCCTGTGTCGGGTGGACCCAGTCAGGCTGAGTGGAGTGGAAAGGCAGGGAACAGTGCTGGGCCCTTCCCTGGCTGTGGAAGGGTAGGCGTACACTGGAGATGAATTGGGGTCAGTACACTGTGATATGTTAATTTGCCAATAATCATTATAAGTAATAGCTTTACTGATTCATGAGTTCCATAAATTGATTAGTCCCTCTGTTAATGAAGAGCTCTAATGCACTACATTTGCAATAGATCATTCCTTTACTTTATGACTTTATCTGGCCCAGGGAACTCGAGCACACTGGGCTGTGCTGGTAGGTACCAATTCCATTTGCCAATGTGTTACTGAATAAATACGAGCATTTAACGTTGTGCACGTTCTGCAGGGGTTTCTGCACAGAATTAGCTGAGTAATTAATTCTTTGAGCTTTCTGATGCATCACACTGCAAAGTCAGCTCGGTTCCTACTGGATCATCTTTACAAAAAACTGGGCTGACTCTGCACTCAACTATGGCCACTCATGCAAAACAAAGTTTCACTTGTCAAGCAAGCAATCTCCAGTTGGAAGAAGGGCTAGTAGGGTCATAAATCACTTCTCTGCTCTTACAAATCCTCTCTCCCAGTGTAGAAGCAGTGTCCCATTGGCTAGCTTACTTTGGGACTGGCACTGAGGATGAGCAGGGCTGCATGTTCATGGGGTGAAACTGGGACCGTTGCTGGCGGGGCAGTGGCAGGAGCGGGTTGAGTCCGCACGGGCTCCGTTACGTGAGGGAGCAACCACCTTTCCCTCTAACACATGGGAACTTCTTCAGTGTGTTAGATGGAAGAATGCTCCAGAATGCCTGAACAGTGACAGTGCCCTTTTCAAAATGCCTGTATCTTCGGTGAGAACAGGGTTATTTTTTTGTTTTTCAAATGGACTTCGCTGCAGCTATCCATGCCTTTGTCCCTTTGAGACGTCGTTGCCATAATACACTCTACATGGGGCTATACGTTGAGCTCGCTCAGAAACTGAAGCTAATGCAGAATGCAGTGACCCGCTTATTAAGTAGTGTTTCACGCTGGGAACACATCACACTAATGTGCCAGGATCTGCACAAGCTGCCAATACGTTTTTGGATGTTGGTGTTAACCTATAAAGCTATAAATGGTTTGGTGCCTAGCCACTTGGGTCAGGAGAGAAGGCACGGTGCCTTTATTAATTATACAAGCCTCCAGCTGAGAATGAATCTGCTTAGGCTTCTGGAAACGCTTCACACTGGGCATGTTCAGAGGCTTAATGCAGGCATTAACATACCCTTACATTGCATCATTTAATTTGCATAACAACTCCTAGGTTTGTAGCGATACCTTCCCTTGCATCTACCTTTGATGTTGCTGCTGCCACCTCTAAGCTCTTTGTAGAGTTGACACTTTGAGCTCTGGGCTTGGGACCAAAGGGCAGTTTTACTCATCCGCTACATCGGGAGAAAGCCCTCGTGTGGGCCTAGCAGAAAGCTCATAAACTGAGACACATCAGTGTTTGCAACACTAGTGAACAGGAAGGTAGATCATGCTTAGTCAGAGGTACTTTCTGAATATGTCTGAGTCGGGGGAAAAAGCTGCAAACTTGAGGTTGGTTTTAGATTTTGATCAAAGTGACTTATGGTTTACGAAATGCCCTTCCTTACCAGAGCAGAACAAGTAACCCACAATATTCACCCATTACATCTGCAGCTAGATCTGCAGCTACTTCCTGCATTTGTCTGTGGTGTTTCTCATTGGTAATTACAGTAATATTTATGTCTCTTTGCATTTTTATATGTCCTTTGTCAAGCTGATTAGAGGAGGCACAAAGCTGCCCTTTCATAATAAAAATATTAAAAAAATAAAAAGAGGCCTCATTAGGAGGCTTGCTGACATCAACTAAATTGAGTTTCACCTCGTATCAGAATTTTAATAAATAAGCACTGATGCTCAGTGCGTTGCTGGAACATGCACGCTCCACTCACACAGCTTGCTGCATGCTTTGTACCATGCGGCTTTTTCCTTTTTAATGCAAAACAATACTAAGTGAGTCAAGGGGAAATGCTATTTCATATTCAAGCCTTTCTTTTTCCCTAGCAGACCTTAAAAGAAATATAAAATAATTTGTCTGGTATCCAATCACTCTGACTATACTTTCTGATTCTGCTGTTGTACATCTCAGAGCCTTAAATCTAACATTTTCTTTTGCAGTGCTGCAAATGTGAGGCGTGATTTACATTTGTTTTTCTTGCAAATTAGGAAGAGCATAAAACACAGGCAGCTTTCCTTTCCGATGCCATTGACTCTAAATAAAGTCAGGATGGAAAAAGCCACAGGAGCAATGAACGGGTGGGGAAAGAGAGCGACAGAGGATGTTTTGGTAGCGTAAAAGGCATCTTTACAGCTAACAGACCAAAAGACTCTTGTTCCAGGCTGCTTCTCACTCAAATATTTATGACAACACTTTTTACTCTTTTAATTTCTGGTTCGTCTCTTAGAAATCCATATTTAGGTAGATAATTTTAAAAGCCTGCCCCTGCCAATTGCTTCTAGGTCAGTGCCAGGTCCATGGTCTTGATCTCAGGCTGTTTTAGTGACTAGCTTGGTGTTTTAAGGGGAGCTGTAATTTGGGTGGTTTTTATGGAGACCAGCAGCAGCCAAGCAGCAATCAAAGCAGCCCAGTCAGGATGTCCTGGCAGGGCTGTGGGCACTGGGGACACAGAAACAGAAATAAGCGCGGGTTGGTGGCAGCGCCCCAGCCACCAGTGGCTGCTGCTGCCGTCTGCCCTCACTGGCAACGAGCGCTGTTTGGTGGCCAGTGCTCCACATCAGACCCTTGCAGTGGCTGCACTGCCCAGGATCTGCTTTCCTGCCTGGCAATGCTGCTGTATAGACCTGTGTCCTTGGTGCCCCTCCAGCTGGGATTTTTTTTCTCAATTTATTTGTTTTGTGCCTGTTCCCAAGGTTTTGAGGTGTTTGTGAGAAGCATCTTCAAAGCAAGCGAGGGGCCAAAGTGGCCATCTTCTCCGTGTTTGTGGTTCTGACCTTGGATCCCAGATGGGGACTCATCCCATTGTGTGCTAGAACAAATGTGACAAAATGATGGTGCGAGGCGGGAGGTGCTGCTGAGGAAACAGTGGTGCTCCATGCCACCTCTGGCTTCCCACTTTGCAGGGCTGAGAAAATCCCAATTGTCCAAACTTTCTGAGCCTAGCGGGCCCACTTGAGATCAAATCCTTATGAGCTTGTCTAATCAGCCCTTTCCCTTCCCCCTTTCTCAGCGTTTTCTATCACTACCTCTTTACTGCAGCGCTGGGACATGCTCTCTGTAGAAGCTGAGTGCAAAACCTGCTAGCGACTTTAGGGGGTTTCTGGCCATAAGCTCGAGGTCTGAACAGATTTGCAGCTTCAAGCACTTGTGCCAAGAATTGGGTTGCTTTGATCAATTAAATTCCCTGGCAGTGAAAGAATAATAATAAAGGTTAGGGGGGCCATGCTCTGAAGCTCCATCTGCAGAAGAGTGTATCTTCCCACTGCCCCTGAATAGCACCAGCAGGCTCTCCTCTACCTCTTTTATGGATTTAATTCTCTTTGGGAAGCTAATCTCACCCCTGCTGCCCCAGCACAAAACCCAAAGTGGCAATCTTGTGAAGCACAGAAAAGCAATTGGGGGGAACCTAGCTTTTTATGGTAATACCCAGGGAAAGTGACTTGCACCACTGCTCTTAAGAATGCAAACATGCTCCCACCAAGCGCGGGATAAACAGCACGGCTTGTACCTTTCAGCAAAACAGAAATGTGCTGTTGCCAGAGCCAAGGGACTCTCTACGGGAAAAGTTTGCTTGCCAGCGAGCATGGCTTTGCTTATATCCGAAGGCTTTGAGGTGTGGAGATGGTTTTGCTGGAGGGTATGGGATGCTACAAAGGGCCAGGAGGAATAGGGAGGGAAACGTGAGCTTATGCTGGGCTTCTGAAAGTGATGGAGGCTGACCCTTGCCTCCTGCCCAGTGCCTCCATGGTTGTTCGTGGCATGGTGTGTGTGTGTATGTAACACTGTTGGCTCACTCGAGTGGGAATCACCAGCCTGGCAACCCTCAGTCTGAGTAGGCTTTGCTCTCAGATCAGGGATTTGTCTGTTTTCTGGCTCAGTCTCAGTGCTTATTTATACAAAAAGGATGAAGGTGAAGGCACTCACAGATAAAAGCCGTGCTCATGTTCCTGCCCCGGCCTCTGCACTAACCATGATGGCTGCATGGTGAACAGAGGACATCTCCAAAGGAAAGTTAAGGGCTCCGGTTAACAATGCAGATGCCTTAATCTGAGGGGGATTCTGTCCCCTCCCACCCCCATTGCTATGCAGCTCTCCTGCTGCATCCTTTGTTTAAGGGGCTGTGTTGGCCAAGTCACTCATTCCGTCCTTGTAGGGCTCTGGGCTCCCTGACACAGCGTCTGTAGGGTGATGCTAAGGAGCTGTGATGAGGAGTAGGTGATGGGGGAGAGAAGCAGACCGGGTGAAGAGAATAGGGAGAAGGGGGTGCAGGACCGTCTGTTTTTTCAGGAGCTCTACCTGAGACGGACATAACAGATCATGGCAGATCGTGACACTGCATCCTGGCATTCGGGGACTTCCTGGGGGCCCCAAATCTGGGAGGTGGGCATGGCGCCGGAGTGTGTGGTGATCAGCAGGCAGGGATGTCCTCATGGTATTTCTGACTGATGTAGAGTGTCCGAGGTGTCTCCTGAGCCAAGGATCGTCTCCCTCCCTGGTTCTCCAACACAGGGCAGTCTCCTCACCCGAGGTAGCTGGATATAATTTTTCTGTGCTAGCTGCCAGAATATCTTCAATTTAGCCTGGTCTATTAAATCACCTGTCTTAATGCTCTTTGTCTGGAGATCCAATTTGGAAAGGCAGCAGCTGGAGGAAAATTAAAGCAGACAAATGTGTGTAAAAATGTTTCCCTCCAACTGCTTTCATCACAGGCAATTCCTGACTAAATGATGAGGCTTAGGGCTATAAGTATCTCAGTCATTTCATCTGGAGTAAACTGAAACCAAGGTCAAGTCATAGCTGGTTTGTGTCCTTTTCCTTTCTAATCTTACACATTTCACTGTGGTTATTTTATTTGAGTGTCTGCCACTTGCTATTTCAAGCTTCCAGTGGTATGCCTGCTCTGCACCCCTGTTTGCCAGCTAAAATGTTTCCACACCACTAGTGGACATGATTACATAATTTCAGATGCACTAAGGCCTGAAATTATTGGATTTTTTCCCTGGTACAAATGAATTCGTGTAAGTTGTTTATTTTTAACTTCACCTCCTGCCTGTGAACTCCAGTAAAGGGAAATTAATTTTTCATGATGGATGCAAGGGGGAGGACAGGAGGGGAATAAAAGAAAAGCATCTGAGTGTGAGAGCAACAGAAAAAGAAGCGTGCTAAGTTCCCGGGTGATAGTGTGATGTTATTCCACCTGTTTCTCTAATTACTAGAAGTTGCTGAGCCTCATCAGCTGCCCCCATAGCCCCGGGAGGAGAGGAAGTGCTGATGGGGTCCCAGGCGTGTGGCTTTTCAAGCTAGTGCCAAGACCGTGCACGGAGTCATGTTCCTCCCAGGATTGTTCATCTGCAAATGTGTAGGTCATCCGAGCTCCAAACTTACTTTGAAGATCAGAAGTAACCTGTGTGGTCTCTTCTAATCTACAAAATCCTTCATCTGAATCATCACTTCAAGAGCAGAATTTACGGAATTTGGTGGCGATGTCTTGGTTTCGTGACATCTCGTAAATAGGTGTATTCAATACTGCAGAATAAAGGGATTAATTTACTTCAGCCTCCTCTCCACCCCCAGGAATCTTATATATTGTCTCCCACGCACCTAGTTAGCTCAGCAAGGCTATTTCCCCAGAAGTGTTGTAAAATAAAACTAGTTTGCCAAAGGTACTCCCCTGTATCTGTGCATGTTTGAATCCAAAGTGGAAATGTGTTTAATCTGCAGCTTCTGTGTTAAGAACTAAGGGCATCCAAGCCCTTGGGATGGAGGTGTGTCTCCGAGCCTCCCGAGCTGAATATAATTGAAAGGGCTCAGGTTTCCGATTCTTGCTTTAGTCCAGCTTCAGCGTTAACGCACGGGATGTGTAATGATGGCCCTCAAAGGCCTCTTTGCATTCACACTTGCAATCCTCATGTTGTATTAGTGCAGACTTTGCCCCGTGTTTTATTTCATGCTTCCTTCACCACAAATATTTGCTGCTTGTGGAAAACCAGCTGGGGTGTCTCTCTCTCTTTTCCCTTTAATAATCTCTGGTTTGGGACCACTGATCCTTCAACAACCTCTTCTCTTTTTGATGTGCCCTCTGTTTTCTCTTATTTACAGCAACTGCCATGCTTGGGATTCTCTTGTTCGTCCTCTCCCTCCTCTCAATTTCTCAGAACAAGCTGAAAATGAGATTTAATAGGCCTCCCACTGTTGTTGCTCTTTTGAGATTACTGGGATCAGATGTTCTTCTCTTGAGAACTACATCAAAGAAAATGAGAGAGGGTAAAGACCAGGATGCCCAGGAAGGTGATGGAGAGCGGGGATAAGGCAGGAGAAGAGTGGTTTTTAGCATGTAATGCTGTGGAGCAGGGCATTTTTGGCTTTGTTGGAGCCCTTCCAGGGTTTTACAGAAGTGTCAGTGCCACTATGGTGTGAAAAGCTTAATAATTTTTTTATAAAACCTTTCAGCAAGCCTGGTGCTACCTGAATGTTGTATTTTTTATCATGATTTTTTTGTGCTACTAGCTATAAATAACCCACTAATTTTAATGTGGGATTATTTGGCTGACCTATCCATCCCCATGTCCCCAGAAATCCCCTCTCCATATTAATTGCATTTCACTGCTGGAGACACCTGTTAGCAAGGGCACAGCTGAACAGACTCTTAATACTTTAAATCTCTGATAATACTCCAGTTAAACCTCTCTTTTTTGCTTTTTTTTTCCTTTTTTTTTTTTTTTAAATAAGAGAGCAGCTGGTTAAACTTGCTCCTTAGGAGCAGACTGAAGCTAAAATTTCTGTTCCTCTCTCTAGTGTGAGGTGACTTTGCAGCAGAGGATCTGATGGCTTTTGAAGGCTGTCATTGCACTCCCCTTTGCCTGTCTTCTGCACTGATGGGGAGAAGGGTCACCCACGATTTTCAGTGGTAAAAATAATCAATGTGGTATGTGCGGTTTTATAGTCGGTCACAAAGCTCAGAGAAAGCAAATATGTACGGCAAAGACCTTTTTTGGGTTTTGTTTGTTTGTTTTGGATTTTGTTTGTTTGTTTGTTTTGGATTTTGTTTGTTTGTTTGTTTTGTTTTGTGTGGGTTTTTTTTGATTTGGTTTTCCTTTTTTTTAAGTGCTGCATTTAATCCCATTAGAAATGTGAGGGAAATTTCACAAAATTCAAAGTGTCTGAAGAAGGAGATAAGCCCTTCATGCTGTTCAGCTCTACAGTGTTTATTCCTTTTCTCCTCTATTTTCTTATCATTATCAGAGAGAGGTGGAATGCTTTTGTCAGAGTTGTCCTTTAAAGAGAGATAGTATTTGAATGTAAACAAGTATGAGCACATGGTGTGACCAAGGGAACGAGCGGTATCTTCGATTTCTGAATTTTCTGGCACTTGCAAATGGTATCAGGATCTTAACATGACTCTTAAACTGCTCAGAGAACAGGATGGCTTCTATGGAAACCCACTAGACAGGTGATTCAAAAAACATCTTTTCAGAAAATTACTTCATCATATACGAGATTTCTTTTTAAAACTAACTACATGGGAGTTCTTGGCAATGATGGTCTCTACATCTGATGGTCTAACTAGCATGAAATAGAGCTGCTGCTCTCATTTATATACATTACACTATCTGGTTCCTCACTTGTGGTTTGGTAAAAGCATGAATTTTCAAGTTTCCCTCATGGGACTTCTCTGGCTTCTTTCACTTTACCTTTCATTTTCTTCCCCGCTATGTAGAAATATAGGATGATTACTAAATGGCTTTAGGAATTTTGCTGTAAGAGGTAAGAGAACATGCGGCATCATAATTTTTTATTGTTGTCATCATAGTTTCTTACTGTCTTTTCAAGAAAGCATGACAATAGTGAGGTGGGGAAGATTGTAACACATGCAGTTTAGCTGGGAGAATTAAATATAGATATTTTCTTGGTGTAATATTTGTCAGACAAATCACAGAATGTTTCTTATAAATACCTTTGTGCATACACAGTCATCAAGAGCTGTTTGATCCGTGTATCACTGCAAGACTGTAATCCCAGCGTAAAACCCCATGACAGATGTCCATGAGCCTTACAGCATCCCAGTTGCAGGGAGGATGCACCACTGGCAGGAGAAGGGAATGGGATGACTGGAAAAAGGGGTAACGTGGGTACCAGCTGTGTTTGCTTCGATGGGTCTGTTGCACACAGGAGAGCTCCCCCTGCTCTTTGTGGGGAAACAGAGATGGTAAGGCTGATCACAGCTCCAGAGGCTCCTTGGGCTGTCCCCAGCCCTGAGGACACCTAATCAAATTGCTGCAGGCAGCAGACTGCAAGAGAACTTAGGGAGTAGGCTGGAGAAAATGAGAGACACGTCAGGGAAGGGCAGAGGAAGGATGTTGTCCTGGGCACAGAGACGGGGAATGTGCCCAAGGCTGCGTTGCCATCAGTGTCAGAGATGGCACAGCAAGCGTGCTACCAGCCCTGCTGCCATGTCTCTTCCATCAGCGCCCACTGGGCCTCTCAGTAGCATTGGCACTCGTACAGATGGGGCCAAATGGCTTCTCGCAGAATGCAGCTCACCCTGCTGATGTCCCTCTCCACCAGAGCAAGCACAGATCGGCCTCATGCCTGGCCACAGCCTCTCTGATCCCTTCTCAGCCCCTTGCCCACCACCCAGGATATGGCCTGAGGCACAACCTCACTCCTTCACTTGGAGATCAGTGGGGAGGTTTTTGGTGGGTACTATCACTGTCCATTTTACCTCAGTCTATTCAGGATTGCTTTTTAGTTAAAAACACTCAGCTGGCTTTTTATATGAAAGTACATATACCTTTAATTCCTTCTGCTTCTAATTATTAAGTTATTTAATAATTATTCTAATTATTAAATTATTATGAACTACTTGCTTTTTTTCTGTGATATTTTTAAATCCAAGATGGTTTCTGAGGGAGGCAAGTGACCAAAAATATTTATGTGTTGTAATTCAGCTTAGTAGACTCATTTAGTTTAATTAGCTATAATGTGGGAGTTTAACTCTTGTCATCAGATTAGAAACAAGTTTACTATTTTGTATTCTTTTGAATTTTTCTTTAAAAAAGTATTTTTTTCCGTTTTTCTTTTCTATCTTTCTTTCCGTAGTAAATATATTATTTATGCTGTTCCTATGCAAAAATTTCATGCCCTCAGTGCTAAATAACCCTCCCCCACCTTCTTTTTCCAGCTAGGGATTTATAATACACCCCAGAAAAAAAATAGGTGCTAACTGTGCTGTGAACAGTGCCCCTTCATTATGAAACAGCCCTTGCAAACTTTTGGAAAATGGACCTACTGTGATAATAAATCTTCTCCCTTGACATACAGCACTGAATGTGGCTCTGACCACATAAACTGCACTCCCCATGATTCTGGGGCTGTTCACAATGCCAACCATTTATAAGCCAGTTGGCTTTACATTAATTAATTCCCAAGTCATTCACAAATAGCAACAATCACCTCAAAGTGCAGGGCTAGGAGAGGGCTGGCATTTTTGAAAGGGAGATCTGTATATAAAAATTTACCATGCTCACAATAGGGAAAAACCCCAGCCCTTGAAACAACAATGCCTTTCTGCGTTTGGGCTCGGGGTCGCGGCTCCTTTCGGTTCAGCTCGTGGTGGTTTATTTATGACGGGTGCTAATTTCTGATGTTTGACTTCTTCTATGGACAGCCTTGGCTTGGCATCCTGCCCCAAGTGCAAGGTAGGGCTCCCTGCGCTCTTGCCTGCAGGACGAGGCAGGGGAAATATGTATTGCTTTGGAGAGGAACTCAAGGATCCCAGGAATGCCAGGGAAAGATTTAGCTTTGTGACATCCTCTGCCAGATTGCTGGCTGCTTCTCAGTGGGATTTCAGTTCTCACAGCCTTCCCTTACAGGGTTTTAGCATCAATCGGTAGAGTTTTATGGTTCAGACATTAACGGGAGTAATTTTAAAAATCTGTCCAGGAGAGGTCTTGCTCTCCCTGCCTGTCATAGCTTTTCGGCTTTTAAGGGAATTTTTTTTCAGATATGATTGAATTGCATACCTTGTTCCCACGGGGTGCAGTTTCCTTTGGCTGCCGTTGGCCACCCCTTCTGCCATCTCTTTCCTCCAGCACTGGCCCACACAGCCTGTCCTTGCCTTTGCTTCAGATGCCCTTCCCTGTGCCCCTCTGAGCTTCCCCATCTGTGCCTCGGGCTTCCTGCCCTTGGCTTTACTTCCTGGGGGTTCGCCACTGGCCAGGTGAGTTACCTGTTGCCACTCACCCCTTCCACCTCCATTGCTTTATCTTGTTCCATCTGTTTTGTGTGCTCGGTGTTTTGCCTTGCATAGGCTGTAAGTGTGTAAGGGTAATAATACTTTACATTGGAAGTCAACCTAAAGAATGAAAGAGTTGGAGATAGGAACATTTTTTTTGCAGTTGGTCACCCATTGCTGGGGGTGCACGTGGACCTTCACCCCCCTCCCTGCCAGTCCCTGCTGCCAGGGCAACTTGGCTGCCCTGTGGAGGTGCATTATGGCACAGGCTTAAAGGACACAATTATAGATGAGCTTCACAGGACGGTGCCTCATCCAGGCCATGGGATTGACAGTGCTCATTCACTAAGCACTCACATTCAGTAGTTTTTCTTCATCATTTTTTAGCAGGGGAGGGAGTAACTGATCCCTTAATTCCAACATCCTATTCAGATACTGCACTGAAGACAGAGTTATTAATTTCCTCGGAGGGTTTTTTGCTGTCATTCAGCATGACAGTATCCTGAACGCTTTAAAAATATTAATGGGTTTATTTTCATAGTAGAACCATAAGATGGAAGAGCACTGCTTCCACACTGTAGTTGTGAGCAACAGCAAGGAGTGCAGGATCAAGGTCAAAGTGAACGCAAGGTTTAGACACGTAATAATTTTTTTTCCAGACAACATTCTGTTTATCACCTTACCCCTATGTCTGCATTTTATACAGCCCACTGACTTCCATTTTGGCTGCTGCTGCTCAGCGAATGGTTCTGCCAAGTTCAGAGGTAGTGCTGTGAGCTCTGCACTGGTAAAGTCCTACAAGCTCTTTGGTCTGAAGAGACTCACTCAGTCCCACAGCAGGCAGATGTATCTCCCCAGGTCAGTATTTGTCTGCTCTACTTTCTCCTACTGTAATCTTCTGTCTCAGTACCCCCTTTTGCAGCAGGCAAGACAGGAGCAATGCAAGAAGCTCTAATTCATGCCAAGTGCCTCCCAGCCAGCTGAGGCAGAAATCCTATGGAGGGAGCGTGGTAGGTACTCATGAAAATAAGGATCTCTTGCTCTGCCCAACAAAATCCCAGTTCAGTCCATTCTTTCTGATACTGTTCAAGCTTCTCTATAGCTATGACCCATGAACTCCTTGTGCAAATACATCGTTTACCTGCTCCTTTTCTCCATTCCCCATGTGGTTTCTTGTCCCACCCTTCTGACCAGCCAGCACTCCCATTTGATGCCATGGCAACGTCAAGACGTGGTAGTCCTGCTACCACGTTTGGTTAAGATATTGATATTCGGCTCTATAGGTGCTACAGTCTGCTAATATATGGATTAACTGCAATATAAAATAAAGATTCCCTGCTTTTTACGTGGGTTGGTTAGGCATACCACATGACAGAGCTTATCATGGTAATGGTATTTCTGCTGGATTCAGTAAAGATAGTGCCATAAAAATAAAACACATTGAGATTCATAGAAATCTGTCTGCATTCTGCTTCCAGTGAAGTTATTCGGGGCCAAATTTTCAAACATCAGTTTCTAGTTGCACCAACACAAGGAGCCCATGCAAAATACAAATATGCACACTTAGGTTCTTACACATGCGGGCAGTGCCCATTCTTGCTGAAATGTGACATTCTGAGAACAGATGTTGCAAAATACTTGCACATATTTTGTGGGAGCAACAGTGACATCAATCTTGCTGGAAACATAGCTCCCATTTTTACTTTTCTTTTCTTGGTAGGCCGTTTATCTTGTTTCCTTTGGCGCTGGAAGTCTTCCCCATGCTGTTTTCTGTGTCTGGAAAATCTGCCCACCTTCTGCATGCCAACCACACTTCTTTTTCAAACCTCTTCTTCAAACTTCTCCTAATCCCTTTTATGTTGATCTTCTTACTGTCATTTTCTTTCCAACTCAAGTCTGAATTGCCTCTTACCAGGGAGTTATAAGTGTGTGTATTTATTCATAGTCCTTTGTGTAAGCTGTCTAAGTTAGTGCCCCCTTCATTTTGAAGTGAAAAATTAATTTTATAGAGTTGTACTAACTTAATCCATGCCTTCATCTCCACAATGCAAAGCCCTTTTTTTGAATAGTCTAATTTCTGTTTTAAAGGTGAAACGTTTGTTAAAACGTAGAGATTAAACAGGCTGCCGGGGTCAAAGTTAGAAGGTAAAAAATCCATGGGAAGAGCACAATTCTCGTGGTGACCAGACTAGCAGTTTCAGGGCCGAGTAATGCACTATTGGCACAGCTTTGCCTTTTTCCTCCAGCAAAAATTAAAGACAGTAAATCAGTTTGGAAGGTACGGTTTATTTTGGCCTGCCGACACTACAAATGTTATTTCTGAAATAGCAATGGTTAATTGCTCAAACTCCTCAGCTGTGCAGACAACACTGAATGTTTCCATGTAAAGAGTGAGGGATGGGAGCTGGAGCGGGGCCTGGATGGGGAGCTCCTGGAGGAGGCAGGGGAAGGTGGGCACAGCCAGGACAAGGATGGAGCCTGCTGGAGGTCTCCCTGGACTCACTGTCATGGACAGGGAGCTGTGGGGCAGCTACAGTGGCTGGGGGCTGCTGTGCCTCCCTGGGTGTGGGGTGCTGACACAGGCAAGGATGTATGGGCAACACTACGAGTCATTTTGCAGGCAATTGCTTGCTTTCCCTGAGCCTCTTGCTAACCATGTTCATAGGAGGTGTGACTCCTAAAATTGCTGTGTGCATATGTATTTTTTTCTCCCGTATATTATTATTATTATTATTTAATCTCCACGTGGCCTTTCATTTCTGCGACTAAAGTTAGGAGCTTTTTATTTTTAATTTTCAGTTACTTTTTCCAACATAATATGAAATTGCAGACATTTTCAGGCCTTAATTTTTAAAATTATCTCTCATTATCATAATTTACTGCTCTTAATGATTTTTCTGACAGGTTTTAGTAGCAAGATCCCCTAAGTATTCCTTTTTTTTTCTTGGATGCAGTTAAGTATATTATACAAGATAGTATGGATAATATTAAGATCCCAGTAGTGTAACATTCAGGAGAGTTTCCAACAGTCAATGTTATCTGTCATCTCAGGATATGCATCACTTGGGGATCCGTTCTGTGGAAAGACTGAGAAGAGATGCTTCTCCAGACAGCATTTGTCACGTTGTCCTAGGATTTCTGGGAGCTCCTGCAGGAACCCAGAGGTGGCTGCCGTCTGCTTGTTTTGATGGTTTGCATTAGGATCCAGATCAGACTGTGCTGGAGAAGAAAACCTCCAACAGCTACCATGGCCCTGGCAAGGCACAGGCTGTGCTCTCTGCATGCCTTCTCCAGATGCTGGGCATATGGGCCTGTCCTGAGAGCTCCAGGATGGTTTGGCTTAGTTGGTTTGGCTGAGAAGGCAGTTGGAGGAGAGAGTATGGAGAGAGACTTATTGCTCTTGCAGATAACAGCCTTGCTGAGTTTGATTGATGGATGCTGTCCTATCTGCCAGACATAAGCTAAAACTTAGGAAATGGAGCAGAAATGTGCAGCTTGGGCAGAGCAGTTGTGTACAGCAGGGAGAAGCACAGTGCTGGTTTGGGCAGAGCTTGTGCCCAGCTGCCCCGGTGCACCACACGCTCCCTGGTGAGCACAGCTGGGCGTGAAGAGCCACACCCACGTGTCCCAGCCATGCAAGGCCGTGATAGGGTGCCATGCATGCTCCGGCCACAGGTACTGAGGAATGAGATTCCTTCCTTCCTGTTTTCCCAACCTTTTCCCTTTGCTATCCTATTGATGCATTGCAGGCCCTCCATCTGGTCCTGAGAGCAAGTATTTCCCAACTGTGCCTCCAAACTGATGCTCAGGAGTTCTGGGCTCTGCTACCTCTGGCTTTAGTAGGCTGGCTCCATGGCGCTGGGCATCACCCCATATCCCTGGCCATCTCAGTTCCCTCTGCCTGCCTTGGACTTGCTCCATACTCATCATATGCTCCCAGCCACTTACTGGGTAGCAATGCAGAGTAGAGAGTAGCATTCCTGCCTCAATGACAAATGTGAAAGGCTCTAAAATGGAAATGGTTGTAGTGGTACGGATTGCCTCTAGCTGGAGTAGCTTATCCTGTGCAGGAAACTGGCTGCAACTGGAGCACCTTTTTGCTAATATACGCTGTGTTTTCGCTTTGCTGTAATTGTAAAACTCTAGAGCGTGAACAAGGCTGCAGCCTGTACATTTTCAACAAGTGCTGCTGTGCCCCAATCCTGTTTCCCACTGTCTGGAACCCTGATAACCTGGTCTTCATCAAGTCCTTTGGGAGCTAACATTTAGCGAATAAAATTAGGAGAGGACAGAATTTTTTAAACAAGCAGAGGGGAGCACATTTGGTTTCTGAGAAGGTCGTGAAGATGGTCTGATATTGCTTGTACAAGGTATTTGTCAAGTGTGTTCCAATTTGAGAGAACAGTTGGACATTTTTCTTCCTCTTAGAGGTGTTAATAGACTCAAAGGTGGAAGAGGAGGCAAGGGCAGAGTGGAAAAAAGACCTGACAAGCACGAGTGATGGCAAACACAGCAGATTACACTGAAGATGATCTCTTCTCTGCCACTCATTTTTTCTTACTCAGCACAGAGTGCATCTGGCTCTTCGTTACGGAGGAGCTGAAATGAGCCCTTGAGAGTGATCAATGCACATGCTGGGAGAAATCTTACAAACACAGGAAAAGCTACCGAAGATATTCTGTCTGGAAAGAGATTGCTAGTGAGATTTCCCCAAATTCAGTCTCTGGTGAGGAGACAGATGAACAGTGTGTCTGTAAAGAAAATTTAAAGGTTTCCATTAAAAGAAGAAACATAGACCGGAAAAATGCACGTGCTCTGAGGTAACGTGTATCTGATCCAGCGAATGTTTCCTGTTTTTTTCCTACCTTCTAGAGTAAATTTATGTTCAAATCCTTGTTCTGTACAAGAAGTGGATGAAATAATGTATTTGTCTATTTGATGTAAATGCTCACCTTCATTTGCTTCACAGTGGATGTGCCTGCACCAGCCCCCCCAGTTAGTGTTGACTGGCATTCGAGTTGGCTTCAGAGCAGAAAAGCTTCCTGCCGGGGAGCTGGGGATAGTGGGATGGTCTTTGGATTTTAGGAGTGGTCTTTTTGAATTTAGGTCAAAGACTTCTAACCGAACAGCATTAGAAAGGTGCTCCTGCAGTAGTTGTTTCAAGTGACAGGGAACAAGATACACAAGGCACCTGGTGCATCCTCTCTGCACAGGAGAAGAAGAAATTTGCCCTGTGGCTGTCAGGTCAGTGTGCTTTGGCATGCACAGAGGTGTAAAATTTTTTTCTTCTCAGAGCTTCCGTATTTTGTGCCTCATTTGATATCCTTCAGACCAAATTCAACAGTTTCCTTGGTAATGGTGTTTTGTACTGTGAATGCAAGTAAATCAAATATCCATAACAAGAAACCAGATGTAATTTACTATCAATTTGCCATTTTATGAAAGGGCAATGAAATACTGGTATCCCATCTGAAAATTGTTTATTGAATATAATGAAGAAGAAACCAGTGGGGATGTACAGTAATCAAATAGGGGCTACGAAAATTGCTGTAAGTTCTGTAAGAGAGAGAATGGTACAAACTTCTTTGTTGAACTTTCAAACTGCCCTGTGGAGTTTAACAGACAATAGAGTTCTCTTCCAGAGTTAAGAATTTCTTTAGGTAATTTTCAAACTTCTATACGGTGTCATCTTTGTTCTCCATTTAGCGACTTGATTTTTTTTCATTTTTTTCCCCTTTTCCTTTTAAAAGGGAATTATCTACTAGTATAGCAGCATGAAGGCAAGTGGGTTAAGGAGGTATGATATTAAGTGGCTTCTCTTTTTTACTTGCACTGGAAAAATCTTCAGATTCTTAGAACCATGCTCAGCTTAGGTTGAAGTGGGTGCAAATAATGAGTTTGGTGCAAACGTCGTGTGTTTACTAATACAAGTCAGTCATTTTGCCTGTCCCAAGTTAGTGTTTGAACTGTTTTGGTTTTTTGGGGAGTTTTTTTCCTTTTTTTTTTTTTTTTAAAACTAGTGTATTTCCAGTATCTCATTTTCACATCAATGCTGAATGAGGGTATGGCGTCAGGTGCCCTCTATTCAATTCAGGACAGGATTTCAAACCTATGTATCCCATATCAAAAGCCAGAGCCCTAACCAGTAGAATAACATGTACATTTCCTGCTGGGATAAAAACCCTGGTAAGATACCTAGGATCAGATTAAAACCACCTCAGCAGCATGAGACAAGTATCTTGGTGATATTGTGTCAAATTTGTTTAAAAAGTGTTCTGAGGGTAACTGAATATCAGCTTTAGTCGAAATAGAGATTTGGTATTGTATTCCCCACCGGCTGATTGGCATGCCTTGTTGAATCTCACACAGTCCAGCCCTTGTATTTTTGATCTGTTCTTGTTCCTTCTCTGAGTTTTGGCTCCAAATTCATGGATGTCAGATGTTTACACCCTTCTTCATTAGTAGGTGTGAGATGACAGCATCTGCCATTCTCTTGGGTGACTTCTGGGCTTCGACTTTTGTAGGCTTGCTACCAGGAGTTTGGGCTGGTCTCTGCCTATAGTTACCTTCTCTTTAGTTGGATCCTGAAGGAAAATCCCCTTTCTGAGGAGTCACTCTGTCAGGAACCTCCTTTTGGGTGTCAGCTATGTTGATACAAAACAACTCAATTATCCCAGGCCAAACTAGGGACACAGTAAAGTTTCAATCCGAAGCCATTCTTGAGGAACAACAGGAAAACATTTTTTCTAGGTATCATTTTCAGCAGCATCATTTGAATAGAGCCTGGGCTTACTCAGGTGAAGAGTACTTTTAAAGTAGCACTAGCTGGAAAATCAAGCAGGTTGTCTTTTGCCAGACAGCACTGTATGGAAAAAGCAGGTGTCTGTAGTCAAAACACATACCCTGTGGTAGACCAGTAGGAAAGCCAAAAATAATAACGGAAAATGCTGGGACACAGCAGTGCCAGAAACTGGATGTGTCTCAGAATGTGAACATTGTGCTGTTTTAGAGGATGTATTTTACAGGACAGAAATTGGATATTCCCTTCATCTAAGGGCTGACTTTCTTTTTTTTTTTACCTTCAAGGACTGCAAGAGGCTCTGAGGAACAGAGGAGAATTCCCACTGTTCCCGGGAACCAGACTCTTTTTAAGTAACAGGCACTTGAAAAGAAGCCTTGGGAACTGAAAGAGCCTGGTTTGTGGGTGTTTCTTTGCTACCCATCACACACTGGACGATCAGGGTCACACATCAATGCAAGCTATCCCTGCCTATTTCAGTTGCATCTTGTTTGAGGATTGAGAGGCTTTATTGCCAGTTTTAAGGAGCATGAGCAACCAGGCACAGTGTGCCCCTTAATCTGTCATTTGTCATGTCCCCAGTTTGCCCTGGCTTTTGCAGATGTGTGAATCCAAGGGTGAAATAGACTGGCAGTGGCTTATATCACAGTTTCCACTTTTCTTCTCTTGATACACAGCTCTGTACACTGCTCCCTTGGTCTATGGTCCACCCTCATCCTCCTTATCCTGGGAAGCTTAGGTCTTTCTCTCCGTGCCACCTCTAACTGTGTTGTGGGAAGCTCGAGACAGCAAAACCAGGCACTGTTATTAACTCCAGTCCTTGTTCATTAAAAGAAAAAGGCACATAGAAGTGCACACAAAGGGAGACCTTCATCTCCATCCTCTGCCCATCCCTGGGGGATCGTTCATCAGTCAAACACCGGACCCCTGGCAAGACATCAAGGGTGATAAATTTGAACTTCCACTCAGCAAAGTGAACCTACACCCCTTACCTTCCGTGTTTACCAGGAGAGCAAGCTTCTTGCATGTCGTGGCATCAGTCACTGCCCTTATCCGTACGTTCACTCTGCATTATGCAAAGTAATGGCAAGGAGACTCTTGCTCAGCTGAGATAAAGAAGTGCTTTCACATGGCCTGGTTTGACGTGAATCAATCTCTCACTGTGCAGCATCTGCACGATGATTTGCAATGCTGCCAGCCTTTCCTTGTCGTGCCGAACTAGAGAGAGACTCGGGTCTTTGCAAATGGCCTCTGCCTTTTTCAGCTGTGTCTTTTTTGAGGTTATGCATTAGTAGTGCCACCCTTGGCACCAACTGGCAGAACTTGCCCTTCCTGGGGGCAAGAGGGACTGGTGATGGCTGTTCACTTTCAATAGACGAGCTGTGCTTAAAGGCTTGCTCTCCTCAGTGTTGTACGAAAGCCCTGCGCTTCTCATCCTCCAGGCATGTCCTATTGGCAACTCTGGAGGGCTGGAAACCAGTGCAAATCATGAAGGCTGGGCTTTAAAGGATGAGAGAAAAGAAGGACTATTAGTCCTAGAGCTGAAAAAATGTTGGTTATCCTGCCAAGGCTGTCAAGATCTGCGAATACCAGTGACCAAGGCCAAGAGACGCATGTGTGGGGCTTTGTTGCATTCAGAGCAACTAAGCGGCATGCAAGAGTCTGGCACCAGGCACTTTTTGGCCACCTGGGTTCTCATGGGGGTGACTATGCATGGTTTCCCTCCATGTTACTTAGCAGCACAACGGCTTTTCTCATCTCCATGGGTCCAGCGTCAGTGTGGAGGCATTTCTCTGCTCTCCCCCACGCAGCACTAATGTATCTTGCTGGGCTGTGTAGACATACCCATGGGTGGTTTGCCATTGCTGCCTTTAAGAAGGGTAATGGAGGCTGTCTGTAAAGATTTGCTTCACCACCAGCAAAGAAGAGGGTGAAACTGACGATAGGTGCATGTGTAATGGCTTTCATGTCATGGGTAAATCCAGGGAAAGTGGTATTTGCTACTGTTTCACCCTTCATCTGCTGGTCGTGTGGGCTGGGTACGGCTCTACACTGCGTCATCTCAACAGCGGCTACTTCAGGGGCCCTGAGGGCACCACGTCTGTGACTGCCCCTGCCCAGCCTCCCCGAGCTCCCCCCACCCTGCCGCAGCGACTGTAGTCCCAGGAAGAGGTGACAGGCATGGGCGTGTTCTTTGGCCAAGAAGGGGTCAGCTGGAGATGCTGTGCCTGGGGTGGGTCCAGGCTATTGTGTGGCCCTGCCTGCAAATGGTGAGAGGGGAAGGGAGAGGAGCGGCACCACTGGGAAGGCGCATGCTGGTAGCTGGCGAGTGGCATCCCAGCAGCGGCTGGGGACTTTTCCCAGGGCTGAGGTGACAGTGAAGGAGAGGAGCAGTATGCAAGCAGCAGTGCTGTCCAGGGGGTGTGCAGCTTCCCCGTGGCTCAGGGCATCCTCGCTGCTGAACCATGTGCCCCGGCGAGCTCTGCGAAGGCTGGCGGGTGTGTGCAGCCATTTCCCTGCTGGGTGGTTGGCGATGAGTGGTCCCACGTGGTTTAGATTTAGTGAGAATCCCCTTTTTGTGTTCGGAAGGCCTTGTTTTCAGTCCCCAAGTGCCTCGCGAAATGAATTGTTGTTTTCTGGCCAGCCTGACTAGGAAACACGATTCATGCAGTTGCTGGGAACTGGCAGAAACATCCTGGTTTTCAGAGTGTAAATTATGAAAATGCATTCTTATTCTCATGGATTTTCCTTGAGAAAAAGCCAGCAGTGGGAGTGTGTTAGAGTGGTAAAATACAATTCATGACAACAATCCCGCTGAGAGGAGTATTTTTTTTTCCAGTTTGGTTGCTTCTAATTGTGGTAAGGAGCAAACACATTCCTCTCTAATTTCCATTGGCAAAGTCTCCAGGACTTTACAAGTGCCAATGTGTGTGCCGTGGTTGATTTTGCATTTCCTCCTCTCTTCTTCCCCTCCTCCACCCCCTCCTTCATCTTACTGGTATTATGGCCAATCCCTCTGCAAATACCTCTTTCACAGGCAACATAAGCGTTCTCCTTCTTGTTTTTCTTCCTTCAAAACTCGGCTCTATCTCTTTTGGCCAGCTGCAGCCTTCCTAGAGCATCTTCTACCTGACAAAAGAAGATACCTTTGATAGTCAGGCATGACTGTAAAGTTGAAACACATGCTTGGTTCAGATACTGATGAACTTTAATTTATCTCAATTCATTAGCAATTTTTAAACCCACAGTTAGTGGAAGGCAGTCTGTAAAATAATTGGAAGTAAATGCTGAAGGAGAAATACTGGGGGGAGGAAAGAAGGGAAGCGGCTTACAGCAGGAGTCTAAGCCAGTCTTTCATCTTCAGGCCAGTTCGGTTTTGAACCCTGATGGGAAAGGTCATGAATTTTAAAATGTGTCTCGCAGCAGACAGCTCTAATCATAAAGCTAACACTATCTGCAGTGCATGTCTGACCATGTGAGACTCATGGCTGACTGAAGAGGGAGACTGACTTCAAGAGCAGGATGCTGCTTGGAGCAGGAGAGCGTGGGATAAGCAGAACCGATGCCATATCTGTCAGTGCTGGCATGAAGTACCCGGCTTTCAGGGGGAACCACGCTGTTCCCAGCAGGGTCTCAGCAGGGCAGAAGTACTAGATAGCGCATTCTTTGCCTCTGACAGCTCCTCCAGGATCCACAGTTTCCCCTTCCTGCCTGTTGTTTAGGAAGTATAATATTTTAGTGCTTTAGCTTGCAACCCTCATTCTTGGCTTTAACACAATTTCCAAACCATTGTGCTCCAAAGCCTGCAGAAGCTGGAGCGCTTGCTGTGGCTACTCTTGGGAATTGCCTTTTTGCCATTTGCCAGGCTGTGCTTGAAATCAAGGGAGGCTAATGTTTTGGCAGCACCTCACAATGACCCTGACAAAGGAGTTGTGGTCGGTGCCTATCTCAGTCTTAATTGTTTTCTTAATTGGGTGCTGCTGAGGCTCAGACAGTTATTTGCAGGACGCGAGAAAGCCCTTGGTTCTTTCTCTAACTTCATGTGCATTTTCCAGAATCCTTCCACTGTGCACCTATCACATCTTGGGCTCTGCTCTTCCTAGCACATATGGAAGCATGGTCTGCTGGTGTTAATCACCACGTGGTGTCTAGACATGCTGAAAACACTTAAGCAACTGTGACATCTGTTTGGTTGGCCTATGTTGTTGGGAAACTTGACCTTATTTATGAACAGTTTTCAAAACCAGGTTTCAACCATGACGTGATAATAAATGTGAAGCATCTTCACACACTGTGACCACATCTTTGTGGCCAACATCCTCCCTGAGGAGAGGTGGGCTGGCTCCAAAGGGTTAGAACTTGGGACATATGGGTTCAATTTTTAGGTCTGGCACATACTTCACATCTGACCTTTGCTGAGTTGTATGCTCTCTTTGTGACTGGAATAAAATGGCAATGGTAATACCTGGGATCAGACTGATTACTTGACTCTTCAGATTGTGGCAGCTAATTTGTTACTTTAAAAAGTCCCCATGATTTAAATGCAGCTGAATGCCCTATTGTATGGAGTTAGTGTGGTGTGAACAAGAGCAGGAGCCAAGCTGGAATTCCTCTTAATTCTGCAGCAGCAGCAGCAGCAGCAGCAAACTCCAAATCAGGGGTTACTTTTGGTGTGCCATATTGCAATTGCTAGGTTTTTGCAGTGCATGATGTGAAGCAGAATTTTCAAGAGCATCTGGTTCTTGGCTGTTAAGTGTTTACATTGCTTCTGAAAATGGAATTTAGGGCTCTGACAGAGGATCTTTGGTAAATTTAACTGTTTAGAACATTATCTCTCCTAGCACCTCTGCCAAAAGTTGCTGCTTCATCACAGGGGCGCAGAGCAAGAAGAAAGCACAGTGATGAACAGTGTCCCACTGTGAACCGGGTGGGGACAGTGACATGCTCTTCCTGTTCACACAACCCCCAGCAGTTTGGTGTCACCATGGGGAAAAACTACAGATTTGCTCAGGTGTTGTCCCTACGCTTCTGCTCCACGTCTGGCAAGTGTTCAGTGGTGTGAGAGTGCTGGTGCTGTGTTTATGGACAGGCAAGCTTCCCACAGGTCACAGTGAAAGGGCTGGGCATCAGGAGCCAAGGAGTCACCAGAGAGGATTTGGGAAGCCCCAGCTGTGGGCTGGTGTAACGCAAGGAAGAAGTCAGTTCTAGGGAGGCTCTGAGTGGAGCTAACCCTGATGCCCACAAAACAAGGCTAAGTTTACCTCTCCATTTCCCTTGTTGAACTGCAAGTGAGTTTCCAAGAAGCTCTCGGCTCTGAAGCAGCTACTGCAGGCATAAGCAGCTCTGCTTGAGTGGCACCCGACTTGTGATTTCTGTGACTGTATCTTTTACGGCAGTGTCTGCAGAAATACAGAAGTATAACAAATTATTTATTTGCCGAGCCTTTTCTGTTGTGTTTCAGCCTCTCCTCTCCCCCTTCCCCGGCTTATCACTGGTGGAAGTGGGTGTAAAGTCCTTTGAATGAGGACATCAAAGGACAACTGCATCTCTGTTCTTAACCCAGGCTTACAAAGAGATTGTGATAAAGGCCAACAATACATGTCAGTGTTGCCCAGTTATTGTTCTGGGCTTTGTAGTTTTATTAGGAAATAATTTCTCACCCTGTGTGGCTCTTGGTGAGTTTTGTTTTCTGTGCTGCTGGATTTGATCTGCCCAGTGAAAGACCTGCCACAGAACTGAGAGTTTTGCCAGCTGTGAGTTAAGAGGGAGACATGATTGAAAAAGTTCAAGCTCTGCTTCCTAGCAGCCAATTTACCATCTGTCTCACTCTCCCTCACGCCCTTTTTATAGCAAAAATGCAAACAATTTGTTTGACCTCTGCTGAATCTGTACAACTCTGGGCTTTTAAAGTGTTGCTCTAGCAAATAAAAACCAAACATGACAGCAGCAACAACCCCAAATTCAAAACCAATAAACCTAGGTAGAGGCAAGGCCTCTTCCCAGAGATTGTAAGAAGCTGTCAAAGGCTTTCTTCTTCATTAATGCATCCCTACTTCTCTTCTCCCTTTGCTCCACCTCTGGGAAAAACTACAGGTAAAGTCAAATCCTGTGTCCCACAGCACATGGCTGAAAATTTGCCCCTCCTCCGGTGTAAGAGAGAATGAAGCCTTCAAATGTAATGCTCAGAGGCAGGATGCTGTGGATATGTAAATGCCAGCACCACCCCCCCCTTCCATGTCCTGGCAGCACGGCCCCTCTCTGACCTGGCACCAGCTATGGTGCTCCTGAGGCACCTCTGTGAGCTGGTCCACCTGAACGAGGTGGTCCTCAGTGGGGCCAGCGAGCTCCACGCACAGAGGTCTCTGATGGGGGCTAGAGCTGATGGGAGGAGTTGGGGCATAGAGGAGTGGGATCTCTCTCTCGGTGGTGGTAAATCCCTAGCCTGGCTCAGCTGCCTGTGGAAACACAGACGGGTGTTGTGTTACAGCATTATTGCACAAGTGCAATTGCCAGCACCGGTAATAGTTCTGTCTGTCTCCCAAGGAGGCTTCTTCTCAGAAGCGTTCCTGATGCTGGTATAAATTGGCATGGCTGCAACCAATGCGTCATTTTTCTAGCAGACTGTGAAATGTTCTTGAAAACGGGTCTGTGTTTCAGGGTTTTGTCTTGGTCATACTGACCCCAGTGGAAGTCCAAGCTGCTAAATGACTCACCATCCTTCATCCTCAAATTGGTACTTGTACCCTCAATTCATGTTATTGAGCAACTGTTAGGAAAAAAAAAATATCACACTTCAGTTTTCATGCTTCAAACAAAACCTATGAAGTCCCCATTTCAGGCTGCTGAAATAGCCTTTGTTTTGCTAGCAAATCTCTGTAGAAAGAGATGAGAACTGGTAAGAAAATCACCTCAGTGCTCATGTGTTTTGCTGAAGTTGGAGGAGGGAAGTGTGACATTCTTGCACAAAGCATTTTCTGTGTCAGTGTAGATTGGAATAAGAAAAGAAAGCCTTTTCTTGGGTTTACTGAAACCACAAAGATGTTATATCATCGGGGATCATCCTGGGCAAATAATGAGGTGGCAGGGGCCTGGAGGAGGAAGGGGGAAGAAAGGGGTTTAGTGTGGAAAATGAAGCTCACATTTGAAGATGGGCTTAACCTGATAAGAAATCTGAAACATGAGCTGAGATGCTAATCTCCTCAGGACAATTTTGAATCCTCCTTTTAGGGATGTGGGAGGGACTTCATACCTGCTTTGAGAACTTGGAAAAACCCTTTCTAAAAAACACCTAAAGGGGGCTTTCCATTGTCAAAGAAGTATCTTGATTATTGCAAGATGATATTCTTTCCCGTGATGTACTTTGACTTAATAATTTTCAGATGAAGTATTATCAGTAAAGAATAATTAGGGAAGAAATGAAATAGAATAAAATCACATCAGGAAATGCTAGAAGCAAGGAGGAAAACACATTTTTTGCTATGGCAGAAGCAGAAGTAAGGCAGCTCTGTTGCAGAAGAGCTGCCTGAAATGCGGGAGATTTAAGCAGGAAGTTCTTTCACCCTGAGTAGGTGAGGGCGCAACAGTAGGCTCATACTTGAAGACACACGGAGTGGGGATGAAGCAACCCAAAATCTCAAAGAAATCATGGCAGGGAAGGTCATGGGAATTGAAGAGTCCTGAGATCAGAAGAGGGACAGTGGAGTTGCCTGGCATTGTTATCACTGCCCTGAACAGATGCTTGAACAAGGAAGTATACACAGGGAAGCTGATGATGTCAGAAGCAGTGCCAGATGAATGGCCCTGTGCTGTGATAAACCCAGGCCCTTAGCTTTTTCACAGATAGGACAGCATAGATGGGGGGGAAGGAGTTAAGACCCCATGAGGCACCACCGGGGAGAGACTCCGAGTCATCTCTGTGAAGCCGCTCAGACACAGAGAGCACAGTGTGCTTTGTAGGGCAAAGGAGGGGGTGTGACCAGAGCAATGGACTGGACAAGCTGGGTGTCCAGTTCATGTGCATTTTTATCTTTTTTTGATCTTGTGTTCTCTACTGGGAGCATGATGCAAAAATCAGACTCAGTGGTTCACACCAGGAAGTACGAACCCTGGAAGGGTCCCAGGACCCTGCCCCAATTCTTGCTGCGCCACTGACAAGGCCCATCCAGATACAGAAACTTTCAGGATCAGTCTGAGCATTATTTTAATGAAGCGTTTTTGTCTCTCTTTCTGAGCTTACACAGCAACTTTTGTTGTTTGCGGTACTGAAGAATTTGGGAAGCACGTGGAGGAATGGGGGCCTGGTGTTGCCAGGCAGCTAGGCTTGCTTGAACCAACCAAGGTTGCAGGGTGGCTGTGTGGGTCAGAGAACAGCACTGACTAGGCAGTCCAGCATGCACAATTCCAGCCATCCGCTGGCCTCCAGTGCGACGTCTGTGAGGCTGGAGAGTGATTAGGTTAGTTTTGGCCAGGCTCCAGGCAGATCCCTGGGGGCCCAGGGTGTTAGAGCCTCTGTGTAAATGTTAAGGCAATCCAAAGAGACGATATCCAATCCAAAGAGAAATATCACTATTCTCATCTTACAAATGGAGGCTGGCACTCAGTGCTGAGATGACTTCCCCAAGGTGGGGAAGTGGCTGTACAGCACCATCAGAAGTCCCAGGTGACCTCAGTACCACTTACAATCTACATTCCTCCCTGTTCTTTGCATTCATATATACAGTACAAACTAGGTGCATTGAAAGGCCATATAAGCAATTTACCAAGAGGTTTCTCAGATCTTTCACCCTAACCTGGTAGACCCTGAACAGCTGTCCCGTGAATTTCCACTCTTTACTTTAACCAGGAACAACAAACCCGTGGCTTGTATACTCTTCACCATCTGGGATGGAAGTGAGGAGTAGTTCAAAAGGGAACCTTATTTCATACAGAGAGCTGCTTTTTTTTTTTTCTCCTTCTTTTTTTGCTTAGTTACTTCATAAAATTTAGTTCCAGTTACCACTTAGCTCTCAGTGGCATTTCCATATCACAGAGCTGTTTCTTCATTCCAGGTTTTCAACAACTGAAATATATCATGGGATTTTGTTGTAATGCAGGAAATTGCCTTCACATTAACAATCTGCCACTTCTGTAAACAAGAAATCCACTGATGTGACATGTCAGCGCTCAACGGGAGGAGTCTTGGCTACCTCAGCAAACTGATGCATTCCTCAATGGAAAACTGGTGTTAGGCATACCTAAGTAATGACACAATTGCTTTCACTTATTTTTAGAGCAGGGGCTAGGTGCCTGCTCAGGATAGTCAGAGGCAGAGCACATGAAGGAGAATCCCTCCAAGCCTGCTCTTTAAGTGCACTTTGCTACCAAAGTTTTCCGAGGTCATGGGGTTACATGTCGGGATTTTTTTCCCCTTCCCTTTAATAGCATATTAATAGCAGTATGTGCATTGTAGATGATAATATATCTCTTTTAGCTAAACCCACTTGTCTCTCACATAGGCCGCTTGTTCTCTCCTGCTAGCACGTCTGCTTTGACTATGTAATGACAGCTGCGTGGATATATGGACTGTGGCAATGGGCTGGCAGCCACTTCATTGTCAGCTTCCCTTTGTTCTCCCAGAAAAGAGAAGGCACAATAGGGAAGGCTTCATCCACATGTCAGACATATGAGGGACAAAGGGATGATGGGAACTGACTGAACTACACGATCCGAGTCATGCCGAGAAGCGCGCTCTTTCAGCTCAGTTCAGCAGCGGCGCGGTGGCCGGCCATCGAGCCGCTCGTAGTTAGCCAGCAAGCAATTAAGCCGCAGCAAAGCCCCTGCGCTACCTAAGATCTTGTGAAAGGCCATTTCACATGGCAGGGTTTAGGCGACATATTAATCCTTTGCACCTGAGCCCCATCTTGGGCTGATGGTGGATGTTTAGCACGGGAGCAAGGCAGGGTTTGTCAGAGAGCTGGGACCTTTCCTCAGGGCAGCTCGGTCCTTTCAGGAGAAAGCAGCAGCTCTCTGGCACACGGAAGTTCTTAATCAGGTCTAAACCAGAGAAGCAGCAGACATCAAAGTGAAATCCAGGTTGAGAGCAGTCGCTTTGAGATTAACTGGAAATGTTAATCAGCTAAAATGTCTGAGAGAAAATGTGGTTGGCACCTGTGGAGCAGAGGGGATGCCAGTAAAGAAAGTAGTGGTAAGGTGACTGTTTCCTAAGGGAAAACCAGAGGGAAAAAGTAATTTATAGCCTGTGGCACAGGTGAGTGGGAAGAGAAAAATTATAACCTTATAAAACTCAGTATATCTATTGAGTCTGCTCTTGTTAATATTTGGTAGACATATAAGCCCCATCACAGGGTCCTCGTTTGAAAATGTTACACTTCATCTAGTGCACATTATATCCTGAGAGCCTTCATCTGCCACAGACAAATACTGGTCATCTTTAGGGAATCCCCTTCAGACCTGCTCCCAGGCCCAGATTACACAGGGTTTTCACGGGATGTCTCTGTCTAAAATAAGAAGCTAAGGTCACCAGAGATGAGGAGGAAAGACGAAAGAGGATGGTAAATGTGTCCGGGTTGGATTTTTCAGTAGTCTCGTTTTTACTGCTCTATCTCTGCAAACCCTCAGGAAAGATGGATAGTAAACCTATGGAGAACATAACTGAAAATATTTAGCATATTGATTTTCATCAGAAAGTGCCTATTTGTCAGCTGAAATGTTTTGGATGAAAGAGACAAGAGAGTGCTTTGGGTTTTTTAAGGAAGAGCAGTGTGGTTATAACTTTTAAACTGGTATCACTGTAGTTTTGCAATTGGATGTGAGTTGTGTAACAACTACTACTCTGCAACCCTTCCCAATGAGGCAAATTTACGTTCTTGTCTGAACCAAACAGAATTCAGAATGTTCTAGCACAGAAAATGTTTTGACAATGTGAAAAATCTCACAGGATGGGGAAACTGTTTCTCGATATTTTCCACCAAAGTGAAACCCTAAAGTGGGGGTTTTATTGTTTGCTATCTTTTAAAATACTTGCTATGACTTAAAAAAAATAAGTAGTTATTTGGAATGTCTCTGGGTTTTGATTGACGTTATCATGTATCTCCTAATGTTGTCAAATAAATGCATTTAGTACCTGTACTGAATTAGAGAAATTCTAGGTAGTAATATTTCAAATCTATCTGATGAGTTGCCAGTGGTTACAAGATGAGCGAGTTTTTCTGTGTATTGCTGTCCCAGTGTTTTGAGAGATGACTGAAGTTCATGCACAGAGTTTCACTGAATTGAAGGTAAAAGATTTAGTTCCCTGGAGTTCACAGTTTCCATGTTTCAAGCAAGATCCCAAGCTTTATGTCGAAGCTCCTGACACTGTGGCCTCCTACAGGTAAACAGTTTAGTTAGAAGATGGAAAGCTTCACTTGGTTGTTAGATCCAGAGTCTTTGCTCATAATTGTGGATGTCCAGCTACCAAAAGACAAGGAAGGTCTGCTCATAGAGTGCTTTTTATTACGTATATAGTGGTAAATGCTGAAGGTGCTGCAATAGGGACTAAACCCTATATGCCTATTTTAGACATGTTATGTTTTCTGATCCTTAATATTTGGTTCTCTCCACCCCTTTCCCTGGCACACAATTGAGTACTTCGATTTTTGGAACTAAAATTCTCCAAGAGCTCTGCTGTTAGGTATAATGCAGCCAAAGAAAAGGGCATAAATATAGTAATAATCATGCTACTGTACCGTACCATTTCATGGAGCTGATATGAAACAAAAATGGAATATGCAGAAAGTGCATTACTGGAGATATTGCTTTCTTATGGAAATGGTTTTTTTTAATAAAATTACATTTCTGATGCCATTTGTAGTGGTGCAATGCTAATGGCCTTACTCTCTGGCATGAGATTTCCTGTAGTTGGTACCAAATCCCTATGAGATGAGATGTATGTCAGGTGCCAAAAAGGGGCTCAACCATCTTGAAATTGGTATTTGCATTTGTGGTTCAAAAGTATTTGCTGCTTTGTAAAGAAGAGAAGGTGTTACTAAAAAGTGCTGTTGCAAATAGCTGGAAAGGCGCCGCAGTCTAAAAGATGCTATGAAAGGTAAAGGCATTGGAAAAATAGTTTAGAAGTTAAATCCTAGTGAAAAAATTGCATGCACCTAGATACGGAGGATGGCCCAGCAGATGGGGAATGTCATGTGACAGGAGCACTGTGTTTCTTTCCCTAACCTCCAGCCACCTCTGGGACTGTAAGTCCATCCTTGGTCTGTGAAAGGCCCCCACACAGTTGTTGTCGGTGCATAAATGCAGCATCCTCCTGGCCAGCACAGTGTCATACCTGTGAGAGAGAGAGGACTGCTCCATGCCTCAGTATGATCTCAGAGGCTGATCTGGAAAACCACCTTCATTTTAAACAAAACCTGTTTTCAGTATATATTTTTTTAAAACTAACAGTGACAGGCATCCCACACACTGGCAGGCATCCGCTTCTGCCTACCCAAAACTGCAAAGAATTGTAGTGAATTAAGGAATTTGTTGCCTGCCTGATTGCTTTTTCACACTTAAGCTATACATAGCAGTGTTAGCTTGGGGTCCTTTAAGGCTCCTTCATATCACTCAAATGCTTTTCTTTTCCAATATTCACAAGGGTGACAATGTGACAGGGTTTGGTCTCTGCTGTTTTACAGCAAAATTTAAGGTACATTCACAAACGTGTTGCTGTTGAATCCTAATCCAAACAGGAGAGAACAACAGCCCCTGGGCTTGGATCTCAATCCACTGGGCACAGTGACTCAAGTGGGACTCCAGCCTCTCTCCTCTCCCTCTACTCTTTCCTCATCAAAGCGTGATTAACTTAAGAATCCGAAATTGTACTTAAAAATTAACTACACTATAGCTCAAATATTGTAAGGATGTGCTTGGATCCAGATAGTTTAAGAAAAATTTATTTGAGGTGTTTGGCTAATTTAGACTGAATGTGCCAAACTGCACAATCTCTGAATTGAATAGCTGGGTCCAACAAAGGGTTTTGTTTTCTTGTTTTATATTTTCCCCCACCAAAATTAAATAAACACATAAATGCTTCTTCTACCTCTGCAGTAAAAACCCTCTTTTTATGTTGTGTTTGAATGCTTACACTTTCTATAATTCTACTTAGGAGATAGAATTACATTTATTTTTAGCATTTATTTATTTAGACATCTAAAATAAGACAAATCTTCTGCCTTTGTAAGTTTCTGATTATTTTTGAGATTCAGAAAGACATTTTTCAAGTGTATTATAGATGACAAGCTCATCTCCTGTTCACATTTAAGATGTTATGCTCGTCTTCCTACTGTACTTTAAATCACTACTTAGGAACGCTATATTGAGAAAAAGATATTTCATTGCATGGAGAAACAATCCTTTCCTGAAATGAGAATTCCAACAGTCTACAGAGGAAACTCCTATCAAGCAAAATGTTCTATGGATGAGTACTCAAAGAAAGCTACCCTGAAAAGGTATTGTTCACATTTGAACACATTATCTAATTGCAACCTAATCTGAAGATATGAAAGTAATTCATTACTTGGCCTGAAAATTACTGCATGAAGTAGGCATCATAACAGGCATTTACATGCTAAATGCAATAGCCGATTTAAAAAAACTCCAACTATTTAAAGGAATATAAATAAATGGCTAATTTAGTAAAATGTTTTCATGGAATTATAGCAGGTTCATTGCATATATAATTCTACAATTTTTAAATACGTCTTTTAAAAATAGATGGCTGTAACTAAAATAATTCGTTAAGAGTAAGTAGACTCAAAATATATGGCTCTGATTTTTATCAGATTCATGCAAAAAAGCTTCTGAATATTTTGCAAATTGAGTTAAATGTCTGGAAGCCAGTGTTGTACCTCATATCTGACACAGAAAAGTCCGTCTCCCTGAGAATAAATAACACCACCCCTCCCTGCATCTATCCCAGTCTAGAAAACCTTACCTTTACTTCAGGAATTTCATTCAATTTCTAATTCCAAAGTGAGCCGGGTTGACAAACCAAGGGCAGACTTGGAATATTATGGATTTTTTCCACCTTGGTTGATCAACCTCATACATTTTATTCAAATAATGTCTAAAAGCTCTAATTAGCAGTGGCTAGTGTGCCCCCCGAGATGCTTGCTATTGATTTTGCCTGCAGTAAACGAATCTAATTGTCCTCCTTGTGAGAGAGAGGGTGAGCATTAAACAACCAACTTACTCGCCTGTCCGTGAGAGCCATCAGAGCAGCACTGGGGAGTCGGGTGGCTCTGTGGGGCACCGGAAAGGAGCCAGGCCACGGAGATGGGTAAAGACACTGAGCTTGTGGGCAGGCAAATCCCAGTAAGTACAGTGCTGCTGTTGGAGAGAGCTTGGATGTCATCTTGCTCCCGTATGAAGAGTCAAACTCAGACGGGAGATGAGAGAGGCAATGTGTTGATTACTGTGCCAAGAGAGAAGAGGGGGCTTATCCATCAGCAGTTCACTGATCAAAATGCTTTTCAGGTCTTTGTCTCAGTCTTGGGGCTTTAGTGCCACCCCCAAAATGATAGTGTGCACATAACTGTAAGACAGCATCTGTTATTGCTTCCTTTGATAGCATTGTGTTTATGGAGGGTTTGATATTGTCTAGAAAAACTACTTCTCCATTGAAACCTGGCTGTTAAAAAGCAAAAAGCAAACTCTCAGCCCAAGTGTTTTCTTTAATAAAAGATGAAGGCCCCTTAATTTTTTTGTTACCTATTTGTAAAAATATGTCAAAAGAGAAGTTCAAGCAGATTTATTTTGTATTCCAGTAGAGCAAAAATGCTGTTTTCTTTTTTTAAACCGCATTTCAGAAATGATTAGTCCATAATGTGGGATTTTTCTGATATTTGAAATGAGATGCTGGTATGTGAGTTATACTGTGATGCATTGGTTTTTCGTGGATAGCTTCACTTGGGCTGGAGTTCCTGGTTTTATTTAACTTGCAGTAGGATACAGTTATCTATTTATTATCCCTATAAAAATAATATTAATAAATTACCCTAAGTAGCTCAACAAGGGTTTTTCCTGTCAAATAGTGCTGTTGTTGATTTTTCAGGGCAGTAATCTATCACGTTCCTCTCAGTACCTATTCCTTTTCTTGCAGCTTTCTGCACTGAGTATGTGTTTTGGAAACAAGCCAGCCTGATCCTACAAATCCTGTTTTTCTGTGTGATTTGTTTTACAAGAGCACTCACATGAGATAGTGTTGCAGGGAGGAGGGGAGTCCTTTGCCTTTTTTTACTGGAAAACTCAATAAATGATTGGCAGATCCTGGCTCACTTTTTGTTGTGTGTCCTTGGATTGCCACGCTGCTCAGTTGCCACAGTTACATCCACCCAACATCACAAATACCTTAAGGTGCACCTCTTCCACATCTTTTCTGTGTCTTCCAGCAAACTGCCTGGAGGAGGAAAAAGAAGGTTGGCTTTTTAGCATTACTGGTGACACAGTGTGATGTTCTCGCTGCATGGTGACTCTCTCCCTTGGGTTGGCAGTTAGTCCTCATCTAAAGGGATTCTCCTGTCTTTAGTCATGTCCATAGAGTAGTTTTTCTTGGAGGCTTCACTGTGGTTTTGGAGGTCTTCAATGTGGTAAGAAATTACTTTTCTCTTTGGCTTGTGGTAGATTTGGAAGGTGCCCCTGCCTTCTGTAGCCTTTGTTTTGGTGAGCAGTGCATCATTACTGCAACGTCTGTCTAGAAGTGCTGGTGGTATTAACGTGTTCACGATCACTACAACACAAGATGCAGCCACAAGCCGGACCAAGACAATGAGGTGGGAGATGCCAGGAGAGAGATAAGGAAGGGCTTAATAGGGACAGCTTACATGGGCCAAATCAATTGCTGTATTGGAGCACAACAGAGGCAGAGTCTCAGGAAAAATTTAAGCATAGAGACTTCTCATTTTAGGAGACCTTACAGAGCACAGTGCACTGCAATGATTGCCTGTCCAGTAGCTGGTGGAGAAGGGGTGCCAGGAGGTATGACTAAGGAGAATCTGAACCAGAAGCCTTTGAATTTCGAAATTAGATGGTTATGTTATGTTATGTTATGTTATGTTATGTTATGTTATGGGAATGAGCAGTGAGGTTCGGTGAAGGGAATTTTAACAGGATCAAATGAAACAGTTCTGGCAGCTGTCTCTAGTCAGGACTGAAATATGGTGGTACCAGTGAAAGAGCCATGGTGGTGCTTCCAGGAGCAAGTTAGAAAAAATGAGAGCTCAAGTGAGAGACACCTTTGTGAGTATGAAACCCAAAGGATGGCTTTTAGATGATGTTGAGACTGAAGAAGCATCAGGGTTTGGGATAGGGGCAGACTTTGTCGAGAAAAAAAAAGAGGAGTGAGTCAAAAGTTAGTTTGGAGGAAACTGGAGCAGGAAGGGTTGAATGAAGAAGGCGAGTGAAAACTGATGGGAAGATGTGTGATACAGAGGCAGGGCTGAGGATGGAGAAGTATGCAAAAGCTGCAAAAGACTGTGTGTGTGAATCATCAGCCTGAAAAAACAGTATGCAAACATCTGAGGGCAGGTGAGATTCACCAGACAGGGAGGATGAAACTAGATGAGCAAAAATCCTGGGAAGATAAACATGGTGGAAAGGGCAGCTTTTCAAAAGCCTGCATTGAGGCATTTAGCAGCTAGGAAGAGGAGAACTTGATTGCTATCTCCTGTTCTGAGCATAAGGAGGATTGCTAATGAGTAAAATATTTCGAAATGGAAGAAAATGTTGAAAGCAACAAAGTCAGTCATATTCTGAGCAAAGCCAGGGAGTCCTGCCAGAGAAACGGAGGAGCCAATGCAGCGTGTTGTCTCCTTGGTTATTCTTCTCTCTCCTTGGCATTGCGCTTGCTGTTTGTGAAGGCTTCTTCCAGACTGCTCTCATGCAAAGAGAGCAGGGGTTGAGGCCTTCCTCTTGGATGTAATACCTGGACAAGCTGGAAAACTACACAAAGCCTGCTGTGGTGGCTGGAAGGGGCTGATGGTCGGCTGCAGCACTGTGGAGTTGTTTAAGGCCTCTGGTGGGAATTTTCCCTCTTTCCAGAGTATATTAATAGCACAAACCTCCTTAGCTCTTCAGAGATCTCTGGAAATAGCTGCGTAGTCGGTGTACGTACTGACAGCATGTATGCCGATTGAGCAGCGGTTTAGTGTGTCATGCGTGTTTATGATTCAGCTTCCACCCTGGGATGTTGTGCCAGAAGAGCAGAAAAAACTGCTGAAGGTGGAGAGAGGTGGGAAGAGAGAGGGAGACTGAGGTGAACAGGATGAAATGAGAGAGCACAAGGTGCAGAGGGAACAGGTAGGTTTGGACAGAAAAGAAAGTCTGGAGAACCTTCAGTGTGAGAAACATTAAAAGTCCAGCAAGTGGGAATATAAATGAAAAGTATCAATTTATTATTATCAGTATGGGGTAAATATGCAATAGCACTGCAAAGAAAGCTGAATTTATTGCTCCTTGGTGTGAGGGGCTATATTTCCCATCCCCTTGTCTTTGCTTGAACACAGCTCTTCTGAGTGATGAGGTGACCTCAGCTGATGAAGATAAATTCAAAACCTGTGGTGTTGTTCGAGCCTGTTCTGGAGGTGCATTTATTGTCTTGCTTTTGAGAATTAGGATAGTTGCTTTTAAACAATGGGAGTGGGATTTAACTATAAAATGCTGCTTTAAATAAACTACAACTTTGTGCAGCGGATAGCTGTAAAATAACAGTCCAGGCAAGGAAAATGATATATGAGAGGAGAGGATAGCAAAGAGAGGGTGAAATTCTAAAAAGAAGGCTTTGTGTTTCTTTCCCTAAGCTAATAAATGTTTCGCTGGTAACCATATTGCTTCTCTGTGTGGTCTGGTATGCCATTTGTTTTCTCTTCACAAGCCATGCTGCAGGGAGTGCAAATTGAGCAGTGAAGTCAGTTCTGAATGGTGTAAGAAATGCATCTTGGCATGCCTCAGATATTTTCAAGTGCGTTCATGTGTACCCTCTCTAGGCTATAAATTCTCCGGGGCATGAATTGGGGCTTTTTCCCTGTTTGGGCTGTTTTGACTGATCTGTTTGTACTGCCTGTAAATAAAGATCTAGTGATTCCCAGTTGTGCAGAAGAAAAGCAGGACACCTGGCATTTGGCAGTGAGCACCTTAATGTCTTGCCAGAACAGGCTGCAGCAGTTTTGGCCAGATTAGTGAGCACTTCCTTCCTCCTTCCCTGAAGTAAAACCTAACTCTTCTAATTTTGATCACATCACTGTGGGCAGCAGCAGTCTGAGTCTTGCAATTCTTCATATTGATACCTTCATTCTTCTCTTTGGCCCCCTCAACTTCCACATTCCCTTCACTTAAAATATGACTTCATCACTGCAAAGATTCACCTTCTGAAATCTGCTGCTGTTCCCATGTCAATCTCCTTCCACGATTTTCGTACTTCACATCAAATTCAAGTGTACTTGCTACTTGTTCTTTATTTCACTGCCCTTTCTTAATTCATTGCACTTATCTACCTTGATTTCTTAGAAAACAATGTCACTGCCATACATCTGTCTAAATTTTGAACAGGCTTAATGATTTCAGCCAAATTTGACAGAACAGTGGGTGTCTCCAAGATCAGATGCTTCTATGGGTGTTGTGTAAATAGGTGTATGACTGAAGGAAAGAGACTGTGTTACTGATGTTATGGAAGGACAAGGGAATGAGTTGTGCACCAGAGGATCTCTCATGTGACAGCTCTTGCACCCCGGGTTTCCCCAGTTCTGGTAATTGGTCATCGGCTTTTTCTTTTTCTGAGGTCTGACACGCCGTGGCCACCTGCATCTTGTCTTCCCAAATTCCCAGGAAAAGTGTCTCAATGTGCCATTCTGTCACTTTTCTCAGTAGAAGATGGCTTTCCTGGGTTGATTCGCTCCATGTTGTCCCAAACTGTTCACTGTTACTGGGGTGCTGTACTGGTGGCAGGTGAAGGGAGGATGCAGTGTACATTTTGCTATCCCCTGCCAGCTTCTCTACCTCTTCTTTCAGGTTTCTTACTTCCCTGGCTCGCTCCTTTGTTTCTGTGCTTTATGGACAGGTATATAGCAATTTGAATGCAGTGATGCATATTTTAAACAGATTATGTCCCTTAGTGTGGATCCAGTTACACTGAAACACGTTCAGCTGTAATAGGTCTCCCAGGCCAGGCTACAACAGGAGGGCTTTGACAGCACAGCTGTACCCGTTTGCAGGCTTCACTTATTATTGTTTGTTCCTGCCCTGAAATTTCCAGCATTATCCAGCTATCTATCTGTTTGCATATTTAGTGCTTGCCAAGCTATCTACATCTGCTTTGCTGTAGGGCCATCTTGGTAAAAAAATCAGAGCCCAAAAGAAGTAGTTTTACTATGGCAAATGCTGTCCTCTTGACCAGGGATGCTGCATCCATTTGGGAAAAGCGCTCATATATCGTGGGAAGAAGATTGTTCTCTTGTCTCATATAAACATGACTAATGTCCCTGTGCCCCAGACAAGGGGATCAACTTCTGGCCAACCCTGGCAGACCCCCCCCCTCTCTCCAGGTCTCCTGGAAAATTACTCCCAAAAGAAAGCTCTAGTATATTGACCTGACTCATGTGCCTCATTGCCTTGTGCACATTTATTCATTTCGGTAATAGACACAAAAAAGGAAAACCACTTAGATAGCTACTGTGAAAATGAGTGTATTAAGCCCCTCAATTGAAAGGAACATATGGAGAAGAGAGATGAAACAGATCCCCCTCCAAAAGGCCATTATTTGGCTACACCTCAGAAGGAAATAGTGTGCCAGCTGCCGCTATAGCCCTGGAGGAAAAAAACATTTTGCAGCAAGGTGGAGTCACAGGGGAAAACTGATGTGGTCCCTTAATAAACACAGACTTGTCCATAGCAAGGAGAGGAGAAACGGAGCACTGGATTGAAATTAAATCACTGCAGCGTGAGAGGCTCGTGATCTCGCTCTTAGCTTGACTCCTTATTCCCACAGCCGTAGGAGCTCAGGGAGCTGTGTTTGGGTACGCATTGTTCAGCACAGGAGCAGTCCTCAGCACTTACCCACGCTTACAGAAAGCTCCCAGCACCTCTGGAAGCCCAGCGAGGTCCTTGCCCCAGCTTTAGCAGTAGCTGAAGAGAATTGCTCCAGGTAATACAGAGCACAGCTGAGTTGCACGGCAGCCGTGGCAATACACGGCACACAGCTCGGAGCGGTGCCACGTGAAGGGGGTAGCACAGGTCCAGAAAGCAGCACAGGCAAGCCCGAGTGCTCAGGTGGGCTACTCACCAACGTGGCTGCACTGCTTCCAGTCCTGGGCTCTTGCTTGGGCTTTTCTGCACCGTTTCACAAGGGGAGATACACCCTGAGACCTGGTAACAGCCTGCAAAGCCTCTCCCTAGGCCCTGGGCAGCAGCTGCCGGGCAGGAGGGTGCTGTCATTACCTGTCTGTACAGCCGCAGCACCACGGGCATTGTCAGTGCCACTGGGCGTGCAAGAAATGGGGACAAAATGACATAATTTTCTCCTCTTTTCGAGCAAGGTTGCTATTTCATGGGTTCTTTGAGAGAAAGAGATTAGATGGACTGAAACTCATCAGGGCAAGACGGGGGAATCCTTCTGGTGATGAGAGAGGAGTCAGCACATTCCCATCCCTGCTGGGATAAGGTAATGTTACAATGCTGTTGTAATAAGATGTCAGACTGGCTGATAATATCCACTGCCATATGATTTTGAAAAGCTTTGACTTGGGAAGAAAGACTTGTTTTTCTTCAGCAAATCCATAGAGAATAAATTTAGAAAGTTCCTGTAAAACTATAAACTCTCTAATGCAGAAGTGAGATCAGGAGGAGTAAAGAAGAGCCATGGTATCACAATGAAAAGTGAAATTCAACTTTTAAAGTGTTTCCTTCAAATGTAATTTAACAGAATATATGCTCATTTCTTCCAAAATGTCAAAGGCTTATATTTATGAGACAGAGTGCAGCAGATAATTCTCTAGAGGATAAGTAAAAAAAAGAAAAATAATTTTTTAAAATCACGATAATTTTATGATTACTTCTATTAAAAATATTAGCAAATGCAACACAACTCCCAAAGCAAACAGCCAAATACTGTAGCATATGTTTGTGTGTCTGTGAAAGTGTCAGTATTTTTCAGTTGCTATTAACTATTTCAAATACTAAATGGCAGCATTTCAATTCTCTTACATTCCTTTTCTCCTTCATTCTTCAGTAAGCGCTACTGAGGTCTCTGCCAGGAATGGAAATTCTCTTGGTAAAAAAAAAGAACCCAAACCAGCTTGACCAAAATATATAGTGAAAAGTACAATAAGACAGAGTATGCTGAGCACTAGATAAAATCGGCGAGAATTTACCTATCAAAGGCAGTTTCAAGTCAACACAAAGCTGTTCTAGCTTACAAAAAAAAAAAAAGGAAAAAAAAGAAAAATTGAAATAGAATGAGGCAGAGCTGAGGGCAAGAGAGGCTGCAGAAATTCTACTTCCACTGCCTAAATTAATGGGTGGAGAGTGAAAGGATGGCCTTTTTTTTTTTTTTTTTTTCACCCAGCAAGGCAGAGTTGCTTTAAGATGATTTGTCAGGTGACAGTCTTGAAGGGAGTCTGATAAGTTTATAAGTTATTCTCCTTGCTCGTAAATTCCATGTTTTTCTTTCTCACCTGGAGGCAAGTGGAGTGAAATTGTGCAGTTATTTGGTGTTACTCAGCTATGAAGGGTCTGTAAGTGTCTTATTAGGCCAACCTACTTTTAAAAATAGTTTCTTTTAATAGAAGATAATTTTTTTTGCATAAATTGTCTATGTCTTTATTGGATGCACTCTACTACGATGCATAAAGCTAGACAAGTCCCACCCTAACACACACCGAGCAATTATTGCTCTAAATCTGAAACTATCTGAATTTGCCTGGTGTGAGTGTGTCAGCTGAAGCCAGCTCCTCTCTCATCAGCCTGCAGTGTGGATTTAGGTGCATCCAACACAAACTGTAAGGCTGCAAAGCTCCTGAGAGTAAAACTCCGGACATTTCGCATTCATGAAGCACTTAATGTGCTTCGATTTTTGTCACTTGGGACATAATGCACGAACTAAAGTCAGGGTGACCCCATGGGCCAGGTTCCTATGGAGCCATTACAATGTATTTATTCTGTAATCCTCAAAACTGGGAGGGATTTCTACAATAGACTAATGGCTTCAAAGGAGTCTGTTCAGCCTTCTGGGTGGAAAAGTCCACTTCTTAACCCTTACAGTGCTGGCTCCTTGCTGGGTGCACCCACTTAAAGAGGGAAAAAAGCCCTTCAGGCCTTAGTGGGGAGGGCACACAAGGTTTGGTGTCCAGGGGGGAGATACTGAAACTCTGATTGGACCTGAGAGAAAATTGGGGGTGAGGATGTGCTTTCTTTGGATCCATCCACACCTGAGCCATTCACACTCCTGTTCCTAGTGTTCGGGATAGCTCTGTAGAAATCAGTTGAGACAAATATCATCATACATAAGTCTAAACACATTCTCAAAATCCTGCAAGGCCAGAGGTACCACTTATTTTTCAGTTTGCATGGTGCACAGGCACTCATGTTTATAGCTTTTCATGAAATCTTTATGAAATGGCACTGGGGTTTGTTTTTATTTTAATTTTTATTTTCATTTTAGCAAAGAGGACCAGCAAGGTCAAGGCAATACAGAAAATTTCCCTAGCTCCAGTTGAGATATATATTTCTTGCTTGAGTAAGATTTCCAACATTTCTTTCACTTGCTTCCTAGGTAGATTTAATAATTACGAGAGGCAGGTTGGTACCTGAGAGGCTGCTGTCCTTTATTAGTCTGCTTAGCGGGTGCAGCGCTGACGTAACTTTGAGAAAACATACAATGCAGTTCTAATAATAAACTTCTGTGTCTTCCCAAAAGGTCCTTCTCCTCAGATGGGCTTGCTTCACATCGTCCTTGGTCCTTTAAGGAATACTCCGTGCACGAGGCATGCCAGATGCAAGTAGGCATATTGGAATGTGGAGATCTTCCTCCTAAGTGCTGTTCTGAGATCAGAACCTGCACCCTTGCCTCACTGATCCTGCTGCAGAAGTGCTAGCTGTTTCTGAGGTAAAAAAACTCCTTTTGAAAGGTTAGATTCTTCAAGTTTTGTGGTGGCTGAAATAGATGATGTATTAACTATCATGTGACCCAAATGAAATGAAAGGGTATAACAGGAGCCATATGTATACTAGGAATACAAGTTCCAGGATTGCCAATCCACTTATATAGTAAAATCTTTCAAAATATGTTATTTTAAGAAAAGGTAAAGCAAAGGGAAATTGAAAGTTGAGATGTTGTTTAACTTCTGGGTCATCAGTCTTTCCACTCATAACTGGGGAATCATTTTCTGTGTGGACTCTTCTTTCAGAACAGACCGTGTCTGCTTTATTCTGCAGGTTCTCATAACCATAAAAAGAATTGAGGGCCTCAAGTGTCAGATGTGGTGTGCAATGATCGTATATGAAAGGGTTAGCCAAGATAGCCAGGAGAGGGTTACCTGTGTTACTACCGACACTGGTCAGGCCCACGCTTTGGATCAGTCCTAGGGCCTTCATGGTAGTGATACCCAAGCAGCTGGAATAATTGTTGCTCAAGTTTCAATGTGCTTTGAAACCACGTTACATTCAAGACCTCTGGTACGAAATGACCCATTTGATTTTTAACTTAAAGTCTGAGATTCGAGCGTTCCGTCATGGAAACCAAGCAGCTGCGTCTTACTGGTTTGGCTGCAGTGATCTGGTAGGTAGATCCTTGGTGCTTCTGCCCCAGCACTGGGGGTTTGCAGAAATACTGCTGCCTGTGACAGGAGCATTGCCCTTTGACTGTCACCAGAGGTGGGGTTTTGGTGTGAAGATACACTTTGGGCATAAACGCTCCAGAAAGATACTGCACCGGGGTGCTGTTTTCCATTTGATTTTGCTCAGTTGTAGCATAATAGTTATGGCTTGATTATATATTGCAGTTTTAGTCTAGTCGCAGTCAGCTGCGACTTCAGCATAGGACTGTGTTTCTATTGACAATCAAGCCAGCACACTGGATGGAGAATTTTATTACTTTACTGTAACTTTCAATAATGGACCAACACCCAATATCATTGTCTGAGATGCATGTCTAAGGAAATGTGACAACTCCTTTCACTGCTCCTCCCCTCCTCATTAAAGTCTGAAAAGCTTCAAGGGTTTGGCAGCTGAGATATTTGTAAATACCTAATTAATGAATTATGAGGAAAGCTTTTTACCAAAGTGCACCTCCCTCTACCAGCAGACACATGTAATCTACAGAAGCAGTGGCTAAAAAGTCTTGTCAAGTACTTTTTTTAATCGCTGTTATGATATTGCCTTAAAGCTTCATCTGAGACTGGAGCCTGGCTGAATCTGGTGCAAGCATGAAATAAAAAATGGTAATTGTCTCAGGAAATGTACAACCCAAAAGGCTAACTAAGGAAAGCACTGCCAGGAAAAAACAAACCCCTCAGTTTCCAGGGGGAAGCTGAAGTATAGATCTGGTACAAAGCCACACAGGAAATCTTGTACAGAGAGGGTTATCACATATTACTATGCTACTTCAGGATTACTCCTAATGCAAGAAGAAAGAAATAATGACGGGTCTCAGGTTTATGAAATTTGGCTGTAGAGATATCTCTAGGTAGTCCACGAGATATAATTAGGGTCGGGCTTCTGCCATCTTTTGGCAAAAGAGGAAATGGCTCCATATGACACAGGAAATATATCATAGTCACTTTTGACACTTGTAAGTGGTAGATGTGTAAAATCTCTCTGATGACCGGGGAGAAAATGGTCTGTGTGTTAGAGCACCTCTCCGAAGCTGGCAGGCTGGGGAGCCAAAGGTTGTGTTTCCCACCTGAGCTGGGGACCGACCGTCGTGTTTGGCATTCCCGTCTGTGCGCTCTCCTGGGAGCTGTCTGGCTACATGTCATTTGCTGTGTCCGCCAGCTACATCTCAGATCCAAATGCAAAATCCACTACTCAGGGACATTATGTGGATTTGTGACACTACCCGTGGGACTTCGGATCCATAAACCAATGAATGGATTACAATGAGGCATAAATATAGTATTTTCATGGATGACATATAATCCTACTCAATTATTGTTCCTGTCATGTAAAGGGAAACTGTACTCATTTTTCTCATCCCTGCGCACTGAAATTTCAAAAGAAAAGAAATGCCCAATGCAAAAGATTCCATCTTGTAGCTCTCTGCATTTTATCCACTAACAATTTTAAAGCTTATGTTTCCCATTGTTAGGTGTTTCCTATAATTAGTTCTTTGCATCTCTACAACATTTTTACGTGGGAAATTCACTTGACAGAAGCATTTAGAGTTTCTGGACTGAGCAGACTGGTATGTTAAGTCTCTGAACGGTGAAGTGCATGTCACATCGTGTACTCTCATTTATGCCTGGATTGCCATGCCCAGAAACAGCTTTGCCTTCTGTTTTGCTTCTACGAACTCTTTCTGGTTTTGAGAAACTGCTGCTACTGTCCTTTGCTTGAAACGACTTGGATATCATAGTTGTTTCAGGATCCGGCAAGATGTGAAATATCTCGTGCATAAAGACTTAATCCTTTCTATCAGTACGAGGCAGTTTTATGGGCGTAGATGCTTCACAATAGGGGGGACAATAAGGAAAATTGAGCTTGTGTTTTGTTTCCTTTTAAGACTGAAATGCCATCTTTTATTGTCAATCTGGTTTTTTTTTTTTTTTTTTTTTTTTCCCAAAGCTGCCCAGGCAGTAAAAATCCTTTCAATATATAAAGTTAACATTATAACGCCTCAAAATAATGTTTTATTAGAGAATAGATATGTGCGATGTTTGTCCATCAGGCATTTCTGATGCAGTGTGTTAAAGCTTTCTTCATACTGCTAGAGGTGCTGAAGGGGTGCTGTAGACAAAACCCATCTCCTGCAGCAAGAACTGTGATGGCTCCCCAGCACCATGTCCTGCATGTGTTTTACAAGGCAGAAGCAGCTGTCCTGTAACATTCAGCTGATTGTTTGTAATAGGCAGTGGCTTTTTCAGAATTCTTCCTTGCATTTGAAAGAAATCTTTCTGGTTATGCATGGAACTGCGGGTGTGTCAAGACAAATACAAATATGTTGCCCATAGTCAATCCCGCACAGGGATTTAATCAGTGCCCTTTCCTTCTGGTTAGAAAAGTTTTAGGGCACCTATGGTATGCTCTGAAACTACAGCCAGTTTCCTTAGAGGAGCAAATGAAGCATTTACATTTTCTATGCGGGCTGAGCTTTTTAGTTGAATGTTACCCGCTGCTGTTTTTTCCCCTCTCACCTCTGTATACCCTCGCCATAGCCACAGAATCTGCTTTTGAAAGGGCAGGGTCAGACATGCACTGCTGTATTTATAACGCAGGGATCGCTGCAGTTCTCAGCACAAGTGCTTTAATCATCCTTTCATCTAAAGGAGAAGCATCTGGTCCTAAATGTGCGCTTTTTTGCCCCTTCTGCTACAGTGCTACACGGATGGTTGATTAAACCACCCCTCCTTTTTCCTGGCAGCAGGATTGGGATGGCTTGCTACCTTTGTTTCCACTTGGGGCCTCTAAATGGGGCTCTATAAAGGGAATAATAATAAGGAAGATCCAAGGCTTCTGTTGGACTGTCTCCCCAAATTTAATCTGCGCCCAGGCCCCACTGGCCAAGCTGCTCTTATGTACATTGCTAGGTCTTAAAAAAAAAAACAAAATAAAGAAGCATGTGAATGAGATGATGCTGGAAAAGCCAGCGGGGAAGCCAAATGCTAGGTGCACTTGTCTTACAACACCCGGAACGGTTTAAGATGAAAGACCCAACTGCAAAAGGAACTTCTTTAAACTGCGGTTTAGCTTAAATTTACATAGATACAGACATTTGCTATTTCCTTTACACAGATACACACATTTGCTATTTGCATTACACAGATACAGACATTTGCTATTTGATATTGCAAGTAGATCTATGCCAAGTAAGATCTTCCCTTTCCTCTTCCTCCTCAAAAAAGTTTCAAAATCATTTCATTGCAGCTTTAGCATTTGGAAATTTAGAATTAAATGAAGTCGCATTTAGAAATGAAGTATCATTGCAATATTTGAAATACCGAAACATACAAATGTTGACATAGGATATTATTTATTTTTACTTATAAATTGTGGTCAAAGCAGTTCAGGAGAAGTAACCCAGACAATCTTTCTGTTCATTTGGCTGTGGCCTCAGTGCTCTGCTTTTCATAGAATTATAGAAAGTCAAGGGTTTAGAATGGACCTTAAAGATCATCTAGTCCCAAATCCCACTGCCATGGGCAGGGGCACCTCTCACTAGATCAGGATGCTCAAAGCCTTATCCGACCTGTCTTTGAACACTGCCTGGGTTGGGGCATCCACAACCTCCCTGGGCAACCTGTTCCATGGTCTCACCACTCTCCCAGTAAAATATTCTTCCTAGTCTCTAACCTAAATTTCCCTTCTTTCAATTTGTACCCATTACTCCTTGTCCTGTCACTACGCTGCTCACCTCATGTACGTAAGGTAATGGGTCCCTTCCTCTATGGATTGATACTTGCCTAGGTTCACTCTCTCATGCACAAAACCCACCAGCACTTCTGGATTTCCTTGTTTATGCTAGGTTCAAAGCAGCAAAACAACACATGGGTGCCATCTTTTCATCAAACGATCCCTAAAGAGGTATTTTTCAAACATTCTGAGTGTGCTGAATCCCTCAGTTTTCCAGTGAAGGTGCAAAGTGTTGTACAGAGAATTTTAGGCTGGTGGGAGTGAGTTTGTTCAGAGGCTCCACGTGGAGCCCCAAAGCTTTGCAGGTGGTTTATCACTTCCCAGAGGTCTGAAGTGAAGGAGGGAGAATTGGTCCTAACAGAACACAGCTGCAGGTAACATGGTCCCCTTTTAGGAACAACTGTGCTTACTTTTTGGGCCAAGTCCAGGATAGCTATTCACTTTCACGCTTTGCACTTGGCTGAAGTTGCATTTGTCTGAGCAGCAATGGGAAGCTGCTTTTCACCTTGAAAGGCCAGCAGCCCTCCCAGCCCCCATGTGATGCCACAGAGACTAAGGAAGAAGGGAGATCTGAAAGCCTTGTACTAATGAAACATAGATGAGGTTGGGGCTGGTGGTGTGCCAAAAGAGACTTTCAGCCAAGGGAAAGCATTGTTCCTTGACCAGACCTCTCTGACCGCAATACACCCATCTCCCCTTCCCAAAAATCCCCTTAGGACCTCCTAGGCTCTGTTCTGGCAGCTGCAGGGCATCTCAGTACCCTTCTCACTGCAGATCCCCTGTCATTCCCTGCAAATGACCTGGAGTGGCATCCTGCTGTCTTGTCTGCCCCAGCCATAGGTGACCAGATGGCCTTTTGAGAAAATTCTGCCTCCTTTGCTGGCAAGGCTCCTGGAAGCCATCCTGCTGCTGGTAGCAGTGTTCCCAGAGCGCAAGGTCAACCTGTACCATGTACTTGCCGGCCCTCCTCTGCCTGTGGCTCCACATGGAGTTGTACCCGCCCTGGGCTAGAAGAGACTATACCCTCGATGGTCTGATGTGCTAAAGGCATGACCCACACCAGAAAATCCTGCAGCTTTGCTCTGTGAAAAAAACCCCAAACATAGACATATTATGCCAGAATAAATGTTCTTTTGCTAGCATGGCTAACTTGGCTCTAGAAATCTCTGAAAGATGGAAAACCAACATGGGAAGGACATTTTGGTGCTATAAACTGCATTCACAAGACTTGAATTTTAAGTCCAGCCTTTCTTCCCCAATACAGATATAGCAATTCGGGCTCAAGAAGGCTTCATTTAGGATGGCTCCCTCTTAATTTTCTCTAATTTAGAACCAAGCCCAATGAGGCCTGAAGAAGTGTCACAGTATTAAAAAAAAAGAAAAGTCACAGGGATAAGTAATTTGGTAACTCCTTCACAACATGTTTCTAGATCTGGAAGACGATTCTTATGTTTGCCAGCACAAGTTAAGAGGATGCTTTCGTGCCATTTTTGTGAACGTTGTACATGCTGCATTCCTCCTTGTGTGGGGAACAAAACCAGAACAGGATGCAAACTGCTTCAGATTTCTCCCACTGCTGACCTTGCTGCCACTTGTGCCAAAATGAAGACAACAAATCCTTGGAAATCACCATGTGTGTGTTTCAATTTTTAATTGAAACTTTTTAGCTGAGCTGAAAGGTGGGGGTGGTGGGAGGGAGAGGGGAAAAAACAAAGCAACACACTTCCCTCTGCTCCCAATGAAAAGAAACTAGAGCTATTAGATTCACTTCAATTGCCTCACCTGACCTGAAATGAACTCCCTCCCTCAGGCCTGTAAGAAAATTCAATTAAAAGGTCCATCTGTGAGGCAGCAGCTGAAGGGGAATTACTGTAGGGAGGTCCACATTTTCATAAAAAAAGAAGCCCCCCTCTCTCCCTCCCCTCCTTCCTCCTCTCCTTCCTCCTCTATCCCTGATTAGGCCCGTTCCTAACCACTAAACCACAAGTCCCCCCAATTAACCAGATCTGACCAAATACCCTTTATATGCTCCATTCAGATGTAGAAACACTATAGATTTCGTACACCCCTTAAACATCATGGGGTGGGAGAGCGGGGAAGGAGCAGAGGACAGAGGTTGGAAATCGGAACGTCCTGCCCCAATTAAGCTGGCTGATGCAATGGATTAAAGGCCGCTAATATGCAAAAGACTGTGCTGGCAGTGAAAATAATCACCATAAGGCAACAACAGTGTGCAGCAGCTTAAAAAACACAGAGGTGACAGGGAGAAAAAGCTGGCTCCAAGGACCTGTCTGAAAAGTCTTACCAGCTTGCTTGCAGCACCCTGCCCCGGCTGTGCTCTTATGACCAGAAATTTGTCCTAGACACTTGGCCAGGATCCGATATGTTTGGGGTGCGGTGCCTTGTGTGTTACTCCTACGGAGAGATGACAGAGAGCCTGGGAGGGATCGGGACAGCGTGCGTGGGTGAGCCACATATGGCACGTGGCTGCCACGGAGGGTGAGCCCCGGCTCCGGTCCTGCGGGCTGAGGGGGACCTGGGGCTGGGCCTTGTGTTGCCTCCCACCTCCGTGGCCGCCTCCATCCAAAGGGAGGCTGACGAAGAATCGGGAACTGGCACGCCTTTTATTTTCTTAATAACACCTTTTCAGGTGCATTATGCTGGGGTTTGTAACAAATAACCAAGTGGTTCCTTGAGCTCCTGTGTGTTTGACTTTGTGCTAGCAGAAAACCCGACTTAACCGTGCCTGAGAATACATGCACTCCCTATGCACTGACTTCATTTGTGCTCGCACAGTGTGTAATCAATCACTTTAAAATATCTAGCTCCCAGAGCTTGCTTCCCTGGCATGGTGTATATTGTGCTGAGTTACATCAGTTCAGGAGGAGTCGTTCGAATATTGGCACTTTGTGCTCCCATCAGGTAGGGCTCTTGGAGCAGAGCACAATTAAAACCTACCTGCTACCCTGGTAATATATACATACATGTGTATTGCCATTTGCTTAGAAACAGAAATGGAACAAATCCTTCTAATGTAGTTTGGGATACTAAGGGGGAAGGCATATCAACAATTCATGACACAAAATAGGTGTTAAGCATGCTATTAGGTCTTCTTTTTTTGTTAGGCTTAAGATTTAGTATCGAGAGCCTGTGCATTTGCTTTACAGATATTTGGCGTGTAAGATATTTCAGACTGCATGGAACAGTTTGGCAAATTGGTCCTTTGGTGTCTTTATTGGCTTGTTTTCACTTTTTCATTAAATATGTAAAATGAACCTTGTTTTACTGCAATATCAACTGAAGCTCTATTAAAAAAAAATTATAGACAGTTCAGACAATAAAAGGCCTTGTAAATCAACCAGAGATTGGTTATCTGTTCAACAAGATCATTAACTGTGCACAGGGGGAGACAGCTGAGGCAGGGCCGCTGGAGAGAAGATGCTAAAAATTAATTTTACAAGGAAAGTTAGCCCTGCCAAGTTTGATTTGTTTTAGGGACACTCCCTTACTCTTTATTATTCATCTTTCAAGGCAGCCTTTGAAATCAGGCAGGCTTGTGATGAAGGGGTTGGGGTTTTTTTTTTGCAATGCGTATTTCAGTGAGATACCCAAAATCTCACTCATACAAATTGTCACAGCTTGACAGACTTGGAACCTCATAATGTTAAATCAAGTCCTAGTGGAGGTGCATTGGGGAGTGTGAAATAGTGTCACTGGCTGCTCCTATGCTGAATGCTTTGCACTGGAAATGTTCTTCCATAACATGCTTATAATTAATATCGTGCATGGCACCCTCTACGCAGCTGCTCTGTACGTGTGTGGTGTATGGGGTTCTTTTGCAAAGCTTTCCAGCTGCTTTCAAGCTGTTCCTTTGAATCTGCCACAACATTCACGCCCTCCTCCCCCGGCAGGCTGAAGGACACTTGGAGATTGTGTTTCTTGTTGACTATTTAAAGCCCAGGTATCTCTCATGATTAATTGAGAGCCAAAACTGAATAGAGGTTGAGTGAAGAGAGAGGAGGGAGCAGTCAGTTTTCAGCAGACCAAGTCTGGAATAAGGGTCTCTCCAGAGAAAGGAGGGTCTTCATGCATTAGCACCCTTTGCCTAGAGGAAACCTTTGCCTGTTCAGGAAACCTTGGCCAAAACATTTAATAGCTCTCTATCTCTCGTTTCTCCACAGATGAAGGAGATGGAAGGGATGACCAGAAAAGATGACAGAAAGATCTCTCAGAGATGACATGGGAATCATTTGCTGAGCTTAGTAAAGGGATTTAGGCTCTTGAGAGGGAAAAAAAGTCACCAAACACTCTAAAAAATAAGAGCAGATACAGGCAGCCTACAAGGTTTAAAATGGGTAGTTGAATGACCTGTGTCACCTTTCTTGTGACCTCCTCTTTGCTTTCGTTTTTTTTTAAAGCCATGCACCTGTGTGTATAATCATCTCATAACTTAAAGAAGTATTCTTCCTTTACCAGTGATAAATTTGGGATGCATTCTTAATGCAAGGAATTAATGGAATATCCTTCAGCTACATGAGATGAGATCTTGAGAAACTGAGTGATAGAATGTAATGGCATGGGCAATCACTTAGGGGCTAATAAGAATTTATGTTAAAATGGGAATCCATCAATTGTAAATGACAGAGAAGGAGAAAGACAAGACTGGCCTATTAGTCAATCACAGAATGTCTGTGAGCCTCTGAAGTGATGTGGCCAGGATGAAAAAAAGAACAGGCAAAAAGTGCAAAGGTGTATCTGACAGATGATGTTCAGCAAAGAGGAGGAAAAGGGGAGTATTATTCCACTGGGCTCCCATTTAAGAAGGCTTTGTCTGGTTCTGGCCATCTCCACTGGTAAAAGCTGAGCTCAGGCTATAGCAGAGACAGGCTTCTTGGGCAACTGGGAAAACGGGAAGCTTATGTCCCGGGAGGAGGGTAGAAGAGCTGGGCTTATTCGGTCTAGGAAAAGATAATTTAGTGCTACTTTTTGGCTCTAAAGATACAGGGCTCAGCAGCAGGACTAAGAGCTAAAGGACAGTGCTGGCATGAGGATAAATGGATGTTAAGCAGACACAGATGGAATTTCACAAAGGCTTCCCAACCATTCTGGAAAGAGGCTCCAGAGCAGTTGTCCTGTAGGAGTCAGATGGGGCAAATGGCCTCTTTGACTTTCTTATGGCACTGAATTGCTTCACTAAAGGTGGGTAATTATGTGAGGTGGTCACTTTGAGGTATCAGTGAACTGCAACACGTGGTGTTGAATGTTGCTTTTGGGATCAGTTTTTCTGTGTAGGGTGCCAATAATTCATGTTAAGTGCTCTCAGATGTGCATGTGCACACACAGAGCAGCCTCCATTTACTCGTCATTGCTCCTTCTGTTCTGCTTTGCTCAAGGAGCTGCTGTTTCTCTGCTCTCAACATCCTCCATCTTTAAGCAACAGAGGCCCACCCTCCCTGCATGCTTCTAAGGCTATTTTCCTGCTGCCATTGCAGCCCAAGAGCAAGATGCTTGGCCCAGCATGCTGGCTTATATCACATTTTCATTAACTTTCCTCCTTAACGAAGGCCTTTAGTGAAGACACCATCTTGGGCTTTGGGCCAGGAACCCCAAATAATAACCTGCAGAGTCTCCTGCCTTTTCTTATGTCAGTCTTTCACACTGAAGCCCTCTTGCCTCTTCTCAGAACACCGTGAACCCTGCAAAGTAACCGGGCTTAGGTGGCTGGTGTGAGGCAGCACCCCGAGGAACCAAAAGTTTGTGTCATTATCACCTATTTTGTTCCTCTGTTGTATTTAACCATATGCTTATTTGCTAAGCAGAGATCTACGTCTTGATTACAGGGATGTGCCAGCTATAACCTGAGCCCTATCTGCTAAGGGCCCCTCCAGGCACTACTGCAGCATGAATTATAAATGCTTTTTCCAAAGGACAGCGTTGCTTCCCTTTACAAGCGTTGCGAGGGCAAAGCAGTTTAGGCAGTGAGGCCAGCTCATGTTTTCTGCACATTGGCCCTTTCAGGAGGTGGCAGCCATTTTGGAAAACGAACATTTTCCATTCTCATGGCAGGGTAAAATAGCAAGGATACATAAAAACGAAAGCAAAGACACAAATACCTTGCAGTGTATAATCACATAATGAGAACTGGCAATGCTGTGGAAGAGATTACCTAAGAGAAAATGATTGATATTTGAATAGGGAAAGTTAATGCTATTTTGTTAGGAAAATAAACTTTCCCCTTTTCATTTCATAAAGGTGCTCTGATGATCAGCAGATAATTTAAAGATAGTTTTTAAATGTGTTTTTTAATTAGGAAAGTTACGCTTCAAGCCTGCCAAGGTTCTTATGCGTCTGCTTTTGAATACCCTTCCTGAGAATTCAAGGGATCTAAGTTCATGTGAGAAAGGGCTGAGAACCAGCCCTGAAGACATAGCTTGGTACAAGGTTTGGCTTACCTGAACCCAAAGGTGAAGTATGAGAAATCGCTAGCTAATTGAAAAAATGTAGATGCCTTGACTTGGCATAATACAGCTGGGCCAGCTGCTACACTAAGAAGTAATTATTGCAGTTGTACATGGTCATCTAAGTCACACAGGGTTTTAGCCCCTCCTCTTCCCCTTTGCAGGTCTGAGTGAAACATGTAGTGTTGTGCTGGGGTGCGACAGTTTTATGCTACGAGGAGGGATGGGCAATGGGTGTGAATTATACCGCACTGCGAATCTGCAACTTCTGTCATCGTTTATGAATATTTGCACAGACATAAGCATGTGTTTGCTCCGCTTTCCTCACCTGTAAAAGTGGGATCCCTGACTTCCCTTCTTCCTGCACACGGTATTTGTGAGGCTTACTTCGTTATTGTTTGCAAAGCTTTCTGAATTTACAAAGCTCTATGCAAATATCACGTTGCTCCCTCACATATATCCAGTAATGTAGGGGCACTTTAGGCAGATAAGGTTTAATTAGAGATGTGGAATAGTGCAATAACAGTAGGATTTTAGATGTTCTAGTATATCACCGCCTGTGCTATGTGTAAATGATGAGGCCAGAAATTACCATTGGAATTATCTAACATGGCTGCCTGAGTAATAAGCCATAGTACTGTTGCAGCATTTTTTTCTTCCCCATTTATTTACCTTTGGAGAAGGTCTCTGTATGGACACAGGAACAGGAGATTTTAAGCTCTCTAGTAATTGATTTGCTTTTCTCATTTATCTCTCACTATCCCCACGGAGTTCACAGAGGTTTAAAACCATTTTACTCCAATACGAAATTCAGAGGAATATTTTGGTTTGATTTCCAAAGTAAACTTCTGCTATTAAAGCAACTGAGTACCTGTCACGTCAGCAAGATTTAACCCCATATTTCTAACAGAAAGGTTTAGAAAGAATAATCCAGGTTTTCCAATGTCTGCATGGGTCTCTCACAATTATTCAAATTATGCTTTAAAGCCAGACATTTTTTCTTGGAGTTTGTATATTTAATATGGACTTGTCTTTTTCAGTTGTGCTTCTTCTGTTTGAGTTGTATTTATTCAACTCTGGAGCGGAGTCACATAAGTGTATGAAGAGCTGCTGTAGATCTTGTATGCTATAAATCACAGGGTCAAATTCTTGCCCCAGAGAAATCGATGACAAAACCTTCTATAGATTGGAAAGTACTTACAATTTTACCCATTATGTTAGCAGAAAAATGATGTTAAAGTAATGCTAAAATAAACTGTGGGAGCTTTTGCCTGGTAAGTTTGACTATTTGTTTGGATTTGTGGTCCATTATTCAACTCTAATGACCACTATTTATTTGTTCAGTCCAACAGTCTAAATTTTTGTTGGCACATCCTTATTTTCTTAATGCCCTGAGTCTGAAAAAAGGTACGTGTGTGGTCTTTATTGCCTACATGCAGTTGTGTGGTCTTTTCGCGCTTTTACCAATTTATCTGTTTACTGGATTAAGCCTATCATAAATATTAGAGTTGAGCTAAGTAGCTTACATTTGGCTAGGTAAAACCTCACTGATCCATAGACTGTTTGGTTTCTGGTGTTATCTGAACCCACCCACCAGTTGTGAGATTCGCAGAAAATATCGGGGGTTTACCTTTTTTTGTAAGCAATTCTCCTTAATAAGAATTAATATTGGGAATAATAGCAGCATGACAACTGCGGTCCCATGTCTTTTACCATGAAATGCCAGCCTTGATAGCATCAGAGTCGAGCTCTGTGGTCCCAAATTTAAATGTTAAATATTCAAGATCAGAGCAGTTCTAGTATTTTGAGCTTAATTACAGCTTCACTTTGAGCCCCTGGTAAAAAGCTGTGGGTGAGAGCACAATTTTAAGAGCCTGCTCCTGTTTTACCTCGTAGCAGTGTATGAGGTAGTTTAGATAGCTTCAACAGGGTATCTTTTTGCCTCAATGTGCCATATAAAAATATAGAGGGTAGTTTTTATTATTGCTTGAATATCATACTGTTGTTTAAACCTTCACTCCCCATATGAAGGTGTGTTTATGCTTCCTCAAATAAAATCACAGTGTGGAAAAACGAAATCTCTCCCAGTCCACTTTGACATAGTCATTGGGTTTTATTCCATCGTTCTTTCAGTGGTGTGATTTTATTTTATTTTATTTTATTTTATTTTATTTTATTTTATTTTATTTTATTTTATTTTATTTTATTTTATTCCTTAAGGTAGCTTTCTTTGTGTATGTGACACTTATAGGAGAGGAATAATTAAATCAAATGGAGCAAAATCTCGGCAGATCACTCTTTCATCAACTCTGCTCCTTGGGTCAACACTCCCAGCTTACAAACCATGCGAAAGATTCAGGCTTGTTTTGCTTTGTTTTGTGTATGTGGATAATTCCCTGCAATAAATCTTCCTGCACACCATCCCTTTCACTCTCTGATGTTAACAAGACTGAGATCTATGCGTATACATACACACATTGTCTGTCTCGAGCTGGCAATGTCTTGATAAGAGGTTCATTATTATCCACCACTGTCAGAAGCTGTTCTGAAATGATCTGCAAGGCGAAACATCATGTATATATTGGGGATTTTTTTTTTTAATTAAATAGAAAAAGTGTCATGAAACTTTCTTCAAAGGTGCCAGGCAGCTGTTTCTTCTGAGGCATGTTGTTCTTTTCTTAGGCAGTGGGTCTTTGATAAGTGTCTCTCAGCACCCTCAGAAGTGTTTTCCAGGTTAGAAGGATGAGAGAGAGGAGATGGCAGTCGTGATGCCACCGGCTGATAAAGCCAGAATGCAGACTAAGCCTTCAGATCAATAGGAATGCAGACGGCTGTAACACCAGATTGCCTGGTGTCAGCTTTAATTTCGCTTCCTGTGCCGGCTGCACCCAATTTCCAGCCCTTGGAGTGGGAGGAAACCTCCCCCCACTTGCCAGGCACCCGTTGCACAAGCGAACAGCTTGTAAGCACGGGGAGGGCAGGCAGGCAGGCAGGAAAGCATCAAGAATAACCACCAAACACATGCAGTTGTTTTCCTCCCTCTGGCCTTTACCCCAGGGGTGCCCACGGGTGCTTTTGCCTCCATGTCCACTGTTGCTCCAGCGCCCTGCCCCGGCACAGGGCACCGAGCTGCCTGGGCACCAGCTGCCTAAGGGTTTAGCCCTCTCTCCTCTGATGTCTTATTCAGAATAAGATTTTATACCAGTGGATCTGCTGTAATTTTTTGGTGGGGCAAGCAAGTTTCAGCTTTTCCCAGATTTGCAGGGTCTGGCTGTGCCAGCAGCTTGGCAGAGGTGCTGGCTGGTGGCATTGGGTGGCCTGGCCAGGGCACCTGGTGGGACAGCAGAGTAAGGCAGGCTGCCCTCCACACACAGTTGTCTTGTTTTGGTCCTCCCTGTGGGATCTAAAACTCCCCCTCATGCACTCACAAGTCTAACATTAAATTACTGTAAGTCAGGTGTTGCATGGAATATCTTGACCTCCTCTATGGCTGCAATGCGGAGTAAAGGCAGGGATGAAATTAAAATCCTTGTTTTTCATGCAAGGCCTAAAGAGAGGCTTTGTTTCTGTTCTTTATGAAGTCATTGGATTTTCAAATCAATAATGTAATCTAAGATTGGGTTATAAAGGAGCTAAATACTGACATACAATTAGAGAAAGGGTGACAAAAATGAAAAGAACAAAGAATCTTTCTTTGAAGCCTCAAATTTTCAGTTTTCAAAAGTGTATAAAACACAGTTTATTTAACCATCTTTATTTATTGAGCACCAAGGGGTTCCTGTAGGGAAGACATGCAACACTTGAATTTATAACATAAAACTTAAATCGTGGGGAAATGCAAGAAGCAGGAGGAACTCCCCCAAATCATCTTGGTTTAATGCTGGAGATAAATACAACTTGCATGTTTGCATATCATTTCTTCCAAATTCTAGGTTGGTGTAGGTGTAAGCGTTTTTTAAAATCAATTCTAATCTTGCGGCTGATGAGCCTGCTTGTAATCAGCTTAACAAAAGTCCAGCATTCAGGAATCATTCTCCTAGACACTTTGGGCATTCTGGACCTGAGTGCAAAATCTGCAGTGATAGCAAATTTGCTTTTCCTATTGCTATTGTACTGGACTCCTGGAAATCTTTTGATTTCATACTCATGTACGTATAAATGTATATACAAATATAGGCACAAATAGCATATATAAAATATTGAACAGCACCTTGAGGATTTAAGGTCTCTTCCCAGACTTACTGCATATTTTTTCTGTCTTCTCCAGCATATAAATTTTAATTTTAAAATCAATTTGCAGTGCAAATATATCTGCTGTTGCATGCTGGACTCATCTGAACTTTAAAAAAAATGATGCTTAAAGGTTGAATTGGCTAATACGACACAAGCATTCGATAGTGGTGAAATACAGCCACAGGGTGATAGCTAAGCTGCCTTGTGAGGGTAGTTGGGGTGGGAGGCAGCTGATCATACAAGGAGCTGATCCCTGTTGTACACTGTGGTAGGCATCTCAAGAGATAAATTTCTCCTTATCCAAACTCTTTGAGTTCACAGGCAGATGAGAAACAGCAGAAAGAGAAACATTAAATTGTCTCATTTACTCGAATGGCTTTTAAAATGTGAAGCATAGTTACAGGTATTTACAGGTCAATATCTTTAACCATTTCATTGCTGATCATTTTACTAGGAGCTTTCAACAAATACGCTTCTTCATTTTGGCCCATCTTCTCCAAAACTGCTTACTTTTCCAGTTTTGAGCCACAGAACTTGGACAGAGTAATTCTTGCCAACAATTTCTGATTTAGTAAATTGAAGTATTTGCAGTTGCTAATTAAAAATATTAAGTTGTCTCTGCCATGACTACAAATTGTCAGTATAGCACAGGCTCTTTGATTTTTGTGGGCACTCTATAAAACTTGGTCCAGCAGGAGCAAGGGTAATTTGATTTAATAAGCTAATAAATATGTTTGAAATATGCTTCCTGCAGGTTTTAAAAGCAGAAGGGTAGAGCCACAACACAGGAAAAGGAAAAATTATGCACATTTAAAAAAATATAGATTTGAGAAAGAAATTTCTACTGGCGTGACCAGAATTCACTAGGAATTTCTGTAAGTTAGAACAACATTTTCCCTTTTACCTGGAGGCAAAGTGCTTTCTGCAGTAAGGTCCAGGGATAAGTTGTCCTCTGCGACAGCAGATAATAAGCTGTGTGGCTTCCTTTACTGAATGAGCAGAGAAGGGAGCAAAACAAATGGTATAGATTTCCTTGTTGATTAATTTGACACTAATTTTATGTTGCCTCTAAACGGATGATTTCCAGTGGGCTGGCAAATAGATATAGAAATAAATTAAAATTCATTGTGGAGCTATGCCAAAGTCAGAAGTGGAAGTTAGAAATTTTGGCAGCTGAAGGCGTCTCATCTGCCTTCTAGGACCAAAGACAAAATGAGAGACATGCAACCTCAAATTCCCAAGTCATAGAAGCTGTGTGCTTCTGTTAAAATAACAGGCAGTGACATCATTAACAATGTTGACATTTAAATTGACATAATTAGGTTCTTGAAGTTAATAACCCATCTGTGCAAATACATGGGTGATGCTTACCTCTGACACTGTGGTTCCATCCATAGTGCAGGCTTATGCTCGGCTCCCGCTTGGAGCCCTGCTTTGGATGTATGGAATCCTTTAATTTCATCTCATAAAACCTGAGGAGCCGAAGGGTGCTTCAACTGCTTGGTTGGGATCCAAAGCAAATTCCTGGGTAAGAATATGGTACGATGTACATTAAGAGCCTGAGGATGCATCTCCCATAAGGACCACTTGGGTCTGGCTTTCGAAGCGCTCAGTTCCCCTGATCTCTCGCCTCCTCTTACGTATCTTTGCAGAGCCTTGTTCCCTTCCAAGCACAGGTCAGAGCTGCGGCGCTCAGGCATCAAAACAACAGCATTAGCAAAATCTGGAAGTTATTTGGTCAGCATCCTGCTGGCCTTGTTTTGTTTGTATTTGTGTAAAGTTACTCGGCTAAAGGTACTGCTTTTGGGGAAGGACACAATTAACAGTGACAGCATCATTTGGCACCAAGCTGTACCTTGAAATGCCTCTAACAGAGCGATTATTTGGAGCAAACGTGTTTGAAGTAAGAGCAGTGCTCTAGTGCTCTTGGCTGTCTCCATCTGACTGTGAGTCTGCCTGTCAGAAGGGACTGACATGCTGCATTACTGACAGAACAGGGAAAGGAAAGGAAGTCTCATGACTCCTAAGAATAACTTAAAAATGTTCATTTTAACAGTTTTAAATTAAACTGTTTCCCACTTATACATTTATTACATATTTAGAAATGAATTGTTTATTTTTTCATCTTGAAGTCAACATTTTTATTGTAAAATAAGCACTTTTTAAAAAACTAAGACAAAGAATGTAGCAGAATTTGCTTAGGTTTGAGCTAAATGATTGCAGTCAAATGAATAGAACTCTTTTTCATTAACAAAAAGTTCAACCTTAGCTATCTCTTCACTGCCAGTACCCTTTTCTGCATTCCATTGGGCAAAATAAGTGTGAGATCCTAGCATGCACCATAACTAGTTTTAGAAAATCTCTCCCTAGATAAAACTATCAAGAAAAACCACTCAAGCAGCTGGCATATTTAAACTTTTGATCTGAATTTTGGACCTGTGTTTTAAACTGGTACAGGTAGTTTTGGTACAGTTTTCATTCTGCTGTCAGCTGTTCACACTGACTCAGGAATGCCACATGATCTTGATCTGATTTGAAATTTTATATGAAAAAAACCCCTGTAAATATTTGCTAATCAGATTTATGAATGAAATTTTGAAATCTGCTTGATTTGAGGAATAGTTTATGACTAGCCAATTAGCAGAAAAGTTTTGCATGCATGCCTGTGTTAGCACTCCCTTTCAGAGGACACATGTCTATTGCAAGCTGGATCAAGTTCGGGAGACTGCACCTCGGGTAATAATGGTAATAATAAGAGATACTTTCAATATTCCCTGCATCTAGGAAATTGCAAGGTTAATGACCACAAGTACAGAAAATGAGCATGGAATAATTTCACTTTCTGTGGGTTTAGTTTAGCTAGAAACAGAGCTGAAATGCAACTGCTCTGCATGCATCTTATTTCAAGCACTGCTTTCCCTGATGAAGACATGCTATTATGTGAAATGTTCCTGTCTATTAGAAATTAGTTAGGTAATAGCTTTTTACAAGGATGAAGGCATTGCTTAATCCTGAAATCTTTTAACACATGGACTGTCAGAAGGGTCTGCTCTTATCTCATTCGTTGAGGAGGCAGTTTTGTGTGGAATTAATATTTTCATTTGCTCAGGGTGTGGGCACAGTTTTTTTGCAAAACTCAGTGTCTGTGTGATGACAGAATTTATTTCATTCATTATTATTGCCACATATTGAAGCATTTTATTTCAATTCAGTAGACTATTTTTGTTTCCATAAATTATCCAGTCTGTTTCTCATATAAATGATGGGATGGATGCCTCTGGTGTTAAGGAAGATAAAAAGGGAAGGAAAGATATATTTGAGATTACCTTTAGTGTCATGCAAGTTATTACCTAGCAGTCTGAGAAGAGTTTTCAGAAGTGTCTGATAAATATGTTTAGAACAAGCCTGAACTGGAACTAGCAGGGCAGACAGTGAAGTTGCACATCCAGCTTTTGATTTTATCCATTTTCTCAAAATGAAGATGAATCACTGAGGGCAGAAATCCATCCTTTCCTAATCACTTTCTTAGTTTAATTTGTGTTGACCGACAAAAGGCACTGTGTTATCTTTTCTGAGTAACTTTTAGTGCCCTTGATGACAGCTTGTTGGTGCATCATTGGACTTGCTCCATGTTCCGAGTACAAGCTGATGAATCTTCTGCCTTTGTCCACACCATTGTGAATAGAGGGTGTCACCCACATCAGATGAATTGGCAAGTGGCAACAGAGAAGATAAAGTCTGCATTTTTGTTTTGGCAGCATACGTGGGCAAGGGACTGGGAAGGTCTCTCTTTGAGAGGACCTCAGTGAGGTGAGAAGGAGGGTTTGCATGACATTTTTGATGTCGTTCTTCAGTAGACAGTAGTGCAGGGAGGTTGTAGCCAGAATTCTCTGAACCTGCCCTTTGGTACCTGGGGCCACGCCCCACACCACCAGTTCAGAGCGGGTTATTGTGAAAACCAAAATCAGTGCTCCTCCTGAGAAATGAACGGGAGCATTGACAGGGTCAGGAACTACCAACACATTGGAGATAGGCATAAATGGGTGTTCTTTGCAAGATTTCCTCTTCTGAATCCTGGCACTAACCTAATAATTCCAGGTACTGGAACATTTGGCCAATTCTGAATGAAAGCTAGTTTTACAATTACAAAGCAAAACATAAAACTTCTGGAGAATCTCCAGTGTGGGTTGGATCAGGTTTAAAATCCAGAACACTCTTGGGTTTTAAGTTAAGACCAAGTAAGTCTTGATATCTATACTACAAACAGAACTTGAAAGAGAAATTCTTACTAGTGAGATGATGCCTTTCTAAACCTTGGCTGTAACTTGTTGGTCTTGTTCTCTCTGAAATCCAGTCCCAAGTGCAAACACACTGCTTGTTATTTCTTTCCTCAAATGTGTTGGCATTTGCTTCTTTGAAGGAAAGAGGAAGGCCACTTTTCCTTTAATTAAAGAAAAAGGTTTAATCACTCGGCAGCCCTACAGCGGATGAATGTCAGTGTAATTTCACCTGAAAGTACTTGTGAAACCCAGGTCTTGCATTCTGCTGAGGCGTAGCTGCTGTCTGGGAAATTCTTTATTGGGTTTTTCAGACACAAGAACTGCATTGTGAATGGGAGGAGGTAATCTTGCCAGTCAGGGAAAAGTAACATACTTCAGGGAGACAGGCACACCTGGTGGTACCTGGACCAAACTGCATCAACCACCATCTAAATTAACTGGAAGAATTTGGTGTTTGTACATACGCATGAAAATCGTTTATTCTTCATTTGTTAAAGGGACATTGCCAAGACTGGTAGGCCTAAAATTAGCTCTCCAGCTGTGTTTTGCTTTGCAGGCACGTGCATGTCTGTTCTGGAAGCAGCTGGGTGTTGAAATCCACAAGAAACCTGCTCTGTGTGAAATGCAAAAAGAATATGTGATTTTTCAAGATTCCCTCCCTTTTGTTTGTTTTTCCTTACTTCTCCCACCTCTTTATGATGACGGCCTTTTCTGGCCAGAGACCAGAAATCTCTTCAAAGTTTCTGAGTGTTACTTTTGCTTAGGAGGTGAGAGCCTGAATGCTGAGGCCAAATTTTTACGCATCAGTCAGCCAGCTCCAGGACGTAAACTGCATAGCCTCCTCAGAGCATGCTCAGCATTAATTTCCAGCCTGGATTCATGCTTCTCCTTGGCAAATTTGTGCCAGCATCTTCCAACTGAATGCCCAGCTCGATACTAAGAAGGGAATGTGCAACTGGAAGAAGAAGGAACATGGATTTTATGGTTACAGAGGAACTTACCAGAAAGCTATTTTTGTCGAGCCTACAGCCTTTCCTCAGAGACAAGACAAATAGATTTCTTAGACTCAGGAGAGCTGGTTTTTAGTGGCATTTTTAGATGACTGCAAACTAATTCTTGGCTTCTGAATTTTCACTCCATAATGCTTGAGCTGTTATGCTTTTACTCATATTTAGAAACAAGCAATTCTCTTTTCAGTGTGGAAATATGATTTCTATATACCCTAAATGGTACCCCAGCAGTGTCTGTGTCTCCTGGGTGAGACTTCCTTCATACATGCACATTAGTGAGGCAGAGGGCAGGTGGAGGGCAGTATCTGAGAGGGATGGATGAGATCTGTCGTCCCGCTGTCACCTTGTGACGTATTTTCAATTCTTTGTATTCCAGAAGGCACTGGGAGATTATCTCGAGCCTCAAAGTGTTATACGAGACCCCAAGGCTCTCCTTGGGGCTAGCATGAAGAGTTTTTCTTCTTTCTTCATCCCTCTCTAATGATAATGTCAGTGAAGTATCTAAGGCATAGAAAGAGAAGAATTTTTCTTTTAATGATAGAACTTATTCAGACTTTGTTCATAGTAGAGGTTGGCCAGGCACGGCCGTCACAGGACTTTGTAAAATTAAGTATGATCCAGGTTTTTACTGCTAACAGAACTAGTGAAAAGCTAGACAGCTAGAGGTGGGTTTTCCATAGATGTATTTGCCCCTTGTGTAGCCAAACAGGAGACAAGCTGCACCCCCTGACAAAATCTTCTGGCAACTGAAACGCGGTGGAGCCAACTGCAAAGTTCAGTTACAACTTAATGGAAGAGAATAAACATTGCACACCTGTAGCCCAAGTACATGGGAGGGTTTTTTCCTATACTACTCCTGAGTTCACTAAAAGCTTATCATCTGTTTGCTTAGCTGCTGGTTCAATTTAGAATAATATTTAACTCTCACAGAATCTAAACATCGATGAAACTTTAACTTGAAAATCGACAATTCCTATTGCTTCCAAGCAGAAATGGAGGAAGATGGCCACCATACATTGCTCTTCAAGAGATTTACCAATAAATATCTTTTATGAAAGGCTTGATAAAGCATCTGCTATTAACACTGTCAATATGGAGAAAGTGAAGTAAAGGAAATGGTAAATAGCCTGCCCAGATCTACAGGGAGGGTCAGGCTGTGCTTCTGCAGTATTGTAGAGTATCTACTGCTAAATCAAAACCACAGGAGCTCTATGGCAAAAATTGATGAACTGAGGTTTGTGTTTGATCCTGGCTTAAATTTACTGAAAAGATCCTGAAGGAGGTCATTTTCATCTGGATTTTGTGTAATCTCTGCTGTCCTGTGTCTGCTTGTCCTTCCCTATAGACCTCCCACAGTCAGCTCAGTGACCATTTTACTTGTTCGTTCTTGCCCCTCTTTTTCTTCTATGGATTCAAAGAAAGATCTTTGCTCCCAGATGCCCCACATGTGGCATCTCCATCAAATGTCGGCTCAAGTCCCTGTGACAGTCTCTTTTTCAGAAAAGTGCAAATCCCATGAGCATCCTACTTGGATTTTGCCTCATGTATTTAGGAGTTTTAACGGGTGTTGTTACAGAGGCAGAAGCTCCAAGTCAGAAAGCATCTGAGAAGTGACTGGTGTCCCCCTGCCTTGTCTATCACAATCCATACTGGGCCTGTGTGAAAATAAAAGACCTCCTAGAAAAAGGCTTTTATGTAGAAAGTTTGAATTGTAAGTGCCTGAACTCATGTGATTGATCACATTATTTTTGTGCAGACACCAGTGAGATTTGTGGCTGTTCATGGCCTGAGCACCGTCTCAGAAGGAAGCAGAGAGCAGTGGTGATGACGCTGGGACTGGCTCTCTCTGCCAGAAGCTTCCCAGGACAGCAGGCAGGTGCCTTCTGAAAGGTGATCCTGCAGGCAAACATCTCCTTTGAGTGAACACTTTCTGCCACTGCCAGCACAGATGAGTGGTCTAAGGCTGACAGCAAGGGCTTTTTGCGAGAGGTGTCCCCTGAAGGGCTGAAAGCAGTGGGCAAGGGCAAGCTGAGACTAGGCAAGCAACAAGCTCCAGGATAGAGTAAATGCTTTCTCTGTCTCCTTTCTAGGGTTTTTCTCTTTTCTGTGGTATGCTGTCAAGATCCAGTCACTTCCTCAAAAAGCAGATCTAGCGTCGGTGACGAGGAAGCATCCCACGCTAGCCCTTCTTGGGGACTGAGATCTCTTTGCAGTGCTCAGTGTCATTAGCTCTGACCGAGGCAAAGGACTCCTGCTCTACAGCCCTGTCCCAGATGGTGAACCCATTTCGGTATGGATGCAGTTTCAGGAAAATAAATGCAGCTGCAGTAGCAAAGCAAAAGAGTAGTTGTTGCTTATTCTAATTTTAATGTAATTTTGAAGGGACACGTGGTTGCCTTGTTGGATTTCATTAATACGGCCCTTTCAGTCGCAACTCTATTTCACACTGTAGATAAACAGCCACTACAATTCCTAGGGCCTTCAAGGCAGTGCTTCAAGCTGCCATGGCTCCTGGGCTGCCAGAAGGTCTCAGCTCTGACCACAAGACAGACAAAGCCAAAGAGAATAAGAGCTCAGAGCAAGAGATGCAAAGAAGATATTTTATTGCTTTTAAGCCAACTCATGTACAATTTCACAACACGGCAAGGAGGAATCAAGGCTTTTGCATAAAATCATCATCCAAGTATGTCTCCTAATCTCTGATCTTCTCAGTTCTCATGGTCAAACAAATAAACCGAAGCTGTCACAAACGATGGCTGTCATTCAACTTGGTCTGCTCCAAGCTCAGCTTGCTCCAGCCCAACGCCATCTGCTTCCTCTGGCCTTGCAAACTGCCTGCAGGACACAGCAAGATCTTCACCGGGAAAGGTGGGCTGGATGTTCACCTGAGGGTGAGGACCTGTGGTTTCCATTGTTCAGGTACCCAAGCTGCTCATATGTTCTGTGGCGAAGCAGCAGCTGCCTGGGTGGCGAGCGGAGCAGATGGTTGGCGTCGATGGGGAATAGCTCTGGGAGAGAGCATCAGCAAGGGCTGCTCACCCAAGCACAGCAGTGGAAGGGTAGTTCTGCTGCCAGGCCAACTTCAGAGGGTCCTGGCCAGCTCAGCCAACATCTATCAGGCCTGCATGCCCCACACCACGCTGGCTCTGATGCCTGTGGTTATCCTCTGAAAGGCCCCAGAGATCCAAGGCTTCCTGTTGATTATGTACCACTCCTTGCTGGGGGAGGAGAAGGTGGGGAAATGTTTTCCATCCATTGTGGTGACACACCAGGGGAACCCTATGGAAACAAAGACTTCTCTGACCTCTTGAATCTCACTGGGGAAGGACTGCATGTGCCAAACGCCTCCTGAGCCATCCCATGTGAGGCTGACTTCCTAATCCTAAACTCATTATTTGCAACTCAGGGGTGGAAGCGTGTGGCTGCCAGCTTCCAAATGACTGGTTCAGCCCACTCAGGACTCTCTGATCCTCTTGAGGGATTGCATCTTCCGCCCCACAAAAGGAGTGAGCTCACCAGGCTGAGTGTGTCTCTCCCTCCCCTGGCAGTCCTCCCAGATTACAGCATGACCCTCAGCTATGAGTCACCTCTTTTCTCACAAACCCAGACGCTGTACAGAGCAGGCGGTTGCTCATCTGCGCCAATGCTGAGAATTTACTGCGGCAAAGTGAGTTTGGCCTGCAGTGACTCCTTCCTTGCATGTGACTTTTGCTGGTCCTCCTATGTGGAGCATCTTTGTGCAACTGCTTCCCCAAGCACAGACTAGCAGCAGCGCTTGGGAGGAGAGCGGGAAAGTCCTGTGGTGCTCTTGCAGTGCCAAGGAACAAGTGACAGCCAGGTGCTGACCATGCAGTGGGGCTTTCCATGGATTCATTTCTGGGGACAACGCCTGGCAGTTTGCCCCTGCCCTGCTGGTTGTAATCAATACTTTATATTGGGCAGTGATGTTGTTGGTGTGAGCGCTCCTTCCATGCATCAGTGGGGATGAGCAGGGTCAGTGCAACCAATGACCACTGTGCCTGATCCTCCTGGCAGAGCCCAGTGGGGAGCATCGAGGCTTGGGGGGAAGGCAGGTAGGCTGTTGAGTGGGTTGCCAACTTTGTACCCTCCAACAGACATGTGCATGCACTCTGAGCCTGCTGGTTCCCAGTTGTGAGCCACAGGACCTAATTTTGAGAGCAGTGCCAGTACTGCCTTTGGTATCGGTTTTGCTGTGCTGCTCCAGGACTGGAGGCGTGAGCAGCGCCTGGGCTATCCCAGGTGCAGGCACGGTATCAGGGGCACCAGGCAGCCACAGGGCTGAGACCTGGCTCCTGCCGCCTCTGCTGGCCGGGATGCACAGCCAGAGAAGTGAATCAGCACCGCTGCGATGCACAGTCATGGGAGAGCTGACTCCTCCTCGGAGGGCTATGAGGATGCCGGGTTTGAGGAAAGGCAACTTCAGAGTGCCACTTCTGCTCTCTGCTTGTTTCTACACCTGCGTGCTTCCAGCGCTTTCAAAGGAGGAAGAACTAGCCCAAAACTCTGTGTTTTGCTTTGGTTTGTTTGTTTCCTCTCTTCCGGAGCTGCGTTCCTCCTATGTCATCTGGTTTAGCATTTTGCCAGCTTGGCTAAGTATCTTGTAAGGAAATCATTTATAATAAAGCTAGTATGCTGGGGTTTATCATTTATAAGTGTGGGTCAGGGTTTAGTTCACTGTGTTAAACTCTCCATGCTGCATGTGATTTTTCAAGCTTTGTCAGGAACAAAAAGTTCTGGGGATGTGCAAAGCATGACTGCATGGTTTCCATGGAGACTCTGCTAGTTAGGCTGTGGAAATCCTGAAAAGGCCAGAGGATGACTGACAATACAAGGTCTTAGCGGCTGATCTGAAGAGCCAGACTGAATTAATGAGATTTTTCACAGAGAGTTATTAGCAAGGCTAGCACGGTATGGCACTTAGGCCTCTTTCGTTTTCTCAGCTGCAGTCTTGGAAAACAGAAATGGAAATATCTAATTGCTGTTTTTTAAGCCCTTTTAAGATTATTTCAACCTATAACATTTTAAGGATGTAATGAAAAGCAGGTTTGTTTGCTTTTTTTATCATTTGGTTACTGTTATTACTGTGTTTTTTGGTGGCAGTTGCCCTTTATCTGCACAGAGATGGGAAATTCAATAATACTTATTACATTGAGCAGTTAATTCCCACATACTGTGAACACATTACTGTTCAAAGTAGGTTATCTCGAGTTCCATTTAGAGCCAAGCACGAGATACCAAGGCTTTATATCTCCTAGGGCCATATTAATTATTTATTACTGACTGCTAATACAAACTGTTAACTCTGGCTAGTAATAGTTTGTTCATTTATCCATCACTTACTGCTTCTTCCCTGTGTTTCTGCCTATCCCCTTCCGGCAGTCTGCTCAGGCTCTGAAGCCGTGTGTATTTTTGGACCCAATTGAAACAACACCAAAACTATTATCAGTCTGAGATGCTGAGTTTTGATCAGGACCCGACTTTCCTCTACATTTAGCAGTGTCTGAACTGCAGGATTTCACTGGACCATTAACAGGTGGACGGCCAATAGTTAGAGGGAGATGTCTGTTCTTTGCCAGTGAACTAAATGGATGTGTCTGCCTGTTTCTGGTAGGAGTAGCTTGTTTGCTGTTTCATTTTCAACCAATACGACAAAAAAGTGTTTGAATACTCTCCTCCTTTCCCCGGAAAATGCTGTATCTGCTGAAATCAGCACAGCTGGTACAGCGAAGCGGCATGTTGGGGACTGCTATTTCTTGTTGGTTTGCACAAGTGCACATGCCCATATGTTTCTGGGAGATGTAAAACCATAATGTTGCTGCTGAGTAATCCACAACAAAAGCACATGCGGGCTGCATTCCTTGGATTCCTGTACAGTAGACTAATCCACTTAATCTCGCTGTTCGCTTCTCTGGCTGGAATTTCACAGTCCCTTTTGATTTACTGGTTTGTAAATCTCTGATTAAGTGCCTGGGGGAGGCAGGGGGAGAGGATATCATCTCTGAAGCCCCCTCTTTCCTCTCAAATGGTTTTGTGGGAAGGAAATGTGTAAGTTGAAGTGGGGGTTAGCTGGTCTCATTTGGCCATCATTTTGTCATCATCTTATGATTTTTAAAAATATTTGTTTAGTAGTTTTCTCTGTTCTCAGCTGTTCAGTGCACGGGCAATGTCTCTTTTTGCCACATGGCAACATTTCCACTCCCCAAGCTTCACAATTTTCTTAGTATTCTTTTTTTCCGTTCCTCGTTGTATTTTCAAACAAAGACGCTAACCGAGACGTGCGGAAGTTTTCTTTTCTGTTAGTGCACCATTAGTTATTGACAAGCACAGAACACAGGAGCTAGATGTCGGCTGTGAAGCAAATTCCCAGAAACCTGCCGTTTTGGAGGAGGCAAGCGTATGAAGGCAAGATAAATCCCTAGCTAAGCAGGCTTAATGAGAGAGCTTTGCCTCAGAAGGTGCTCAACTGATACAAATACCAATTTAGGACCTGCCCTTGAAATATGAAAGTGTAAGTAAATAACAGAGGTCGCTCACCTGACTTAATGAGTCATAAAGGATGGGAAATTAAACACTGAGCTCCCAAAATAAACCCTCCATTTAAAACAATAAGTTGCCACGACCCGCTGCATCCTCGGCCCCTGCGAGTGCCCTGCTTTTGTGAGCGTCGTGGCTGCGAGCAAGGCTGTCCCCAGGCAGGGTCCCGCAGCCAGGACGCAGCCGCTCCGCTCCGCGCAGCTCTGACTCACCGCCAGTCCTCCCCCTGCGCGCTGCCGGGATGACTCCCCGCCGGAGCGTGAGGACACTTCCCAGCTCATCGGAAAATTCCTCCGCAGCCCCACGCTGCCTTCGACAGCCTCGAAGGAGGATGAGCTTTAGGTCGCTGCCTTCCTCCCCCTCCTGCAGTCACGCATCTCACTGAGCAGCTTATGGGTGTCCCCAGACAGTGCTGCCGGTGGGAAGGATCTGTCGCTGAAGCCAGGCGTAAGTATCCGTCAAGAAATTAATCAGAACAGGTCTGAAGAAGTGAGCAAGCAAATAAACAAACATTAAGGGCTACCTGACAACACAGTGTTTGGAGTAGCTTTTCTCAGGCAGAAAGGATAAAATCTCCCACGCCCTCCAGGGCTGTCCAGAGACATTTACAATTAGATCCAAATTGGGTTTAGGCAACAGATTTATGTCTGAGTTGAATTGCCTGGACTTGGATCGGAAGATGCCAAGTCCCGTGAACTAACCTCTGCCCAAAGTGATGAGAACTGCACAAGAACAACCTCTCTCACAGCGCTCCTGCCATTTGGACTGGTGCCAGGTCCCAGGGCGTGGAGACACAGCCTGCTCCCAGGATGGACCACGCTGGTGGGATTTCAGCTGCATCTGAATGGGAAGTGGAAAACAGATTTTTCTAAACTTTGGCTGTAAACCAGAGCTAAAGCCACTGGGGCAGTCAGGCCCTTGGGTATCAAGCTGATTTTATTCGAAAGCTTGGAAGTTTTTGTTCTGATATTTTGGCTTTAGCATGCCTGAAATGCTCAGAGGAAGCACGGGGAATGCTGTGAATCTCACCACCCATACTGTTAACCTCCTACAGCCAACATAGCCTCAGTCATCCTTTTGAAAGGGCTCCCTGGTAGGATTGCTGCAGCTGAAAGTCAGATAAGAAGCAATGGGCAGTGGGAAGAAATAGGGTCTCACGAGGGTATTTCCACAGTGAATTGATAAGAAGGGATAGCTAAATGCCACCCGAACTTTGGGTTCAAGATGTAGAGCAGATAAGTGAACCACAATGACTCAAAGGCAATAAATCTTCTGTTCCAGACAAAATTAATCCAAGGCTGTCACAGGAGGCTAGAGAGGAAATTTGGAAACCCCTTTGGAGTGAATGTCTGCCAAACTTGAAAAGATATACATTGTGCTATGACCTGTCAGTCTGCAGGAGCCCATGCTGCTGGGGTGCAAGCCAGACCCTTTGGCTTTTTGTCCCTCACGGTGCAGACAGTGCTGCTAAGAAAGGGGAATACAGGAACCCACAGAAAAGTTTTTTCTATCCAGGCATGCGTCTGCTTTCAAATAAGCTTAAGTACAAGTGGGCAAGAGAGAAAAAACGCAGCAGCAAGGTAGGACTTACTGTGATGCCTGCTGGTTTAATCAAACCCTCTCTCAGGTGTGCCCACACTGAGAAATGAGTGCTTGCTTTCACAAGGCTAAGGCTGACCCATGCTAGCAAACTACCATGCTGTTTCTGTGAGCGTGTTACAGCCTCCCAGCTTGCTGACCATCTGGTGGTCTCTCCTGTTAGGATTAGACAGGTCTCTGAGTCCTGTTCATATCAAGGCAGCTAAATGGCTTGATGCCACTCTTTCATGACATGCAGTGCTTGGTGGCACTACGGGCTCGGTCGGTCCCTGCAGTGTGACCCACCGCGTCTTGAGGAGATTGTGAGAGGGTGTCTGCAGACTACAACTAGCTCCCCTCCACCTCCCCTAACCTCGCTGTCTGCCCAGCTGCACCCAGCCCTGTGGGCTGGGAGGTGGCTCAGGGCAGGAAGGTTATCTTTGTCACTATCAGGGCTAGAGGCTTTGTTTATTTTTAGATTACTCTGTAAAGTCTGGACAGAGAGATGAAAAGAGCCAGCCCAAAGAGGCCTGTGCATGCCAGACTGTCTTGCTTGTGCTCTGGCTCTGAAAATGCAGGACAGGAAAATGCGAAGGGATGGGCTCGATCTAGCCAGATTGATTAAAGATGGCTCTGCCCACGTTTTGAGTGGCAGATGTAATACGGGGGTGGGCTCTGATTCATTTTGGTGCAAAGGCAGCAAGGCTCTGCCAAATCCTCTGCTTGAGCCAAGCCGATGGATGTTGAGCTGAAGAGGATAGACCCACCAGCACAGCCTGTTGTTCCAGTAGCTCCTCTTAAAGAGCAGCAATTTCCACCTGGGAAATGCTGAAAACACCTTGTGGGAAGTTCAGAACATCTCGAAGTGCCCTTTGGTGGGGGTCAGCTGTGAAACAGAGGTGGGCCTGAGCTCCAGGTTATCTCATGAACAGGGAAAACCCTTTTTCATCATCCTGCGTTACACATTATAGGGAATATTTTAAAAGGGTGCGGTTCATTGTCACTCAAAGGCCAAATTTAAAAGTGATCCAGAAAGGTTGTTGCTGCCTGCCCGGCTCCAGGGTTTCAGAGCTCTCTGGGGTTGATGAGAGGGAGCCTGGTAGCCCTGAGCCCTTTCAGTCCTGCCCCTCAGCAGAAAAGGTTGCGACACAGGGAGGTGAAAAAAGCCACCCTCCCTGCCATCCCCCCAGGTGTGGCGACAGCAGCTCTCTTGCTGACAGTCAATGAGTTTACGGACTGCTAATGAAGGGGAGGGAGAAGTGGCTTTCAGTGATATCCATACAAAAATGAATGTGTGAAAACCACTGGCTATTTTTGGAGAATTCTGCCCTGCCTCCTTCCCCTCCCCCCAATTTAAGCATCATCCTGAGTGAGGTGGGGGTTTTTTATGACTATACATGGTTGTTGTTGGGTTTTTGCAGCAGTGAAGTTAATAAAGATGGATATCAGCAACAAACTGTCAAGTCGTGAGCTGGAGAGATTTTTCACTCAGTGAAATAGACCAGGGAAAATAAATAATCCAAGAAGTGGTAGAGCTTGTAAATATTGACATGTACAAGCAAGGAAAGAAAAGTTAGGCAAAATAAAAAATGGGCTGGGGATTGCTATTTTTCAGGTTATTGCTTGGAAAAAAAAAAATCTACATTTAACTAGCATCCTGTCTAGAGAAGAGTTAATATTTTTCAATTAGGAGGTTTTAAGTGTTTGAAGGGTCAAGTTGCTGTTTCTCCAAAACAGCATCTCTATTTGAGGGTCAGTCTTCCTTCCCAGCCTTTAGGACCACAGCAAGCAATAGTCTTTCATCCCTGTGGTATCTATAGGAATACCCGTGACAGAGAAGACTAAGGAAAGAGGAAAGAATTGCAAGGTGAGAAGTAGAAGAGATCAGAGGGAGACTGCTCTTTTCTCTGTTTTCCCACCAGAAAAGGGATCTTTTTAAGATCTCCACAAGAATACCTTTCAACCTCAGCTGGGGTCCAGGCCCTGCTGCCCAGTAACTTTGCCAGCGCACGGCTTGGCCCCAGCTCACACAGAGGGAGATGCAGAGCTGCACAGGTCCCACTAGTTGTTGTTCCCTCTCCCCTACAGGTGACAGGTTTGGCTCCCTGGCGTCTGCCACCGTGACACATGGTTGCCACACACCAGCTAACTAGCTAAAAACCATCTTTAAAACACCTCCTGCTTTGTTTCGTTTTCCTCTGCCTTCTTAAAAGCTCTAATAAGCTACTAGGTTTACCATCTGTAGTTAACCCATCCACTGGCTGACTGGTTGTTTAACTGGTTTGTTGCCCAAGACCTCCTTTCTTCAAGCCAGTTTATCATCTTTAGGACTGGAGGAGAGTTTGCATTGCTGCCCCGCTTGTACACACTTTGGAAAGGCTCCAGACCTTTGAATGTTGCAACCATATGAAGAGCAAGCCAGTGATGTAACCTCAAAGAGGAGCTTTTTTTGCAGTCTTTTCAAGATGGGGAATCTTTTTGTTCCACCCTGGCGTAACAAAACAGAGTGCTAGTGAGCACAAATAGCAGTGGTGCAGTAGCCAGTAGTGTTTCAGCCTCTCATTATACCTTAGAGGTCATGTTGCTGTAATTATGGTAGGTGGAAATGAGGTTACTGGGGATGGTGTTCTTACAAGGCAGGCACAGAATTCTAAATAAAAAAAGTGTTTCCAGATACTCAATAAAATTAATGGAAGGGAAAGAATAGTGGTCTTTAATTATTTCAAACCCAGACAGTTAAGGCAGATGTACATCATCAGTCTTCTAAGAATGTCCTGGGGACATAGCCAAGACAGTATTTTTTTCCCTCCTATCATTGCTGATTTAATATCTGCACTAGTGCACACGCAAGAGGATGATACGACACTTGTGCTTTTCAGTTCAAGTCCCTGTAAATGACTCCCCCTTGGAGATTGTTAGAAATGGAATGGGGTTATTGTAGCACATGGGAATCACTACTTCAATGCATGTGCCAGGAAGGCAAAGGTGGGTTGACCCCGTCTGTGTTAAGTCAGGGAAACTATGGGGTTGAGCTGAGCAGCTAGTGGAAATAAAAAGAAAAACTAATTCCAAGCAGGCCCTAGTGAGCATGTTTTTATCCAAAAAGCAATCAGAGAGAGGAATATGACCTACCAGATGGAATTGCTGAGGCAGAGGTGAAAGTTAAAAACAACAATAATGAAACCCGATCAAGTATAATTTTGACAGAATGAAGACATTAGACAGAAAAGGCCCCAGCAGGCGAGTTTGGCTCATCCTGAGCCCAATATTTCATTTGCTCTCGGAAGACCCCTGGAGAAAGCCATGTCACAGCACCATAAGATGTTGAGGCTGAACCAGGCTGAATGCTGCAGTGCCTGCAGCCCTGCTGTGGGGCTGAGGCTTGCTGGCAGCAGCCTTCCTGGGCTGGTGGGCCAGGTGGTGGGAAGGGCTGCTGTGCCTCTCCTCCTCACCGAGGCCTCTGAAAAGAGGGACTGGGGGTGCTGGGATCTGAGTCTCACTCCAATTTTCCTTGTTATAATATTCCCCAGCATTGTCCTATTTGCTATTGGGAAATTCCGTGGAGAGACACCAGGCACGGACTTAACTCTCAACCCTTCTTTTGCTGTAAAAGGGATTTTGTATGCCAAATGACATTTAGCTCCACTTTGAGACTCTCAATGCTGCCCAACAGATATGAGAGCCTTAATGTAAAAGAGAATCAGACCCTCCGTGACCATAAATTTTGGCCTGTCTTTTAGAGCCATTAATGTTTGACAAATTCACTAGGAAAATTAGAAAAACAAACTGGAGCTGCTGTGAGGAAAGCGCGCTGGAAATAGAGGAGCATGTTCTAAAATTCTGCCAAATGTCTGGTTTGCTGTTGCTGTTTTGCACTGTGTGGCTGGCTATGGGTGCCCGGGATGGCCGCTGGCAGGACCGCGGGAGCACAGAGAGGGAGTGAGGAAGTGCTGGCTGCGCTGGAGGAGGCGGCAGGAAGTGGAAAGGTGAAGCCACAGCAACGTGCAGAGCTCTGTCAACTCGGCAATAACGGGCTTGTCTGCTTGAGCTTGGCTGGATACCAAGTCAAGGTTTTACGGTGTGAGTTCATCTGCTGGCTTTTCCCTGTGCGTGATGTAATGCTCTCTGTGAGTGCGATATTTATTACACACAGCTCTGTAGTGGGTACGTGTAGTCAGAGCCAGCCTCAGAAAGTTTGGAAACAGCTTCTCGATCTTTTTTTGCATCCTTTCGGCTGACCTATGACATAATCGGTCGGCGCCCTGCCTCCCTCCTTCGGCTCTCCCCTTCCCTCCTTCCCCCTCCCTCCTTCTCCCTCTCCCAACGGTTTGTCAAACTGTCTTGCCTTTATCTCCTCTCGCAGGCTTCTCGACAAGTCACAGGATGATTTATGCCCTGATAACTTCTGCTTTTAAAGGCTGGGCTAATAAAAGCAGCCTTTGCAAAAACAGCTTTTGCGGGAGGTGTGGGGAAACCCACCCATCATCGCACTCAGCAGGCGAAAGCACCGTCTCCGCAGAGACGCCAGGAGAGCAGGGCCGAGGGCCGCCTCCCTCCCCATCCTCATCTGGCGCCCAAAGGGATGTGGTGCTGGAAGGACGGGTGGGAGGAAAGCCTGGGCTGGCGAGTCCCAGCAGGTGAAGGAGCACGGGGTGTGCATCGCCCATTTCCCTTGTCTCTCTGTCCCGATATGCCCTGCTCGGCATCCTGCAGAGCTGGAACCTGATGTGCACCTTGGCAGCAAGTGGGAGGACCAGGGCTGCCTGTTTGGGCTGTTGGTGGTAAGGTCTGCGCTTTGCTAAAGGAGGAAGATATTTTATCAGTATGATACTGCTTTCAGCATTTTATCTACAAGCTTCCTCAGTGCTGGGGCTACAAGGAGGCCAGGGATGAGACAGGCAGCTGGACCTGTGATCCCACTGCACTGGCCCCAGCACTGGGCATGCCAGAGCTGCAAACACACGTGGCTCCCTGCTCTTCATTAACTTCTGGCCTTGAGGTTTACCCCAGACCCCCCCATAGGCGCTGCAGCTGCACGGGGAGGCAGGCGGCGACCTGCCCCTATGCAGCGGGGCCAGCAGTGCGGCAGGGCTGCACCTGGGGACATCTGTGCTGGCGCTACGGACCTGCCCAGTTAAATGCTGCTGGAACTTCAGCCTCGTGGCGATCCACCCTGGAAGTTCAGATGTGGGCACAGCTGTGGGCACAGACTGTGCTTTTGTGTTTTAAGCACCATGGAGTTAAACCCTTAAAGCAGCTCCTACTTCAAAGCACTCCCACTGTAATTACAAGACCAGAAAGATGAGGTGGGCACTGGCAAACATAGAAAGCATAGGAATATTTCTGCAAGATCTAACATATTTAAATTGTTCTTACTAGGCAAGTTTATAATTTTATTTTTATTTTGCAACTAGGAAAGAGATTTTCCTCTGACTGCTTGATTAACGTGGGTCTGAAGCCATTATGCCTTCCTGAACAAAAGTGAGCAAGCCATGCCACAACTAACACCAGCACAGTGAGTTTTCTGTGGTGGAAAAATCACGAACAAATAAAAATCAGGTGTTGAAATGAAAGCTGAATCCTTACCTTAACTGAAACCTTTGAAAGTAATACGATGAACACAGAGCAGGGAACAATTTAGATTTACGGAAGGATTTTTTGTAGTTATTTTTTGTGTGGTGTATTTGATTTCTCAGAACTTTTGTTTGTTTGTTTGTTTGTTTTACTTCGGAAAGACACGGTTGTACTTGCCTAAACTCCTAAACAAACTAGTTAGATCTGAGAAAATGTTCACAGCAAAATATTAATTTAGTTGAAACTTGCTTGGCTTCAGGTTTCTTTACAATCTCTAAGCTCAGCCCTGGTTCACTGGGAGGTTTGCAAAAGACCATGAACTTTTAGAGGGAACATGGACTGATTTATGAGTCTGCCTGAAAATCCATGTGAAATTTGCCTTTCACATGACCACGATGCAAAAATATCTTCTTCCCCCCTCAACCCCTTCCTGCGGTACTGGATAAAAACTGATGTGTTTTATCTCCTGTTTCTGCACTGAGTCTGCCCAACACAAGCAACATCTTGCTTGTTTCTTTATAAATCACCAGTGGTGCTAACAACAAAATGTTCACAGCTCTGGGGTTAGTACTTGTTAGTTTGTTGCTGCTACCACGAGCCAGGCAGGATGAAAATGATGCCGATTTTGATTTATTTTAACTTGACATTAATGCTGTTGTGCACATTTTGCTCTGGATTATAACAGCTGAAGACAGACTGGGGCTGCACAAAGGCTTCTCAACATCTTGTGACACATGCCAGGTTGCAAGAGGGCATGTTGCTGTTGCATCTGGTTGCATGCTTGGGGAAGTGCTGTGGGATGGAAAAGGCCATCCATGCGGGGCCACCAGGGTGTTTGCTTCAGTGCAGCCCCATGGTCCACTGCAAGGACCACTGTGGCATGTCCACTGAAGGGTCTAGGGGGGAAAGGCCACTGGTGGTGTGCTTTTCAGGTTACTTTCACAGTCAGTGTCTCCCACAGGGGTGGGTCTCTCTATACTCTCACCTCAGGAATAGTGCAATCTTTTGTCAGGGATAAGGGATTCCACAGCCTTTCTTGCCTCCTACGTGCATGCAAATGGTTGGATATTGACCTCACATCAGGATGTCTTGTTTCTCCATTTCCAAACAGTGTGAAAGACTTTATCAGTCATCTGCAAGGCACCAAGACCCTACTCCAGGCTCAGGACAGTCCATCCTCTTTCAAGCAAAGGGCACTTCATCCCTCCTCTGCGTGCACAAGCTGCTCCCTGCAGCAATCTGAAAATGCAGCCACTTCTCAGGTCGGAGAAGCAGCTGTGTGGTGGCTGGTCTCCATGGATTTGACAGCATCCTGCAGCGCCAGCCACAGGGGCTCATGTTTAGAGTGCCATAGATGGCCCATGGAAAGTTCCCATCTGGCCCTTGTTGCTAGAGAGGAAAGGGCAGGATGCTGCAAGTGAAGGGACAGCAGACTGTAATGGCTTCAAGACCTCTTGAAAGGTGTTTGACATTGGAAGTTCTTTGGAAAATAGTCTGGTTACAGGGAAAGACCAAGTCTATCCCAAATACACAGCTGAATTCTCCCTTATTGTAGGGATTGAATTCTCCTTATTGTAGGGAAAACACAGGATAAAGTTGTAGTTTTTTTTTTTTTTTAACCACCACATGCCTCATTTAAAGGCTAAGTTGAAAATTACTTCTCCAATTTGGAAATGCCTTCCATTTCACATTCCAAATTAATTTACAGTAAAACAAATTTGTCCATTTGTAATACTTTAGGGGAAACATTGGAAATCTCCCAAGCATTTTGATTCAGCAGATCTGACTTATCTCTTTCCCTTTTTCCCATCCTCAAATTTTCGCTTGTTGATTTGGTTATTTTCCACTCCTTTATGAGGTGGGATAAATATTAAATATGACAGCAATTCCAATGGGACCAACAGAATGATTGTCACTCAGCTCTGCTCAGTGGCTACTCCTCCAGCTCATATATCAGCCAGAAGGATCACTGCGGAGTTGCCTGGCTCATTTCCCTCTGTGGTTTGTCTGTGCAGATGATGTGGGTTAACCTGGGAGTCGAGAAACTGGAGCTGATCCTAGGCCCCTCCTGCACTTCTGAAGAGCACAGATGTGTGGAACTTACTCACAGCTCACAGGTCATTTCCATAATTGGGGCTCTTTTGTTAGGCTGGTTTTACTGTTGATGTATTGTGTTTCTTCTGCTCCAGAGTTACTTATATTACTCCACTGTTTATCACTTTGTGGTTTTATTTCATATTATCCCTGGCCCATAATGACTTATCAGGCTGTGAACACATATAACGAAATTTGAGCTGCATTTTTTCTGGCAGAGCTGCAAACAGAACTCAGTTCACAGAATTTCCTCATCCTGTGTGTTTCATAAAGGTGTGAGGTGATAATTCAAACCAACATCTCACTTGGTCTTGTTGTCACATAAAGTTAAAAATCCACAAAAGAAGTTCACAGCAACTAAGGGTTGGTCTTGAAACCATGACAAGAGGGTGCCAGAGCAATGGAAAAGTGAAAAGTCTCCAGGAACAGAACATTATAAATCCTTTTTAAATTGCCAACTAATTGTTCAAATAGATTCAAGAAGAATTTGTAATAGAGTATAAGGTTAAATAATAACTTGGTGATAATTGATGGAATGAAAATATATCCTAGAGTTACCTTAGATGAGCACAACACTAAAAAAGACACTTCCATGGAAATTCGTGTATGTAAATAATAATATGATGAACTGGATCAAGATCAGCACATGTCCATTAGGAATTTTGTCACATTGAGTGAAAGAAACCTACTTTAGGGACAACACCGAAAGTACAATTGCTTTGAGGGCAAATCTGTCTTCAGAAATAAAGGCTTGTGAGATTGCAGAAAAAAAAAGAGCAATTTCAGGCCAGGGTAAACTGTTGTTTTATTTGTGTCTACTCAAAATATAGGAGTGTTTTATGTCAGAGGAGCTTTTCCCAGTGGGAATGAATGAGAAACTCTAATGGATAATAAATGCTAGGGGTCAGGAGGTTTTCAAACTTCTTTTACATTGTGCACTGGCTTTGAATGACTCACAGTCCTTTACCCGTTTTGTTCCCGGGAGCGTGCATCACCTTCCTACCTCTCCCGTAAATGAAATGCAGTGGCAGAGCATTCAAAGTAAGACCCAGAGGATCTAAACTGGAGGTTCAAGTCTTACCTTGGATTCCAGATGAAAATCTGGATATGATCTGGCTGTTTGTAGGGGTCTAGTTGTTTGAACCGGGAGTCAAAAGGCCTGGCAGGGACGTGACTGAGCATGCCATAAATCCTGCTAGTCTGAGAGGCTCACTGCCTTAGGAGAGCCCTTAATCTTTAGCACACAGCTCCCCTCTGGCTTTCACGGATGTTACTTGCTGTGAGAACACAAGAAGAGATTTGGAGAACAGTGCTCCCAGCCACTCTCATGAGAATTTGGATGTGGGAGCAAGGGGCAACATCCTCACTTGTGCAATCCTTCAAGCCCTCTACAGTGTCCATCAGGGTCCCTGATGGAGACCTCTGTCAGGTTGTAAGCTGCAGTTTGGGAATGCCTGTCCCACAGCATCAATAGACTGTGTTGTACCTTCCCCACTGACCTCAGCATTTGCTGCAGTGCCTGGTGAGATCCACAGCCATGACGACCTTCCCTTACACCAGCTGAAATGAAATCCTCCTGGGTCAATCCTTACACGCATCTCAGCCTCTTAAGAGATACAAGGGACTAGGGCATGATGGAGAGTTTTTAGCCATGTCCAGTATCCTTGTGAAGCAGACAGCAAGTGACCATGAAGGAGGACAGGAAGATGTGTCAGTACTCCCATCTGCCTCAGGCATGATCCTTTCCGTTTCCCTTTCCCTTTCCTTTTCCCAAAGAACCATAATAGGACAGCTGGCTGAAGTCAGGTCCTCATAAATGGAGATGTCCAAAATATACAGTCACTTAAAAAAAAAAAAATACAAGCACAACCTGATCTTTTGCTTCCTTCAACTCCTGACTGTTGAGTGAGGGTAATAAATGCCTTCTCACTTTATAGAGCAGTATGATACTAAATGTATTTTCAAAGGTGTCTCATGGAACAAGGATGACTGCCACAGTGAGAAGAAAAAAAAAAAGACTTCCTCATCAGTTTGTATCTCCTTTCTGTAAACTCTCTTAATAGCTACTGGAAAAGTGCCACCACTTCACACACAGGCTACCAAAGAAGAGGAACCCCCTCCTTTCTAGGGATTCAGGTGTATTTCCCCTCTGCAGCCTGAGCCCTGACCCTGGCCCCAGCCTTGCCTCTGTCTGGAGCCAGCAGTGACTCAGTGGGGTCTTCCCCTCCAAGGTTTGGGAGGGGGTCAGCCCCAGCTCTACATTCCTTTTGGGTGGGAGCACGGGTTAAATAACTAATCTCTTAGTTGGCCTCTGGTTCCTCCCACATTGCACAAAGCTGGCTAGGTCATTCTGCTGCTTTGGGGAGGGCTCTGACAGCAGTGCACTGAGCACAGAAGCCTACGGGGTGACAGAAAATAGATCCCTCCCTTGGTGTCAGTTGAATATCACAGGAGATTTGTTAAATCTGTGCATAGTTTTTCCTCTTATGGAGAAGTGCTCAGCCTCACTCTCCTTTCTGTAGGTGCAGAAGCCTCTCACCTCCATGGGGTGGTGCCAGGTGGGCGAGTGATGCTGGGTGGGCGCTGGCATGGGGGCAGTCCATGCCTGACTCAGCTGAAGGAGCGTGAGCAACCCCTCTTCCTCTCACATGGCCTCGTGTGTGTGAGGGAGGGAAGGGGGAGTAGTGCCGGCATGGTAATGTCTTACTGTTGTATTCCTCGTCAGATGGCCTGGTAAGCCATCTTCCAGGACTGTGAATTCAAATCAAGAGAAGGTTGCTAAATCAAGGAATGAAGGAGTAATGAACTAACCCTTGCCCCTTCCCTGCGTAGTGTTGATAACCGCAGATCTTGAAGCATCCTAATGCTGCAGAGGCAGGAGAGAGGAAATAGCCTTGCTTAAGAGAGGAGCTGATAAAGGCAGGGGGAGATGTGCTTCTGCCATCGCTGTAGACGTTACCCGGAGAGGTGCAGAGATGGCTGACCAAGATCAGCACCCTTCTGCCTGGAAATGCAGCTGGGGAACATCTTTGTCCTGGAACAGGGATGTTCCTTTGTGCAGAGAGCCTTATGGGCTGCATGAAAGGGCCGAGGCTGACGTGCCTGTGGTGGGTCAGAGACAGGGTTGAGACCCTCTGTGTGCACCACAACCTCCTGTAAGTGCTTTTTGGGGTGGCACGGCCATGCTGAGAGACCCCGCTCTCCATACCACCTGTATTACGGGGCTCACTGCTCAGAGCTGACAGAAGTTTGGACTCCTGCTACTGTGGACTACCGGCAGGTGCCCCAAATGAGGGCCAACAACCCAAGTCAAGACATTGCTCCTTGAAAACCTGCTGCCACCGCCTCTTGTTTTCACAGTCCTTTCCCCTACGATAGTATAAACAAGCTGTCATCTATTTTTCAATGAAAAATACTTTCGCTTGGCTCGGTTTCACGTTGCACTGTTACTATTTGCTGTCGCGGAAGCTGCTGCAGCTATAAATAACCTCACCACAAGCTCCTCTCACCCATCCGTAGGCTCGAGCACTCACTTCAGAAGAGGCAGGCGAGATTAGGATCTTGTTTTGAAGGGCCGAGTGTCCCAGCAGAGGTGATGAGTGGGTGCCATCACTGGGCTGCTGGCACCCCATGCGCCTGAGCCTCCAGTTGGCTTCCTGGCAGAGAGTGCAGGGTCCAGAAGCCCAAAACCACCTTGATTGTCACCCAGGAGGTGATGCTCATGTCAAGAGCAGAGGATGAGAACTGCCAGAAGGAATGCTTCGCCTCCACATCCCACTGATGGAAGCAGGGCAACACTGCTGTCCATGGCCCTCATGTTCCTGTCAGCATCTTGCACACAGCTTGGGAAAAACATCCCAGGAAGGCCACAGTCCCACTGTCTCTGGGACCTGGCTGCTCTGGAGTGGGTGGCATGGCCCTCTTCGCTCCAGATGGGACAGAGAACTGTCCAGAGGGAATGCCAGAGCACATATGCATGCCTTGACTGCGGGGGGAGAGCCAAAGGTTCAAACTGTCAGAAAACTGCTCGTTTCTGGGGCGTTTTTGGACTTGGTTTTTTTCTTCCAGATTTCCAAGTCAGACTGGCTCAGATGAGAGGGTCAAATGAGCCTTAGGTCTGGAGCAAGGAGAGAAGGGGAGGACAGGCCACATTTTGAGGTGAAACAGTGCAAGAGTGACTGCTTGCACCTCTCTACATGGTTGCAGAGACCCCAGACTGCTGAGAAACCATGCACCGATCTCAGGCTCGCACTTTGCAGGCACCTTGCTCAACCTCTGGTGCCAACCAAGCGTGAGACACACCAGACAGGTTTCATACGCTCCCCTCTTCCTGCAAGCGTTTGCTTTGTTGACCAGGGCTGCTGTTTTCTCTGCTCTGTTCGCTCTGCAGTCCTGCCTTGGCCTCCTCCGTGGTGACAGCTGCATCCTCCCTGGTGTGCCGCCACTCACGGTGAATGTGTGCCGTGGGCAGGGGACATGGTGTGACTTGCCCCAAGGTGGAGTGATGTGGTTACACTCGTCCGGATCATTGCCCATGCCAGAATGAGTGCTCTGAGCTGATGATGCCCTAGATCGGGCTGGGAGTGAACTTCAGAAAGGAGAGCTCGTTTTGACTGTAGGCTGAATGAATACGGTGACTCATCTGAGCTCCTAACAGAGAGAAGTGTTTGTTTCCATACAATGCGAAGATGCTTTAACTCAACGCTCAAGGTCTCTGGCTGCGGTTTCTCATATAGAGCTGGCTGCTGCTGAGCAGGATAAGTCCCCCTCCCTCTCCTGTCCCCAGACTCGCAAAGTCCTGCCCCTGCCCCGATGCATGTGTGACCACCACGGTGAACTGACATAGGGAATTTGACACGGCAAAAATTGTCCCCTTCTTCTTTATTTTCCGCAGTCTCAGTTTTCTGTTGGTTTAGCTTCGGTATCAGGCATGAGGTAAGGGGGAACGAGGCCTGTCCTGGGTGGCAGACAGCCTTTGGTTGGCGTAGCCATAACACGTACTCACTGTTCCAAAACAGGGACCCTCACCATGTCACTGCTGCCTGCCCTTGCATGCTGTGTGCAACGTGGGCAAAGCTGGCAGAAAGCGCTGCTCCCGCATTGCCCAGGGCTCGGGCACAAGACCAGAGAGAAGCAGGCCTGCAGATTTATTCCTGAGCCCTTTTGTTTTTGTGATACTTTACTTTCCCAGCCAGACAGGATGAGAAACAAATACCACCAAAATACGATGAGAGAGGCTATTCTTGAAGTGTTTATAGCCCAGCCTCACTGGAGAATGTTTGGCTGCCTCCCAAGACAGCCAATTCTCACTGTGTTTCCAAGCCAGTTTCTGAACTTTCAGGCACTTACCCAAACAGAATCTGGACTTTTTGAAGTTTGCTTATCTCTGTTTACAAGGGCCTCCTGCGAGGGTGAGTCAGGGAAGGGCAGCCGAGGTCAGGGGTGTGAGGAGGGAGCAGAGCAGGGAAGCTCTGGTGAGCTTTGCATGTACCACACGTGAGAGCAGTACCCCTGCGCAGTCTGAATGCCGAGCTCTGGTCTGCTTGAGTCAGTGGTCAGCCTGACTGTATCTAGCAGATCTCATCACTGCAAAAGGTTTTAAAAAGCCCTTAAGTCCCTGAAGCATTTTTAATTCATGAAACTGAAAGTCAAAATGATGGGGAGGGGTATGTGCCTGATTGAGTGAGTAGGGGATGATCGGAGCTGGAGCTTCAGACCAGCACCCTCCTGCAAATGCAAAGGCGTTAAGGTGAAAGCTGTCAGTTCTGGCACGCTTTTGCAAAATAGTAGTTGGTCTCAGCCTGCTTAAGAAAAGCAGCTGCTGCCCCCACCTTTCTTCTTCCCTCTTCTTTTCCAGACAGTCAACCGTTACTTATTAATTTGGAGGAGACTCTGCCTCATTAGTGCTGGAGAATAGCAAGGGTTTGCTAAATTCTCCTGGTTTTCTTTTCATTCCAGGTTGTTTCCTGTGATGGTATCTTGGGATTTTTCTGTTTGCTTGCAGATACGGTGTGTGAGAACTATATCAGTTTAGAAGGAATAAAATCCAAGCCAAATTGTGGGTGAGGAATGGGCTGCGTGTTTTAGTGAACGGTCACGAATTTGCAGTCTGCAGAAGTGCTTTAAAAAAATAGTAACCAAAGGCTTGTGTTGCGTATTTAAGGTGAAATACAAACCAATCAGGATAGGATTAAATGAAATATACGCTACTGTTGATAAAATTCTGGTCTATTAAAAAGTTATTTAATTGCATGCAACTATCCAATATCCTCAGCTGCCACTCTCGATTACTGGCAGTATTAGTCTAACATTATTATGTTCAAAATGTAATAAAATATCTCCATTAGTTTGGGAGCAACCTCATCACTGAGAAAAAGAGATGTTTGATAGTGCACTGAGTGATCAAGCAAACACAGGGATTTTATTCTATTAATCGGCTGTCGGGGCAAACGTCAACATTTTGTGAGTAGCAAGCAATGTCAATGCTATGTTTGTTTAAACTTATTGCTGTTTGAACTGACTGAGCAACAATAAAAAACCCTTTGTTTTTAGATAAACATTTTTTCTTTATCCTACAGGGAGCTCGTTTTGTTTAGCATGTGCCATGAACAAATTTCACCGTGTTGTTCCTAGTAAAGCATGTCTGTTTGAATCAAGTAAATTAAATGTAATCCTGAGATTAAGGAAAAAGCTGTATTTTCGTTTGGAGCAGCTTGTTTTTCCTAGTTGATTTTGTTACAGTTTTCCAATGTTACGTAAACAAATAGTTTGATCAGGAACAATAGTGGGGGGAAACCTTAACTTTCCTTTTTCCTCTACCGGTAGAAATAAATAACATATGTAATAAAGATACTGTAATTATGAAACAATACTATGCAAAAGATAACACAGTGATTATTTTCAGTTTCAGAAATGTGGCATGAGCCACAAAGTTCAGAAGCAAGGCTGCAATTTCACGAAGACTTAAGTGTGGTGACCGGCCCCACTGAAGTCAGAACAGTAATAAACAGGCCCGCAGGCTTCCTCCATGTAAAAACTCCAGCTAAGTCCTTGACACGGTTGAGAAATCACAGCTGATGTCGCAGCCTGCTCCCCACTTTTTGGGTTTCAGTCTCTCACGCAAGCAGCATTGGTTAGCCATATCCAGGCACGAGCGCAAGTGCGTGCACGTGCACACGTAGTCCAAAATGAAACAGTCTTCTGTGAGCACTTCTACCTCAGGGAAAAGATGATGGGAGTAGATATGTGACTGATGTTAGTCATGTAGCTTAATACACTGGTGGGAGGCATCAAGATGCTGCTTAGATAAATGCCAGGCAGGAAACCATGGATCTGAGCAATCCCTCAAGTTTCGCTCTCAGCGTTTCACATGAACCTGCCAAGAAGGTGCAGTCAGCGTGGTCACTTGTGACAGCGGGAATAGAGATGGATCACGCTGAAACTCTTTAAAAATCTGAAGCCTGTAACCCAGTTCCTGCCTAAATTTAGCACGGTGCATTGTGTGACGAGACACTGACTCAGAGGAGTTACTCATACACTTGAGTCTTTGTGAAGTCGGTACCTTTCTGGTGACCTTCCAAACTGTTGCCTCAAAAGCCACCTATTGTTAATTTGTGCATGCAGCTTTTCTGAGAAGGTTTTGCTGAAAGAAACTTGAATGGAAAGCGCTGTTAACGTTCTCATGCCCAGCCCTAATACATCATTTCTGAGTATACTTTATTGCCGCTTAAACACTGTGGTTAACTCATAGCTTTATCTACAAGTTCTTGAAAAAGTCTAATTAAGTAATCTTTTCTTGTAGTGTATTAGATGGGAGGGGAAAATGTGCTTTTTAAACCTTCTGCATAAGTGGCAAGCAGGGCCTGTAATTTTGCATAGGTTCCAAACCAAAACAAACATTTTATTTAAACTTTAAAAATATCTGTGTTGATTCTCATGTCCTGTGGTTTTGCATTAAGGTTTCAGAAGTGAGCTTTGGGGTGTCTTGTTTCGTAAACAAATGAAGTGCTAATTCTGTTATGTGGATGTTTTTATGGATAGGTGTTTTCCTAAACAAATTAAATTGTAAACAAAGATGGAGGCTGATGAAAAATTACTTTGCCTCTGACTCCCATGGTACAGCCTGTTCTCCAGCCATCCATGGAGTCTTATGGGAAATCAGGAAATCTGGCTTGCAAAGCAATAAAAAAGCAGCACATCCATTTTTTTTCCTGGCCTATTAAACCTCTGTAAGAAGTAAGAATTCAGATTTCTTTTTTAATGAAATGAGAAAAATGTTTTATTTTCTAGACTGTTATGTTTTATTTGAGTTTTTCCTTTAACTGAGGTAGGTGTCCTTGAACAAAGGCCCCCTGTGTCCAGGGTAGCCCAGGGTGCCAGACCTCCCCCGCCGGAGTGCTCCGCGGAATCTGAATAGCAGTTGTTTTTACTTGTGTGCATTAACTCTGCCTTTGAAAGACATACGCCATGTCAGCACTCTGCTATTGCCTCCCGTCCGTTTGTTTAGAGATTAATCTTCCCTTTTGACAAAGGTAATTTTTAAACTTCAGAGCCGGGCAGCCCCTCTGTGCCGTGATGCGGTGCAGAGGACGTGAGCTGACACCGAGCAGCAGTGGCTCCAAGGAGTCGCCGCTGGCGCCCAGGGGACAGGGGAGGAAAGTGGCATTGGCCAGGCACAGCAGAGCTGCCGCAGCCCCCCTGGATGAGGGGAGCCAGGAGGGAGCCAGCCCGGAGGGCCTGAGTGGAGCTGAGCCGCCGGCTGATCGGAGAGGAGAAGGCAATGTGCTGGCAAAAATGCCTGAGTCCTGCTTGAAGCTGCATTTTCACCACAGAGAAATGATGGGCCCTTTTCCCTCGGGACCCTTGTTAATTGGTTTGGTTTAAAAAGAATAAAAAGCGAAGTGCTGACAGGGTATTGTTGGCCAGTGTAATCAGGTTTTAAATATGTTTTAAATCAGCTAACAGAGCAACACAGATGCTAGATTCGTGCCCTTCCACTTAGTGTGCCCAGGGAAGGAGGGAAAAAAAACCAGCAGAGCCAAACTTACTAATAGATTTCAATCCTTCCTGGAGTTACTATCAGCTAGGCTCCTGCTACTGTTTACCCAGCTGAGGAGTCTTTAAATGGGTGTCTCCATTTGCAAGGATCTCGTCCCATTGTGAATATGGCAATGACTAGACAATGAGGCTGTTACAGAAGAAAGATGAGCTGGCTGCAGCCAACAAATCTTGCACTCTCCATTTACAGGGCTATAATTATCCAAAGTTTTAAAACACAATGCTATCTGCTGAAAGGGACCATCTGGGTGAAGACCAAGACATCCCAATTAAGTGATTGATAAGCAGCTCATGTGCTGGAGGAGCACACACCGCCCATACAGTGCAGTTCTAAAAATGCCACTTGCGTTAACAACCGTCTTTAAGGAGTTTGAATGAAGCATGCACTGTGGGAGGGAGGAGATCAAGTGCGTTTGTGTGATTCAAAGTCAGGCAGAATAAATAAGATCAGCCTCCAGAGCGGGGTGGAAAATGCTCTTAGAGCACTGAGGTGCAGTGGCGGAGCAGTGCCCATCTGTGCTTTGCAGTCTCCCGTGTGAGGGCAGTGTTTTTGTCCCAGGGGTGTTGCAAGGAAGTGTTAGCATTAGAGGGGGGAGGGAGAACAAACCTCTGCTTGTGGGAGGCCTTTGCTTGCTAGGCATGAGGGCAGGCTGTCCACTGGCCTGCGTTAGGTGATGAGTGTAAGCATGAGGCTGGGACGGGAGAGAAATCTGTGCTGCTTTACTCCATCCACCACACACCTTGGCTTTGGCCTCACCCTGCAGTTCATTTTTCCATCTGCAGTGAGAGGATGTCCATCTGTCCTCCTGTTCTTGACCCACTCGTCTTTTTTAAGTTTTAGGCTAAGCTCAGCTCTTGCAGAACACATGCACAATGCCCGACTCATTAGGGCCAGTGTCTTGTGTGGCACTTTGTCATACCACAGCAACAAAAAATGCAATTTTGCCCCCTAACACCTTCCCAGTATCTATCAGTACTTCTTTGCATCTCTTCAAAGCAGTAACTGGCACCCTGGGCATAGATATGGTCAGAAGTGTGACTCAGAGTGCCTGCAGTAAAATAATGCAACCAGCCACAGCTGATTTGCTCTTCAACAATTGCCCACTGTTGCCATCTCCAGCTTATAAAGCCAGATGGGAGTTTGTGTGATAATCTAAGATGACCATAAGCCTTGCCTTGATTAGTTCTTCTACCTTGCAAAATGGTCCATCTTGTTTGTAAGATATATCTGTACATGGATATAATATTTTGCCTCTGAAACTTGAGTCTTAGTTTTGGTGCTGCTGTGTCTAGCCACACCTTTGAGACTTTGTTCTGGTCTGTGGCCTCTCTTGCTAAGTTTCTCTTTGGCTATTGACTGATCTCACCCCCTTCACCTATTCTAAGCGAAATTGATTGAGGCACATGTGTCTTTACAGTAGATTTATTTTCCAATGCTTTTCTGTGAACCCATCTTGATTTACCAGCAAAGTTACCCATGTATGAGCATTCAAATGGGATGTGGCCTTTATTTTCTATGCCTAGAGAATACATGTGACTGCATTTTTAATCGTATTTAAATGCTGTTTTGCAGGGGTTACTGTGTGAGTGACTCGTCATCTTCATTTGTGCATCACTTTCCCTAAATCCTTCTATCTGCAAGCTTTTCACGTAAGATTTGTTGTCATCTTTTGCTGTCTTGCCTGTCTGGCAAAGCCAAATAGAAGGACAGGAATCCAGCTGGGTCTCAATGGAAGCAAACTCTCATTTTCCCAGCAGAAAAGGGCCTGGGGATGCCGGTTGACAGCAGCTGAACATGAGCCAGCAGTGCCTAGGTGGTCAAGAAGGCCAATGGCATCCTGGCCTGGATCAGCAATAGTGTGGCCAGCAGGAGCAGGGCAGCGATTGTCCCCCTGTACTTGGCACCAGTGAGGATGTGTCTCACATCCTGTGTTCAGTTCAGGTCGCCTGTAAAAGTGAACATTCTGTGATGAATCAAGGGCTCTGCTTTGCTCGAGGGCTGCAAGCCTCTTTTAAAAAAGTGATGAGATTAAGCCACCTTGAACAAAGAGGTCTGCAAGTGAAAACATCCCCAGAACCCACATCACTGAAACAACTGGTGAGCAAGCTCATGTGATGTAACCCTCTACTGCCCAGATGTAGCTCAGGGCTCTAGGACTTTTCCCGGTATGTGTAGAGGTTGTATGGGCCAGGCTGTGCAGGGTTGGCTCCCTCTGCCCCACATATCCTTCAGTGCTATCTTGGGGGGCCTTGCATCTTAAAACTTTGTTCTGAGAAGCTTTGATGCCTCGCTGCCGTGTATGCAGCACACGCCCGTGCCGTGAAAATACTGCTCTGGGAGGCAGTAACACTCCCAGCACCACCAACATTTTTGAAGTAATCCCACTCCTCATTCACACAACACAGAGTATGTCCCAGAGTCAGAGGGCCTCCACAAGGTGTCCGGAAACCCCATAGGGCCAGGTCACGTCACACAGGTCCCTGGCCTGTTTATATGTACCAGCAGAGGTGACAGCTGCTATAGTAGCAAATGAAGTTTAGAGAAGGCAAGTTCTTTGGCCGCCATGTCCCAAATTATTTAGGAGCTTATATGCCAATGTACTGGGTGCTATTTTACCCTAGGAACCGTCAGAAACTTGGCTGTAGATCTTGACAACAATACACTCTGTGTGAAACAAGGCCTGATATCAGTATCAGGTGCTAAAAGATGTTTCTGAAGGATGACTGAATTTAACAGCCTTTTACGATACATTGCATTAGTTTAACCCGCAGGTGACAAAGGCATTGATGAAGTGCCCTGAGACCAATAAAAAAAAAGATCACACCTGTTTATGAAGCCAGGTGTAAAAATGCAACCATATCCAGAGCTGAGGCTTCAACATTTGAATCAGCTTTAGGAAAACCCCAGTGTCAGAATCTCAAAAAAACTAGGTATGATCTTCACTTGAGGAAATACACAGGACTGCTGCAGCGTCTCCTAGAAGCTGCTTTCTTCAACTACAAGCTCTATTTTCATATGAAAGATGCAGCTGTTTCTGCCCTCCCACCAGCCTTTCCTCCCAGCCTTGCTGAGCTGGAGGGATGTCAAGACCATGAGTTCCTCAAATGATGGAGTAGGCAGGAGCTGCTTTGCACCTCCTTCATGTTCATCTTCAGGTCTGTATATCTTCATGGGAGATATGCTGTAGCCAGATACAGGTTATTTTGCTCCTTAAGAAGATACTGGATGGTAGTCTACGGCACTTCTGTTACGGGAAGTGAGGCTTGATTTTCTTCATCCTTAAAACCTCTCAAAAAGACAGGAGAAAAGCAACTGTAAAGTCAAATAAAATGCTAGCTATACCTCACTGAAATATTAACGTCTTGGTTCCCCTCTTGATCTAAAATAAACTTAATTTTCTTAACTTAATACCAAAAGTAGAATGGTTGATTCAATTGGCTTATGCCGTTATGGAGGAAAATAGTATTTTTCATGTTGATTCAATTGTTGGACCTTTCTATCTTCCAGTGGTGAAAATATTTGAAAACAGAGAATTTTCCTTATAGCAATATGTGGACTTAAATCATAAAGTTCGAACCTGTCTAAAATATTTCCCAAATTCAAGGTCCAGGAGCTTAATAGTGGGAGTTGGTTAAATCCTCCTAGGGAAGTTGGAATTTAAGGTATTTTAAAGATGAGTTTTATGTAGCAGTCATAGCATTTGCATCCATTCTATTTGCATCATTAAAGGCTTGGTGATGAGAAAGGGAGAAGCATTTGGGTGTCAGACTTCAGATTTGTCTACATTTGTCTGTCTTCAGCTCAGAAAATGTTTAAAGCATTTTCTAAAGGCTCAGCTGTGATCTGCCCATTCTTTATGCATTCGAGACAATTGCAAGGCAATTTCCTCTTCTGTGAAATAGTTTCTGTTCAGATAGAGCATAGCTATGCGAGAACTTGGTTTTTTTCTAGGCTGTTTTCCCAGACTTGCCTCAGATCTCTCTTTTCTCCAGTAGTCTGTGATCCAGCCTGTTTTATCTCATCTGATCCATCTTGGCCTCTATGTCATGCTCATCCCATGGTTCTTGAATGTCCCAACAGCCTGCCTTTGTTGCCTTTCTTGCTCCATGAGTCCCACTCTTTCAGTCAACAAAAACCTGGGACAGCTATCAGATAAAATCAACAAATTTGGCTTTGCCTGATAATCTCCATGTAATCAGCCCGTCCTTCAGTTTGGTGGAGAAAAAAAACCTTCCAAGCTGTGTCCAGGAAAAAAGGACAGGTCTTTGTGTCCTCCATCTCCTTTGGGCAAGTTCTCAGATGACTTGGCTACCCCTGGAGATGGAGGCAGCAAGCAGGCTGTGGGAGCTGCTGCCGTGGCACACTCTTCTCCACCCTGTCACAAATTTGTCATCAGCTAAGCTCACAGCTGGACGTCCTGAAACTTCCCCCCTGGCAGCAACTGCTGGCGTTGGCCAAGCACGTGTTCGTGTTTCCCTCTCGTGGTATGCCAGATCCTGGCTTAGTCTGGGGTCTTTTCACTGGTGCCAGGGGTGAGGGCTGGGCCAGCTGCTCCAAGGCTTCGTCTGGATCTGGGGTGGCCTATGTGAAGAACAGGCAGCTGCTGGCTTTCTTGGTGGATGGCACTGGAGCTCATGAGGACCCTCGGTGCCTGAGTGCACGTAGCTATGACTATGCAATGCTTTAATGCAATGAGGATATGATTTCTCAAGTGACCAGTCCCAGAAATATTAAGGTTCTCTGAATTTCTACCTGAAAATGGCACCTGGGTAGAAGTGGTCCATCTGTCAGGTGGCTGTTCTGACAAACACCTGCTAAGCATGTCAGTCAAAAAAGGAGCACACTCAACGAACACGTCAATCTGACAGTCTGAAAATCATGTGAATCATTGTGTGTGTGCTACTTAGAGCCTGAGCATGTTTCCTCCTGGGAAATACCTTGTACTTTTGAAGCTAAAGGTCCACATTATTTGTAATAAATTAAAAAGCTACACAAACATTTCTGTGAGTCAAGGGCAAAAGTTGAAATGATGGTCTTGTATTTCTGAGGTAATTTTGTCACGTAATAAGCCAAGACACTCTTTTATCTTTTAAGGAGAAGGTCTGGCAAACATCCCCAGTTGATCTCCTCTTTCTTTCCTACACCCTGCAGCATGCATATGTGACTGGGAAATTGAGGCACCCAGCAGCTCCTGCATGGAAAGGGTAATATCCCTACCAGTTATTTTAAAGGCCAATCGCTGCCATCAGGAGTATACTTCAGACAGCGCAAAATATTCTTATTTCACTGAGGAAAAGCAGTGATTGGTGTAGAGGCTATCCAGTTTGTGGCAAGGCTGTCAGAGCTGAGGTCTAGGATGGGCACAGAGCATCTTGCTGTTTGTCGCTGTTCAGATCCAACCATCCACTAAAACTGCAATTGCCAGAAGAAACGCTGGCACAAGATGTAGAAAACAACCCTCTTGTTGTTATTTCACCAATTATTATTTCAGAGAGGGGACCATATAACTATGGGGCCTCAAGAATAAAAAGTAACAGATGCACACTGGAGCAGAAGCATTAATGTTTGATTTATAGCACAGAAGCATTTTCCTCTGCTGCCAGGTGTCTCTTAAGTCTGAGCGCTTCTTGCTTTGTTAGATGTATTCTCCTGTAAACACTTTGTTGCTGCTATTACATTTTCCCATGCTGAAAGTCTATCGCAAAGAGTTTTTTTCTGAGGCATTGGCAGATGGCAATTAGCACCCTTCATATTCTTTCCCCATAACTTCAGCAGTTTTTTGCCTGCATCCACTTAACAGCTCCAGGCATGCCAAATCGCACGCTTCTGGAGGACTTGTTGCTAGTAGCAGATCGCTGATTCTAAATGCCTAAGTAGCGTCTGAACTATATTTAGAGCAAGTACACGCCTGCCTATTCATGATCTTTTGTGTATAGCCTGGACAGCTCGGTGCCAGCGTGCAGCATAATCAGCTTCTCCTTTAGCGTTCAAATTCCACAGCTCTTCAGAGAGGAAGGGAGAGGGGAAAGAGTGGTGGGCAAGGAAACAAGGATAGTAATTAAATATGACTTAGGAAAAAAATCCCTGAATAGCAAATTAGCCTTGCTGTTTTACTAATGTTACTGCTCTCCTCATAAAGTCCCAGCCATGTAATTATTGCATACTCATAACTCCTACAGACTTTCTAGAGAGTTATACAGTACTGACTGAGGCTGTGAACATCAAGAAGTTGTCCTCGTTTTCCTGGACTGCTAAGGAAAGAAAGAACTGACTACATCTCCTGCTTAACAGCATTTCCATTAACTTGAAAGGCTGGCACCTCTTATAAAAATTCTAGGTAGTCGTCCCCCAACTTTGCGGTGTAAGGACATCTGTAGTAACTAGGACAAGCCTACAGCAGATGTAAGATAGTAATTTGGCTTTGGCACTTACTGACATGTATAAATGCTCAGAATTTACGTATTCCAAGCATCTGATGTTTCTAAGTCGTGTTTGTAAGTACTTAGTTCTGCAACATTAGAGCAAGATGTTTCTACTGTGAGACACAGATGAATGCAACCAATTTGGTCACGTAGCGGTAAATATAAAGATGATCAGACCTACCTGTTCATTCACTTAGAGGAAAATAGGTAAATTTGAGTTTACGACTGACTGTACCACTAACTTTTGTCTCTCTTGTGAGAATGTCTCCATTAAGTTTCTAACTTGGCACCTCTTCACAGGGAGACAACCTGTAAATATTTTCCTTATAAGCCTCTTAAATAATTACTGCATCTTCCCCTTGAACTTATGTAAAATCAACAAAATACAAGATAAGCCTGGAATTTTCTACTGAAGGAAAAATAATTAATAGAACCAAGAAGGGACACTGCTCTGGTTTGTCATTGTTAAATTTTTCAACTATCCTCATTTAACTGGTCAAAGTGAAATCTGAACCCATTCAGATGGTGGCTGGAGAAATGGGTGAAGAGCTTGTTCAGCCACTGATGTCCAGCTGCAGAGTACAGGCCCATCTCATGAAAACACGAAAATGAAAACCAATTGAAATGTGTATACAATTCCCTGTAAATTGCACTACTAAATGAGAGAATATAATATGTTTAATGATTTTCCTTTTTCTAAATGCGTTCGCTGTTGATTTGCCTTGAGAACCAGCATGGTCATTTCTTTACTGATGCACCATAGGTTCTCTTTGAGTGAAGTGCAACGCTCTTTGCACGTTTCTGGTTCTTATGTTCCATTAAAAAAGGTTCTGTACTTCCACTGTTTTTGTGGTAGCGCTGCTGCTAGAGATGCAAACTGTGTCTGACTTCTTCCCGCACGATGGATTGTAGGTATCAGCCTATGCCAGGAGCACAGGGCGCTGTGCCTTCAGCTGTAACAGACAGCTGAAGCTTTTAATTCCTTCTGAACAGATGTGTGGGGTTTTCCAGCAGAAGGCAGGGGGAAACAACCTGAGCTTGCACTTTATACTAGAGCCATCTTACCATTTATCCAACAGTTGTCACATTTGCTTCATTGCAAATTGAAGCTCTGGGAATTAAAGAGGGAGGATTTCTGTCTAGACCTTATTGTTGACAGTCTCCGTGGAACACATCCAATGTCCTAGGGAAGGAGGTCACTTTCTTGAGTGCAGATGGACTAAGGTTGTAACATCTCCTGCTGGCCATGTGCCATTTCCCTTCTGTCCTGCTTTTCTTGAGAGGAGTTCAATTTCTGTCTTCTCTATATTCCTCTGATAATACAATCTTGTTTGGAAGAGATAAGTATAGTCATTTCACTATTAAAATTGACTGCGTACCGTTTTTTCTCTGAGAGTCAGAAAATTGGACATGATTTCAGCAATGTGCTTTGGGAATGGTAGGCTATTGATTAATCCTCTGTCATACAGATTGTATTTGAAAACAAGACAGGTCCATAATTCTTTTCTTGATTGACATTTCTGAACCAAATAAATGAGTTTTATTTGTGTTTTTGGATGAACTGTTAAGTAGAAAATGTTCTGGTGTTTTCCCCAGGACTAGAAGTCCACAGCTGTTAGGGCAGCAATGAAAGTGTTTTTGTCTAAGTGATGTATGGCCCAAGATAAAGAAGTAAATTTGGAGCCTCAAAATAATTTTATGGCTTGTTCCCATCAAGTATAATCAAGAACAAATGAAGTCCTCTTGGGTTTCTTTGTCATTTGAGGACTGCTTCATTCTTATATGGTGGGGTATTTTTCCTAGAAATTTTAGGTGGTAGAGGTTGGAGTTTTATTGCACAGATACTTGAACAAGCTCTAAACATTCAGAAATAGTTTTGTATATGTACCCAATCCACCACGTTCTCTTGAGTTCTGCCTTAGCAGGGAGTGTATTAGCTGTTTTTCTGCAGCAAGCAGCGTTGCAATTGTAGCAAAGCTCAAAGTTAGATTTTACAGAAGAGAAAGGTGATTTTATTATAAAACAAGCAGATTTTACTTGCTCAAACTCCCCTACTTGCACATTCACAAGCCTTTTGAACTCTTCAGGAGCTTGCAGTGAATAGGAACTTTTGTCTCTGTATCCTTTCCTACCTCTGAGAGTCATTATGGTTTTCTCATAATTTTCCATCTCTGTTTCTGGGTGCTTAAAGCTCCAACCTTGTTCTTCATCTTCTTCATCACAGTCTCTTAACTGCTGTCCCTCTTTTTCGGCAGTCCATTGTTTTCCCTGCCTGGGTCTCTTCAGAAGTTGCACATGGCTGTGCTGTGATTTTGATGACCTGCAGAGCTGGGTACCAGCAAAACCTTCTGTTGCTCCTTCTGGTGTTTTCCCACCTCACCATTCCCACTCATTCTCCACAGGCCAACCTTAACCCTTCTATTCCAACTCTCTGTGCTTCTGTGCCTGTTTTGCGTTTGTTCAGTTAAAAATTTGCACATAATTTTCTTTGGTACTGTAACACTCTTATGAAATAATGGTGAATTTCTCAACTATTTCTAGCATTTCCTTAACACTATGCTAATAACCTGGACCTCCAAATTAACTGTGTCATAGGAGAGAGTGTCCTGGTCCTGATAAAAGCAGTCAGAAAGCCCGGAAGGTGACCACAAAGCCCCTTACAGTAGCGGCTTCGATGTTCATCCTTCTGCAACCTGGAAGTTGTTTGAATTGAGGCCGTGTTTGGATGTCCAAACCCGAGGACCTATTGTCTGAATGGACTTTCATCCATGTCAGAATAATAATACTCCTTGGCATCCCTGATAGTTGGTCAACAGGTCAGTGATATTTTAGGTAGTGAAGTTGAAAATGCAGAGCTTCGGTAGCACACTTTTTATCCCCCGGTCATTCTCAGGACTAACGCAAATGCAAAATGAACACCCTTAAATAGAACTGAGCTCAGAATGGGAAGCCTCCAGTGTCTGAAATCAAATGCAAGTAACAAAATGTGCCCTGAGCCCACCCATCTCAGGTGGCACTGGATACCCATCTGGAAGGAGCGAGCAGACAAAGGACCAGCTGCGTCGTCTGCCTAGTGTGGGGTTATACGTAGGGCTTTTTGGAGCAGGAGGAGGGGAGGTTCATCCATTATTAAAACATAGATAATAGAAACTTTATGCCCCACTGGTCTTGCATTAGACAACATGAACTGAAAGATGAGGTCTCTGTTAATTCAGTGCCTGGTACTCCTGAGACTGTCTCCCGTGTGAGGGGGAAGCAGACAGCACTTGTCTGTCTTGTTCTGCCTGATCCCAACCGCCTGAGAGTTCTTGCTCCTTCCCTAGCGATGGCCTCCTGTGACAGCTTCACTTACAATCTCTGATAGAGGTGTCACAAAGGAGGAGAAGGCCAGCATCTACACCACCCAGGCTGTGGTTACAGGATGCAAAGTCAGGCAAAATGAAACAATCTCTGCTCATGCCAGATCAAGTGCTTAATGTAAAACACATCTCCAACTCTCTCCTTCAGCAGTCACCCTAATAGCAGCACTATTCTCAAAAGGAAAGTGTCTCACAGGCAAGCTTTGCCCTTCCCAGAGGGCTGGAAAAAGATAGATGTCTTTACATTCATTTCTTGAGGAAGAAAACTAGGATGCCATGGGTTATTCTCAGTAAATAAGAGCAAGCTGAAAAATCCCATAGTTATTCTCTCTCTCTGGAGGCCCCATAACTTGATATGATATGGGCCTTTTTCCTATTAAACCACAGGCTTTGAGAAACTCTACCCTATGCATAGCTGCAAACAAGTAGAGGAAAGAATGCTGAAGCTAATGGGGTAGCAATCCATGTCTGATGCAAATATTTGATGTGACAAAAACTGCTAACACCCCCTGCCTCCAAACAGAATGTTCCAGGCACTCCGCCTTGGAGTTTCTGAAACCAAACCAAAGGTCTGTTTGGGACACTCTGCAATTGTGGGGTATTTGTGAATCAGGGACGGTTTTTTTAATATTTAGTGCAATGAGAGACCAACATGTTTTCTCAAAGTGAACCATTCCATTCTGTCCCATGCAGGGCTAGATTTGTTTCGGTAATCTGTGATTTTGGCTAAGGTCCCAAACCACTGGCAATGCAAGTCCTGAGCAGATGACTCTTTATGGTAGTTTTGGATAGCAGAAGCTTAAATAATGAAGTCCGTATTTTTTTCTTCGGTAGGAAAAATAAAACCATCTGAATGGTATTTGAAACAAAAATAGATTGAGAATTTCATCTACTGCAAAATTTGAAATGTATTTCACTTACTTTGAATATTTTCAGATATGCTGGTTTCAATTATTCAAGAAAATTTGAGCCCGATGTTCAGATAGCAATATTTTTCACATAGTTTTAGTTTCACAATTTTACTTAGGGCAGGAGGAGAGAATTGGAAGAAAACATCTACTTGTTGTTATTTCTTATTCACGATTCTCTTGTAAATGGCACAAGTCAAGCTTTGAGGTGGGATTCACTAAAGCGTTGCAATAAGAGACATTAATTGTACCCAGTGTATATACTACTGGAAACAACTACTATTTGAAGCCTTTCAGGATGTAGGAACAGATCCCTCCCATGTGATTAGACATAGAAAGCCTCCCTTGGTCTCTCAGAGTAGTGTAAAATGGACTCCCACTGTTGACAGAACATCCCTGAACGCACACTTTTCCTTCTCAGGAAAGTGTAAAGCCAGAGTGCAGGCATCCAGGGATGTTTCTTTGTTTTCAGGAGAAGCAGAAATAAGCCCTATTGCCCCAGTGGGTCTTTCTTCGCCTCATTCTGTTTCTCCCTCGAGTTCTGAAGGATATAGTATTTTGAATAATTTGCCTAATTTCAAGCTTCCTTTCCCACCACTCCCCCACAAAAAGTGGCTCGTACTTAGCACAGAGATTGTGTGAGTACTGCTTTCTTTCAGAATGAATTTCTAGGTATTTCTCAGAGCTATGGTTCATCTAAACTTATTCCACTAATGCATTAAATATTGTGGCTACAGCCACGATGTGCCCTTCCTTTCATCCTTTGCCTAGTGGGAGACCTGAGTGCTTGGAGGTGGGCTTTGTTCTTGGGCTAGAGAGGAAAGGGAGATTGGGAAAGTTTTATCTCTATGTCTTTTGTTTCCTTTGGTTAATACTAATTTGTAGTGAGTCACTTTTGAGAAGGCAAAGGAATCAGTCTAATGCTGGTCCTTATTCCCCGCTGAAGTTTATTTCCCCAGTGTTGGATGGCCTCTCCTGAAGGTCTGTTGCCTGAACAGTCTGCACCTTTCCCCCAGGAGGTAGACAGGGCAACATACAGAGGTGCAGTTCCCTCGCATCTGCTCCAGGCAAGTCAGACTCACACTGGGACAGTGGCCTGAAAGGGATGACAGATGTGATTAGAAATTTTATGGCACATGACTTTACAGACCAGCTGGCAGGTTTGGTTGCTGCCCTAGCCAACGCTGGCAAGAAAATGTCCGATGACATGGTGCAAAAAATGTGTCTTCTGGTGGGTCAGGTGGTCCTTGATCAGCAGCATGGCCGTAGTTTGTGGATGAGGCAGCAAAGGTGTGTTATTCCCTCTTATTAGAGGCTGCCTGAAGACAATGGAGTCACCATAGACTCTGAAAGCCTCCCGAATTACCAACTGGCTCAGCCAGCCATGCACAGACAGTGGTGGAGGAACCAGCCCAGCCACCTGCACTCAGCGGGGTGGAAGCTTGTTGGGGCCTTGCACTGTTGGCAAAAATGCTGTTGCTGTTCCCTATAGTGTGTAGTGGGTTGTCTGCCCTCCGTGAGCCCTTCCACTCACCCCAGGGGTGATCTGCAGGTGGCAACAGTAGGGAGCATGCTTTACTTCATGTCTCTGGGGGATGTTATAATGTTCATTTTCAGCCTCCGCAATTTATTTTACACCCTGTACATTATTTCTGAAGGAGAAAAAAAATGTTGGAAAGTATTTAAAACAAGAGAAAGGTTAGCCTTAAAATGTGGAGAAGTCACAAATCAAGAAGATAATCTTGGGAGGCTTTGTCAAGGTTGCCTGTAGCTTGGGCTCGGTGCAGAGGCATCAGAAATGGTAACAATCTTGTTCAGTCCTTGTTTCTTATTCCCCTTCCAGTGGAAGAACTCCTTGTTTTCTCCAGCTCCATCCTTTACCTGTGCATTTGGGTGATGGCAAGCAGGTAAATCCACCGCAGAATATTTTCTGTGAGCATCTTTGCCTTGCAGAGGAAAGCCCACAATACCTGTGGAGTCTGTGCTGCGGGCACTCACCTCCAGCCAGTGTCTGTTGCCCACAGTGTCTGTTGCCCACTCAGCTCTCTCTGCTCCTTTCTGGGAAAGGGTGGCATTCATCACTGCCGTGCAAGGGGCCCATCTTCAGAGCTTCTTGTCAGGAATTCCCTTCACTCGGACTGCAGTTCAGCTTAAGCTGTTCTTTCACATGTTTTTTTCATTTATGCAGTTAATGGGAAAAAACAAAACAAATGGAGTTGACTTGTTTTCCCCAGACTGAAAGGTGATTAACCAACACCAGTAGCTGCCAAGCAGGTGTAAACATCAAAGATGATCCTAGTGTAAGAGAAGCTGCCATTGTTGCTGGTTAGTCCATATTTTTAGTATTTTTCCGTGTGATTAATTAAGGATAGGGTCTTTTCCGTGTGCATGGAATTTCCTTTTGTAAACAGGTGATATTTTTCCACAGAATGAAGGCCAATTCTGATCTCACTTACACCTGTGTAAACCAGGACTAACTCCACTGGAGCCTCTTCATCTAATCTAATCTGCCTGTTTTCAAGTGTGCCGGGCATTAGGGTATCTGAACACCCGTGCTTATCCCCAGACATAAACTGATGTCACTGGGTTCACTCTTACTCTCATGCCCCGTCCTTCATATATAATTTATCAGCCAGAATGATGTTAGGTGATTTGCACTCTGAAGTAATCATCAGTCAGGCAGCAAGATGATGGATAGGTGGAGGGAGAGCAGATGGTATGAAAGATTAATCAAAAAGCGAGAGTCCGTGCCACTGCTGGTCCACAGCTAAAGATCCTCTTGGGTGTGAAAAATGCTAGAATAATGGTGAGGTATTTGTCTCCGGAATTTGTGCTATTACTAGGAAATCCTTCCATGCTGCACAGCTCTGGAAAGGCCAGGTGCTTTTTTGGGGCCCTATTGGGGCAGATCTCGCCCACAAGTCAGGGCGGCTTGGCCTCCATCGTTTCAGCGATGCTGCCTCCTGCTTTTCCCCCCTCATGTTCCATTTGCTCTGGCACAAACACCATTCTATTCCTCCCTGGCCATCATTTCCCATTAATTAGTACTTCTGCTTCCCATGCACAGACCCCTCTCTCCCTTGTCAGGTCACCCCTCCTGCCAGTCTGCTTCCTCCTTAGCTGAGTATCTCTTTTTCCATCACATCAAACCTCTCACCTCTGGATAAGGGAGATCATCAGTGCTGCTGAGGCAGCTACTGCTCTCTCCTCTCTAGCAATGGCTTTTCCCTTATCTTTCTGGAAGCCAGATCTCCTTCTGTGAAAGATGCTTCACCTTTCTCACTTGAATTCCTTTTCTCTGGTCATTGTTTTCTACTCTAGCTTCTTCCCTAATCACGATTCCCCTCAGACAATTTGGGTCCTCCTTGAAGAGTGGTCATGTATTCTGCAAGAGCAGTTGAGTGTGAGCAGAGGTGAGTTTCCTGCCGGAAACCAGGGCAGGCCAAATGCCAGGCTGCAGCCAGAGCCAGGCAAAAGGGAAGAAGGATGAGGGTTAGAACAAAGAGTTAGGAAGCCAGTCCCACCGTAAGCCTCACTGTCCCCGCTGCCACCACAAAAAGCAGGGTGGAAACAGAGACTGATGCTGTGAAACTAGACCTGGCCACGAGATTTAGGCAGGACCTGAGGAGAACCACTGAGACTGGTAACAGTAAAAAGCTGAGAGTGATGTGGTACACTAGACCTCAGCCAGTGAGGGCTGAGCATGGAAAAATAGAGGAGAGAGGAAAGTGTGGATCTCACACCTATGGCCCTGACCATAAACTCATCAGTAAACACTGCAGCAGCTGCTTTTTCTGCAGCTTCTGGACATCAGTGTCTTTTTAATTGCTTTCACACAGCCTCAGCACTGTGGCGTGCTTGGCTGATGCCTTCAAAGGATGTCTTCACAGCAAGAAGGACAATAAACTTAAAGACTATTACCTATATTGGGCTACTCATTCCAACTCTGTTGGAGCTCATAGGCGTTAGTCTGGGCCAGGAATGACTATACCTCAAATTTATTTTAAATTAGAGCTTCTGGTTTTGCAGGAACTTTTTTATTGCCCCAGGCAAGAAGAGGGATGGAACAGTGTTCCGCCCTTCCAACATAAACCTGTTGCAAAGCCCACTGTGAGCCAGCTGTGCAATCCTCCTGCAGCGCTTCCTGTTCAGCTATTTAATTTGATTGCCATTGGCCAGCTTTAAAACCTGGGGTTTTAATCTGCTGCAAATTGGTGCTGCTCTGCTGAAATGCGGTTTTCAGCCTGTGGTCTGTCAATCCCTAGGTCTCTGTGGACTGCTCTGAAAAGATCTGCAAAAGGTAACTAAAAAAAGCAAACCCTAATGTCAACAGGCTTTGAATTGCCAATCCACGGGACTTCCTCCACTGGGCCATTTTGGGGTGCCAAAACATGAAAATGACTGAAGATCATGAAAAGAGTACTGTTTGGCACTAGCTGAGGGTCTGTTTCTGACTGTTCATTTAGTAAAATAGTTTTGAGGAGATGATCAGGGTAAAGTAAGCAAATGCTGCAGCTTGGGCTCAAAGTTCTATGCGGTTTTGGAAAGCAGACTAAAATGCTGTCACATATACTATATATCTATTTGTAAGCTGGCCTGGTTGAGTTAGTAGGAGATAGCAAAATGCAACTGGAATCACTAGAGTACGATATTTGGGAAAACTGTTGTTCCAAATATTGCTTCAAAAAGCCTACACCCATCTCTCCTAAATTAAAAAATGAGCATTTGATGTAATGTTTTAATATACTTTTATGTAACATAACCTCAGCTAGAAAAAAAATACACATATAGCCTCTTACTAACTTCAAAGCAGTGAAAGATCTTTCATTCTTTTCCAGTAGTGTCACATTAATTTATCTTTTCCTGAGTTCCAAGAGTTTTGTATATTATATAAGCAGGCACAAATATGTTCTTTGCAGCATTTTATTTATTCTTCTCTTAGAAGTGGATAGAAGATACATATGCTGTTTCACAAAGGATTTTGAGACCTAGTGTTGTCCTGCAGAGCAAGAAAACATTCAGAAAGAAAATTCAGGATTTCTGAAGGCAACAGTTTCCTCCAAGAGGTCTAAGCAGCTTCCTTGGAGACTGTCAGAAGTCTTCTTGTGTTTCTTCTTGACTGTAATTTTAAAATATTACTTGATTCTGTAAAGCATTTTGATTTTACAGATCTGTGAGTTCCAGTGGAAAAGGGCTCCATGCAAACCTCTTCAAACAGTTCTGTTTCATCCTAGCACTACGACTGTAGCACTGACTGCTGGGAGAGATCTGGAACTAGGGCCAGATACCTAACAAAGGCTGGAGCTGTTTGGATCTGAAATCTAAATTCTGTTTGTGATCAAGCTCAGATTATTCTTCTGATATTCTCTAGCACCCAGAGAAGAAAAAAAAAATTTCTTTCAGTAGAAGTGTAGCAATCAAGCCATCCTTGCCAGGCTCGAGCAAGCTCTAGTGACTGTACTGAACTACATGCACGCGAGCAGGATTCAGCCTTCTGTGTGGAAGTGGTGCTGCTTCCCCGAATCTGTATTTTCTCCCTCCCTTAGCTGGCACTGGGTTACAACTCCCTGCTTTGTGACTTGCCCTGAACTTTTCTATTCTCAGACTTCAAGGAGTGTAGCCAGTCATTAATAAATAAATACACTTTTTAAAAAAGCAACTGTAACCTTACACAGGTAGCAGAACCTGATGTGCTCCGCCAGATGAGGGAAAAGCAATCGAGGCTGCTGCAAAGAGAAAACCATTTTGTCTCTGTGATTCCATGTATGTTCTGTCTTTAACCTTTCCCCTCTCTGAGTATTTGCCATGTGGAAATGACATGCGTTTCATATGGAACTAAACCATGCCGTATTTTTATATAGATTACCTATGAGTAGTGAGCACAGCCTGCGATGAAAAGCAGAGGTTTCTGTTACTTCATATCAACATATGATCTCAGCAGTATCTAAAACATATGCCACTTACCATAGCATTTGCATGTGCATTCATATGTTTTTGTTCCACTTGGGTTATCTTAGAGCCTTAGGGCCTACCCCATTTGCACATGTTTGAATTAGATGGATGCAAAACCACCATATGAAAATATAATTGTGGAGGAGAGGAAGGGGGACACTTCAGAAATGTGGATTATTTTCCTCCTTTCCTGTCAATTCTGTGTCTGCATCTGCATTTATATGCGTATGTTGCTGTCATAGGTTTACCTGGATATACTTTCAGGACAAACAGTCCTGAGGCTGCATCTCGCAGCACCATTTAAGGCGATTCAAAACAGGGAATATAAGACTCTTCTCCCATTTGAAATACAGGTGGGGATTCCTATTTTCCTATCCCCTTTATTCAACTTTTTCCACGGTCATATGTGCACCTACAAGCTATTTTCCCCATTACTATCTGGACCAGTGGTGTGTACATGAATATTGACTCTGGAGGTTACAGTGAGGCAAACTCATGGTATTTTCTCTTTATAGAGCAGATGCATTGGCAGTTCATAAGTTATTCATGCTCATTGCCCTCAGGGATCCATTTATATAAGCTAGAGAGATGTATTGGGTGCCTGACTATCTCTTATGCCTGCCTATCAGATGGCCCTCATAACCATAATCGTATCCCAATTTATACTGTGTCATCATAGCAATGTGCTTTTGAGAAAGAGAATTGCAACTGTTCCCAGTTTTCTCAGGGCGAAAAGGGCCCTGGGGGATTTGAGCTGGTTGCCCCACGTCTCAAGAAGTTCATCCTGGCTCTCTGAAAACCCAGACTAACTCTGTTGTCTGTTGGACCTCTGTTACCCTCTCTGCCAGGGTGTGTGAAATCTCCTGTCAAACACTTAAGCAGCAGAAATTGGCAGATCCCAGCTTGGCTGCCGCAGCGCCAGCTCTAAGCATCGACCTTGTCATTAGACACCAGCTCTTTTCTTAGAGGAAGACACTGTGTTCAGTATGTTCCACTCAGCTTTTGCCAGTAGTCTGCAGGGAAGGGATGGGTCACAGGCTTTGACTTTTTCATCGCTGGACAGAGCTATGGATATAAATTCTTTTGGTTCGTTTCGTTTGGTTTGGTTTGCGTTTTGTAACAGATTGAAAACATTATGCAAAACAAATGCATGCTCGGGTGCCTTCTTAATGCCTGTTTGGAGTTACGTGCATCATTCCTTGTGCTTTGTTTACCGTTGGATTTGCCTGCTTTTCTAAATCAGCTGTGGATGTCCAGCTTCCGATTTATATAGAGCCAGAGATGCACTAGTTATCTCTGAGCCTAGTTTTCCTGTGGAAAAACTCCAGGGAAAGTCGTGGATGCACTGTTGAATTAATCAGGAGGAGGAAGTGTTCTTGGAAGAAGCAGAACTTCCTTTCATGCAGGATAAGACACGGCCAGATGCCAAGGGCGGGGAATAGGGACATGATTAAAGATCTAGATAAAGAAGGAAGTGCTTTTCCCTGCAAAGATGATGCATTTTCCTAAAATTTGATTTCCTACATTGCTTGGAAATCAAGTTGTTCCCCCCTTTTTCTTTGCTTTATCTTCTGCTTCGGTTGCAAATTTTCCCTCTTACTCAGCAGACCAACCAGTAGAAACAAAATTTCCTTCCTCTTTGAAGCTTGCAGATGCTCGATTCAGGAAAGGGCAAATGGAGGAAGAGCACACGCCATGCCCATTTTTGGCTGCAATTTATCCCCCCAGGCGTGGATGACGGAGGGGAACACCGTGGTCCTTTCCAGCTTCCTTCTCAGTATTAGACCACTGATGTCACCAGAATTTGTTCCACGCCCAAATTTAGCCTCATCACGGTTACTTGCTGAAGATTTATCGTTAGCAGAGGTACACACGCGCGTGTACGCACACACAGAGAGGGATTTATGGAGACGGCGGTGTGTTTCATTACTCCAATCACTACCAGGTGTTTAAGTGTAATAGGGTTACAGACAGCTTGATATTTATACGGCAGCAGGACACGAGTTCTCACCCTCCATGTAAACCCATTTGACTTTGTAACTGTATGACCATACATCTAAGGACGCTGGTTTTCCCACCTGACCCCCACCGCCTTGCTCTCGCCGCCTGCACGGATATATTTCCTTTCATTTCCATGCTGAGTGTGTCACTGTTTCATAACTCGGTAAATCAGCTCACTCTTTTGATTCCTCCCACCAGTGCAGCTGTACATCAGAGCAGAGCCCCGTGTCCCCCTGCGTGGGACGCCAGCTGTGGCAAACGAACAAGAGAGCCACCCGAATTCTGCACTTCTCTTTTCTTAGCTTCTATGTAAAAACATATATATGAGGGGTTTTTTTCGCCATGCAGACATCCGCCGGAGCTAGCATTGTTCTCATTGATTGCTTCTGCTGGAGCTCTGGAGGCAGCAGTACTGATCCATATGGAAACAAGGTTTCCATAAATCTGTCAGACTTGAATTCTCTTGCAGAGCCTCATCCGGTTGCTTGCTCCTATTTTCTTTTCCGTGTTTTCAATTCCTGATTGAGTCAAGTTCAAACAAGCCACTTATTTGGCAGTGCCCTTGAAATAAAGGTCTGGTTTAATTGTGCCTTGGGAAGCCTGGGAACATAAGGTTTCCTCATGCATTCAGAAAAAGTATATTCGCAGGTACATGTGCATCTGCTGTCCCACGTCCTCTGGCACACTCAGGGTAGAGCTCTCCCACATGCCTCTTTTTAGCATGTGGGGGCTGAGTGCTTTTCAAAGCCAGGGATTAGACTCTTTCTTCTGTTAAGGAGTGGCTATTAGCATTTGATGCCTTCTGTCCTGCCTGCTGCTTTTATGCTCCATTGGCGCTGTTTCAGAAATGACATTATCGTGGGATTGAGCAGCTCGAGGGATTGCAAACCAGCAGCAGAGTCTTTCCCCTCCAGGTCAGGAGTTCATCGCTGACCTGGGCTAATACCGGCTGAACGTCATTAGCATCTGAAATGAGTTCGGGATCTCCTTTCCAGCCCCTACCAAACAGATCTCTCATGGCTCCCCAACACAAAGTTTTGCTTTGCCGAGCACTCTCTCAGGGTGCTGCAAAGACACCCACAGCTAGAACATGTCCTTTCAGAGATGGCGTCGGGGCAGAGGGGCCAGGCGGTGTGAGCATAATATGCATACTATGCAGATGTGTTCTCCACCATCGCCCCTCTCTATCTGTCACCAGTATCGAAGTTAACTTGCACAGCCTTGGGCTATGAGGGACATGATGAAGAGTGGGAGACTATGCTAGACTGAGAGAGTTGTTCACAAGCAGAGCCGTTTGCAAGTAAACTAAAATGTCTGCTCTCAATAAAGACTTCAGACTTTCACCGCCCATTCCTGTGTTTCTGAGGAAGGATATCACTGTGAATCGGAAGGAAATTATGCTAATTCGTTGTCACCTTTGGGGATCAGAAGATGGTGTGGCGATAAAATCAAAGAGGATTTTTTTTTTCTTCATCTGGAATAAACCGCGTGAAAGAAAATTTGCTTTCCATATGATACAAGATGCTACATAGATACCACATGCCTGACCTGCTCTAAAACCATCTGTCATCAGCTCTAGGCAGCACCCATTTACCTCGGTGGAAGATCTCCTCTGGCTGGTTTAGTGGTCTGTCTGTTTATATTCATAAGCCTAACAGTGCTGCAGCTGGCTTAAACAGCTTATTAGTATTGTTTACTGTGCTTTGTTGTTTAATCAGAAATACTGATAAGCAATCTAAAAACTAGTGGCTTTTCAAAGGCTTTCACGTAAGAGGGGCATTGGCATGGAAGTACAAAATCAAGTCTTGCGAAGATGCAGCTGAAGGCTCTGTCCTTTGCTCCTCCCCTTATCTTTGTATTTTCCCCCTCAGGAATGCAGAGCAGCCTTTGAGTTCTTCAGCTGTGGTGGGTTTATTATATGACCTTTTTTGTATCTAAGGAGGCTTGCTCATATAATTTCTACAAAGAATTCGTATTTCAAGTTCCCTTCTCCTCTGGCAAGCATCAGGGTGTTTAAACCAGTGCATCCTGCTGGGGCCCATTCCTACAGCTTTTCTACCCTCCCCTCCTCTCTCCAGTACTGAGCATTGAAGCTAGAGCCAAGCTTGCTCTGTGGTCTGTGTTCATGGAGGTTACTGTGTCTGCGTGTGGGGACCTACCAAATACAATCCGTCCTGAAACCTGTCTCTCAGTATGAATCCGCCGGTGGGAGACCTTGAGGAACCGCTGGGCAGCCATGAGAGCAACCACATTATTAATTCCTGGCACACGAGAAGGAAAGAGGTGGACGAAACCCAAAGGCTTTCTTCGGGCCCTGTCACACATGGCCATACATGGTGTTGCTACCCAGACAACACCATGGCTATTTGCCTCCCCCTTGCCTTTTTCTGTAATGCTGTCTCCATGTGCAATATTTGCCTCCCTCCTTAGTTGCCATGCTACTGTTCGTTCCCTTTTAATCCTCACTAAAGAGTCACGTTCTCCTGTGATTTCCTCAGGAAATGGAACAAACTTGAGTAACTTCTTGAGTGCTCTGCCCACCCCCTTCTCCTTCTGTATTCTGCACATCTGCCTATTAGATTATAAGTGATTTGTAGAGAGGCTTAGCTTTAGCTGGAGCGTTGTACATTGTCAACTTCATTGTTGTCAGTAAATGCATACTTTACCTGGGCTTCTTGCTTTCTTCTTTTCCTTTTAAAAATGAAAAATCCCTTGAAGCTCTAAAATAAAACTACAAATCCACAAAGGTTTAACTGCAGTGCCTCAAACAGGTGCTTTATCCACTGTTCTCTTTGAAATGTGGATTCTAGCTTTTGTGACAATCTCACAGCGATGCTTTGTCCACTGGAGAAAGCCTAATTGCTCCCCATGATGGCAAATAAATCCGTGGAGATTTTCAAGTTAAAATTTGGATTTCAGACTAGCTGCATTGTACGATGCACAGCACTATCTCCACATCACAGATTCAAATGCACTACCAATTTCCTGAAAAAGCAATGTATTTTCTCTTTTTATTCGTATTTATTTATTTGTTTTATCGAACTAGGGCACTTTCGTTGAAAGAGCATTTGTTGGTCCAAAATGGAAATCAGATACTCTACACTGTGAGAAATTAGTTGGGGCATCACTGTGAGAAGCTGGTGTGACCAGAGGGGAGAGGCCAGTTTATTCATCTGGGCATTAATCTTGATATTGGAATATGAATATATCTTTGGGCATTTCAGCAAGACTTAGGGTTAGCTCCTGAGAGGTCTGGAAATCGGCCTCATCTCTCCTTGCCGAAGTTCCCCATATGAACAGTTTGCTTTGTCCAGCATAAAACGGACAGGGTTCCACAGTGAAAAATCAGGCTTTGCACTGAGGCAATGCTTTGTTTTAAAGAATTCCCGGATGCTGTTGGTTTAGGGTCATTTGGAAGTTCTCCATGATGGCAAAGCAGCTTGTGAGAGAATATTTAGACAGCACAGGTTTGTCTTGAAGCTGAATAGGTATGAGGAAGCACCTGACCTTTGGGCTGACCGGCACCACTCGAGGCAGCCAAAGCTAAAGCAGAGACCTGGCAGTCTGGAGACCTGGGCTCCCCTTCACTCTGCAGTGGAACTGAGGTGACAGTGGCCTCAGGTTACATCAAGGGAAGTTTGAATTGGATATTAGGAAAAATTTCTTTACTGAAAGGGTTGTCAAGCATTGAAACGGGCTGCCCAGGGAAGTGGTTGAGTCACCATCCCTGGAGGGATTTAAAAGATATGTAGATGTCACACTCGGAGACATGGTTCTGTCTGTGCATCAGCAACTTTACATCATCTCCAAAGAAGGTGAGAGGGTGATGGTCGCTGCGGGTTTGGGTCTTACCCTGAATCTGTGCAGAGCTCACTCAGGATTCAGCGTGCTGTGAATTTTTGCATGAATAAATTTGGCTTTGTTGCCGAGTTGATGGACATCACCCACACGTCCTGTCATTGTTTTGGAGCAAATGCACAGGCTGGCATTCTGAAGGAATGCTGTACATCCAGTTTGTTGAGGTGCACGGAGTGTTAAAGGGCTGACACGCAGAGAGCTTGCCCTGCTAATGGACCAGGATTTTTATAGACAGAAGGGATATGCCATTGTTGGAGTGGTAAATCTGTAATGACAGACGTTCGTTCTATATTTGTGAATGACCTGATTTGGCATGCATGCAGTTCATTCTCCTGACAATAATGGAAACATGGTGTGAGACAGATAGAGAAATAAAGCTGTGGTTAAAGTGAAGCTATACATTTATAAACGTTTTGATTTAAAGTATTTTCCCCACTTAATTTCTCGCCTTGTTTAAAAAAAACCCAACAAAACAGCCCCTGTTTGAATAGTCTTTGTAAAGCTTTCAGCTCTCCTCCTCCTTGTTTTTTCTCTTCCCTCACCTCCCTCCTAAGCTGAAGAGATGAGTGTAAGACATCTGTCAAAGCTGTGGTAGCTTATTTCTGCTGCTCTGTGAGGACCCCAGGAATCTGTCAGAGCATCACTGGCTGCTGCAGTCCTGTTGCTGGGTGATGGCTGCCCCAGAAGGTGAGAGTCGGGCACCACTGGGACACAGACCACTTTGTCCCAATGTTAATTTGTCCCTGAAATGGAGGGAGGGGAAGGGGAGGTTTCACTATGAAAAGAGAGAATTTTGAGGGGAAGATACCGGAAAGTTTAGGAAACATTAGAAGAGGCTGTTGTGCCCTTAAAGAGCCCTTGCTTTCTGCTTCACATTTCTTCCTCCCTCCTTCAGGAAAAATTCCTAAACTGCTCTGGCTTGGTACCAACTATTCCTTTGGCCTCCCAGCCAGAAAAGCTCGCTGAGGACGGAGAAATAGCCATACACAATGATCTTGAGAACTAATAACACATGCATGCGGTCCAGCCTTGAATTATATGAAATATGGTGCATAGCTTTCAATCCCGTTTTGTCAGAGGCCTTGACTGCTTAAAAGCCTTCCAGTCCCTCTCCTGCCTCTCTTCCCCCACAAAAAATAAAATAAATCCCACACATTTTCTCTCAACTTCCAGCATGTGTGACCGTAATTGTGTCTCAGATGCTGGCAGAGTGCCCGATCTGTCAGCCTCACATGGGAATGAGGAAGGATGCCTGCTGGATCGGCTCGGCTGGGAGGGGACGTGGGGGCCAGAGGCTGGGACACTTGCTCCCACGGCCCCGCAGAGGAGTGGGAGGGTACGGTGCTGCCCCTTGCCTGGGATGCACGCGGCAGGTCAGGATCTGCCCCGGTGGCTGCTTCCTTCTGGGGGAACTGCTTGGGGCCAGTGGGTATAACCGAGAGCAATTAGTTAAACCAAGGGGCCAGCTACAAGTGAACTAATTACATCGGTGCATTGTACTCCAGCAGCTTGTGATTCTTGTGCCCTGTGTTAGTACAGATGGGTCCTCCCTCGGTAAATGAAGACACTCTCTGTTAGTCACGCTGCCGGATCAAGGGAAGCGTGGTACTGGGTTTGCAGCTGAGCTAGATGAACCTGCTCAATACCTGGCCCTTTTTGCATGCTCTCTAGAATGGCTGTTTACGTTAGTTAAAATATACAAAGGTGTGGATCACACAGCCCTCCAGAGAGGATAACTCTTGGAAGTTGTGCGGTGCCTGGGGGAATAGTTATCTCTCCTGATTATGACCCCTAGGAACTGATGTGAGAGAAAAATCAATTTAATTCTGGAAGAACTTATCATTAAAAGACAACTTGTGGAACTTAATTGCTTGAAATAATTTGAGGTAAGCACAATTCCGGAAAATCTATCAGAGATAACAGCCCTATACCGGTGGGGGTAGCATCATCCTCTAGTTCTTAAGAAACTCAGTTTCAATGGATAAGGCTTCAGAAGGCTTATGCTGTGATCAGCAGTGAAATAATTAGTTGTTGTTATCATTAAGCGTTGGTTCCCCACAACATGAGCTGCCAAGTGCGCATTACTGAGCTCTTACTTCTTGGTGCTTAAGCCAACTCTTGTATCCGCTGGCATGGCAGAAGCGTATTTCCCTCTGGATTATCCTCCCAAAGCAGGTAAAGGAACAAGGGTTCAGTGTGAGGGACGTGGGGGCAGCGTGATGCCACGGCTGGAAGGGAGCGAGTGAGCAGGGAGCCGGTGTGCACAGCGAGCGTGAGGGGCGTGCCAAAAGACAAAAAGCAGGAGAGGTGCTGGAGCTGTGCTGGGGACTCCGAGCCCTCGTTCTCACACTCGAAACTTCCAGGCAAACAAGACTCAGTCGCTTTTTCCTGCTCCTGCAAAGAGGATGAGGGCTCAGCTCCACAGCAGAATAGTGTCACCAGTGGACATTTCCTCCATCATCACTGGCATTTTGCCTTGATTTACTGTGGATGTGGGAGATCCTGAGTGTACACAAGGACACTGTTATGCCAGGCACTTAAAAAACACCAGTAGCCTGAAGATCTTGCATCCTAAGGGAGCCTCCTTTTCCCTGAGGACAGCCGAGCAGCGGAAGAGCTTGCTCACAGAGGCTCTGCAGTCTCTGTCTTCAGAAGTTCTCAAGGCCAGACTGGACAAAGCCCTGAGCAAACTGGTCTGATCCCATTGATGGCCATGACTGAGCATGGGGTAAGACCAGGAGCCTCCTAGATTCCATCACCCTGAATTATGATCCTGTGATCTTTATCTGGGGTTGTTTACGGTTTTGTAGAGCACACAAACACTGTGCCCTATCTGCAGGCAGGTACCTGCCTACAAACTAACTCGATGGCATTTTTCCTGCGCAGGGCCTTCTGAAGGAAATATTATGCACATGGATGTAGGCAGTCTCAGTTTCTTCTCACCTGCATCTTAATGATCAGGGCAGGTCAACATTAATTGGGAATATTTCTTAGAAGTATTATTTGTTAGCTGTTTGGTACATTTTCCTTAAGCTCATTAAGTAATTACTCACTGTTCTGTCACTCCTCTGACAGAGGCTGAATACAGCAAAGCATTTATTTTTTTTTTCCTCTGGTGCTAAGTAGGTGTTTGCACAGCCTTTTTTGTTTTATCTAATGATGCTATTTTCTTTCCTCACAAATGGATACTTCCTTTGCTCTCCACCCTTCTTCCTCTTCACTCTGTCTACCCCCCCCCCACATGCCTTCAGTGCCAGGATGGCAGCTCTAAGACTGCTGGTAGTCCCTTGGCTGTTGCAAACCAAGGACTTTAATCACAGCGTGATGCCATCATGTGAGCAAATATGATATTGATGGTGTTTGATAATTTTTCTTTAAATGAAAATGTTAAAAATTTATCTTTTGGGGGGGGGTTACATATAATGTGTGGCAATTTGAATATGTGCCAATAATTTTTGCATTTGGAATGCTTAATTGATAAAGATTATGTGGATAAAGATCTATAATTAACTGATAAACATTAAAACATTAACAGATAAAGATTTATATTGTTCCTGAGAAAAATGATAAGAGTTTTTCCTCTCTGCTGCACCCTTTTAAGGAGCGATAAAGGAAGAAAAATAAGAATATGGCATTTACTGCAGCTTAAATGTAACTTGCTTTGTTGTGCTATTGCTGAATTGAGGTAATTAAACTTTGCACAAACTTTTAAAAATTATTTTTGAAAGAGACAGAAGTTAATTTCAGCCTAATTGTTATACTTTATTTTTGGGACCTAGAATTGCCATAATCAAGGATCAAAGCAGACAGACAGTTTTCCTTCATCTGGAAATCAGCAGACACCACAGCTTGCATAACAAAAGATCAGAGATTAAAGGATGTACAGTCTGTCTTCATGAGACTAAAAATTTGCTCACATATGAGGAAGTCCATCAAAGCTTGTCTAAAAGTTGTATGTGACAGGACATACACTAATTTTATAGGCAGAGTGGTTAAACAGATTTTCCTACCAAATCAAAAGTATAAGGAAAATTAGATCCAAATCCACCCACCTGTGGGACTTCAGTGAAAACACCCGCCTTGACTCTGCACCTGGGAATAGCCCGTCAGACCTGCGGACCTCACTCCTGCTGATCCCACCCTGGACTCACCAGATTTTGCTGCAACTCTGCTAAGGAGGCTGCAGGCTCGTGACTCCAGAGGGCCAAAGGCTTGGCTCACTGCTCTCTGTTTGCTCTCAGTGGCACACTGAACCTTCCTTATTATTATGCCAGTGCCAAATCCATCCTACATTTTAAAATACATCTTGTATGCCACCGTTTTCAACCATAATTTTCTTTTTCTCAGCTTTTTTAAAAGGCTGTTCTATCCAGATGTCTTGAATTAGTACTCCTGCAGAACAATGCTCAGGTGTAATGATCAGCACAGTCCTAATGATGTTGCTCCTTTAGCCTCTGTGCTCTAGGTATTTGCAATGTGGAATGTATTTATGATCACTTCTCCCAGTGGGAAGAGTGAGCAATTATTAGTAATGTACAGACTATTTACCAGGTTTTTCTTTTTGCTGTGATAATCTACTCCTCAGCCTTGGCTTTTGCGTTCATCTAGGTGAGTACAGTATCTCTCACTGGTTATGTTTCAACATTAAATTCATGCCTTTGTACTTCTAAAGTCTGAGTCTTGAATCAACTACGCTGCTTGTGGAATAGCAGTGTAATCCCCAGGGTCTCAGATATCTTTTAAAAGGCAGGACATCTCACCTCCCTGCCAACACCATGTTTTGTAAGGAAACAGGACTGTCTCATTAGCACAGAACCAGTGTGGTTTCAACATCCCAAGATGTGCTGCTGCCAATCCTTTATCCTCCCAGAAGGGTGGTTAAGCGTTGGCATGGCCTGCCCAGGGAGGTGGTAGAGTCACCGTCTCTGGAAGTGTCCGAGAAACGACTGGATGTGGCACTTACTGCTATGGTTAAGTTGGCATGCTGTGTTCAGTCAAAGGTTGGATTCCACGATCCCAAGATCATGGAATCCAACCTTTGACTTTGGAGGTCTTTTCCAACCTTAATGATTCTGTAATTCTGTGACTGGCCACATCCAGTCTTTCATGTTTCAACAGCAATCATCATCTTCACCAATTCCCTTTCCCCTCGCAGCCCTGCCTAGGGAGGCCAGCTGTGTTCAGGCAAGTGCCAGTGGCAGGTCCCAGCTCTTCCTGAAGGTATCTCTGGTGACTTCTAACAGTATGATGGGATATGTCTATGCCACTGGTCTCTCTGACTTCAGGCTCACCTGCAAAGAGAAGGGCCCTTCTGACATGACCAGAATAAACAGAGGTGTGATAATTGTGTGATTATATCCAAAGTAGTCAAAACCAGAGTCCCAGCATATCTGAACATACAATATGGGCACCTTTCCCCTGGAGTTTTAACTCTCTATTGTCGAAGAAGCACAACTCAAACTCCTTTCATTTTATTTCTTAAAGCCAAAAAAAAAGTCTGCTTGCCTTAAAACATGATTGTGGCATGACTTATTTCATCTAGATTTTTTTTTTTAAAAATTCTTGGTAACTAACTGGATGATTAACTTTATTAAGAAATCAGGTCCAAAACAGGCAGCCACATTACCTTTGATCTCCCTACCTGTGCTTCAAAACAACAACCTAATTGGGCTCACTCAAGTTTAGCTTTCCCTGGCACCACTGGCTAGAGTAACTTCAGTTGGAGAAATAGCTTTAGGAAATGTTGATTTAAAAAAAAAGAAAAAAAGATCAGTCATACTGCTCTGCTAATTACATTTGCCATATTAATGGCACAGACTGCTCATTTTCAAGCTCTGTTGGAAAGATTACCCAGAGAGGTGTTATCCTCTCAGTACAGTGTCAGATGTCACCCTGTGGGATATTAAAGCCAAGTCAAGATTGTGCTGAAAAATATTTTTTTTTCCTTCTGTACAGTAGCACATACAGCACTAGATTGCATTAAAAGAAATCCCTTTGCAGAAGAAATGTTAATGTGGGCTGCCAAATGGGAAAGATTTTCCATAGTTCACTGTTAATGTAAGACCTCAGCTCTTGTGGAACATGCTGTCCTCTAATGAACAGCTCCTTAATGAGAGCAGAGAATCAGAGTTTCAGATCTAGACGACTGACAACAAAGTTTGGAAGGTGTTGTTTCTGTTTTTCTTTCTTACTCCTTTTAATACAAGCACTAATTGGCCTTAAATAAATGTGAGTAGAACACAATAGATTTATGATATTTTTTGTGAAGCAAAACCAGATTTCAGGCATTCAGAGAAACAGACTCCCCTTTTATGAGGTAATTATGATTTAGTGTTTTCTCTCTCCCTGTTGAGTCCGTGGGTTGCCTTTAAAGCGGCTCTGAGATGAATGTCAGAAGTGGAATTTACCTTTTCAACGTGTAAAATGCAGAAGACATATATTATTTTTGTGAGTAATATTTCTTCTCTGCTGCTACATTGGTTGGGGTTTTTTTCCTGAAAAAACACCTATAAATTATCCCCAGTGGACAGGTTGCTGCATCATCAGAAAATGGTTGTTTTGGAAGAGTGTGGGGAAGTTTCTAAAAGTTCAGGTATCTCTTCCAGTAGTAGCAACACTCCTCCAAGCTTCACTTCAGTCTTTCAGTTGGAAATCAAGTTTTAGTTTATTTAAAAGGATGTAAATTAAATATGGAAAGTGACACCATGCAGAGGCTTGCCTTTAGGTTTGTTTCTTGTTATTGGGAGAAGACTTGGGAGCAGGCTCCCTTTGGGATTTAATTTCAAAAGGCTGTGACCCAGCCCCAGGATTTCAGTGGGAGCTCGTTCTGCCACACGGCACCAGCTCAGTAGTGTTGTTCTGGAAGCACAACTGGACAGTTTGCTACCAGCTCTCAACCTGACCTTTTCCAGGCGTCCTAGGAAATGAGGCATATCTCTCCTTCTTGCACTCTCTGCTCTTTGTTCATTGAATCATCCTGCACATTCAGCAACCCCCTTGAATGGCATGCAGGAGCTGTGTGCTCAGCAAACCTGACACCTCACTCCTGTCTGAACAGTTCTCACAGACATCCTTCCAAAAAACTGGCTCCTCATTGCTAATTTCATACCTGCACTATTTATTTTTTAAGCCCTTTTCCCTTCCCTTCCCTTCCCTGATACCAAACTCAGAAACATTGAATAGGATTTAGGAATGGTTTTGGAGGGAAAAAAACCACCAAACAATGAAAAAGACAGAAATTGCAAATAATTGCAATAGCATGGCAGTGCACACCAGGTACTCCAGCTGCAGTGTAAGATGGACTGTGGGCTACCTGTGAATTTGACAGAGATGCAGGAGTTCAAGTCATGTGTTCATGCAGTCTAGGAGATCTCTTCCAGCACACAACCAGGGCTGCATCAAAAGAGGTGGGGCCAGCAGGTTGAGGGAGGTGATTCTCCCCCTCTCTGCTCTCATGAGACCCCACCTGGAGTGATGCATCCACCTCTGGGGTCTCCAACACAGGAAGGACACTGGCCTGCTGGAGCGTCTCCAGAGGAGGGCCCCAGGGATGATCAGAGGGCTGGAGCACCCCTTCTATGAAGACAGTCTGAGACAGTTGAGGTCATTCAGCCTGGAGAAGAAAAGGCTCCAGGGAAACTTTAGAGCAGCCTTACATTACATTAAGGAGGCCTGAAGGAGATCTGGAGAGGGACTTTTTACAAAGGCATGTAGTGACAGGACAAGGGATAATGGCTTCAAACTGAAAGAGGGTGGATTTAGATTAGATATCAGGAAGAAATTCTTCACTATGAGAGTGGTGAGAGACTGGCACAGGCTGCCCAGAGAGGTGGCGGATGCCCCATCCCTAGAAGTGTTCGAGGTCAGGCTGGATGGGCCTCTGAGCAGCCTGGTCTAGTGAAAGGTGCTCCTGCTCATGGCATGGGGGTTGGAACAAGATGACCTTTAAGGTTCCTTCCAACCCAAACCATTCTACATTTCTATGATCTCCAAAAGCCATGGGGTATTAAAAAAGTGTGTTTGAACCCTGAAGGAATGTATCAATAAAAAGCCCAGGAAGGCTATTATCCTCAGAAACAAAGGCAGAGATGCAAAGAACATTGTCAAATGGTGAATCTGCATCAGCTCTTGGTTGCGCGTAAAAGAGGATGAATCTGACGTAGATCAGTAAACTGAAACACTGACTCATTAAAACCCAGCATAAAATTCTAGTGGTTTATCCAGGAAGATAACTGATGGAAGACATTGATTAAAAAAATATGCTCAGTGCATACGGAGGATGAAAATCGGAGCTCTCTCCCTCTGTACTCTGGTAGTATTTGGCAGAAGCAATTTGAAATTTACACGGCATTGCTACAAAGAGCAGCGGGTGGTCAATAGAGCTGAAGGAGGAATCTTCTAGAAACCCACACCACAAAGAACCTTTATCCCTTCAGGGGACGAGGGCCAGGACTCAAGGGTGCAAAGCACAGCCCAGCTTATGTATTTTAGGGTGATGCTGCTGGCTCTCACCCACAAAACCTGAGGGTATTGCAGGCCTACGTGACCTACGTGGGCCACATGTTCACTAGCTCTCAAATAAAAGAGCAAGGGTGGTTTCCAGCGTGTTCAGTATTACAAGCCTTGGTGATCCTTGGGAACACACTCATCCATTTATCTCGCCCAGGTGATTTGCATCCACATGCTCGAGTTGCGTTTTTGCCACCACCTCAGTTGTACAAGCACCAGCCCGAGGAGTGATTACTAATTCTAAAATGTTTTATTTACGACAAACAATGATGCAACTACTTGGCGTGATGGACAAGGCAAGCAGGACACCAGTCAAGCGAGTTTTTGGAAGAGTTTCAACATCTGATGTGTCTTGGAAAACATTCTTGCTGCGTGGGACTCGATAACCAGCAGGACAATTAATGGTGTTTGGAAAGCCATGCAGAAGGAGTGCACTCGCAGATCTGGAGGGTCTGAGGAAGAAGGTGATCGTGTAGCTCAAAGAATAAGTCTTGGATGGAAACTGCATTTGATGAAAGAAAAGAGATGGCTATTTAAGAGAGTTACCTGAGGCTGAACCCACCGAAGAAGAGCAGAAGACAAAGAGAGAAGGCATTACAAACGTGGAACGACAGTGAAAAGTTTTACATCTTTCTAAATTGATCTTATAAGAGACCTATTGTTAACTCTCTTGGTGTTAGATCTGAACGTAAACTGAAGCTTGAATATAAAGATTACCAATGTTATTGCAGTTCATCAAGAAACACATGAACACAAAAAGCAAACAAAATAATTAACTTCATGGGGTTTTTCTTGAGAACCCACAGACCCACTGGGCTTGCCTTTCCTGTTTTAAGTGGACTTCAACCTGTTGCACCTGAAACTGTTCTGCTTCCCTGTTCCTACACCATCTGTGCCTGATGATGACCCAGATGAACCTTTATTGCCATCCTACATCAGCACTCAGTAGTTTTAATGGTATCTTTCCCATCTGTCTGCAATATGTGTATACATTACGTTTCTTTCAGGTACATTATTACTGCCCTATATTTATTCTTATGTCATTTCAGCAGCTTATAATTAACCATTGTGTTCATACTGTCTTTTATTTCAATATATTTCTATGGTGATAAATGTGCATGGGATGCATTAGGGAGTTTGGTGAAAGGAGTCGAAGTATATTTCCCTTACTTCCTGTTGAAATAACCGTTTGCAAATGGTGGCTTTGCTACTATGGATTTCCCTGAAGAAGGTGTGTATCAGTACCGGCTGGGGGAGTGCTGATCCTAATCCCAGCACAACCCACCCTTACCCAGCACTCTCACTCACCTCTTCCTAGTAAACGATAATTATTTTAAATTTCTGGAAATGTTGACACTGTGGGAGAAAGAAAGTTCTCATGCGCTTTTCCCGTCCCCTTCCCTATTTGAATGTGAGGGGAGAAAACTGAAAGCTACAGTAGTTACTTGTTTTTTAAAAATAATCTTTTATTTATTTCCTGAACAGTGTGTACTGTATTCTGTATATTTAGCAGTGCTGTATAAAATAGCACACTAATGTAGTTCAGGGGTATTTTTGGCCACTAAAATAAGGGAAGGGAAGGGAAAGTAAAATCCTGAAAATAGAAAGTATTATAGGGTTCATATGTAAATAAAAAAGCAAGGGTATTTTATAGAAAGCTAATAACGTGTAGCCATTGTAAACACTCAGGATTCTATAGAAAAATTCTGGAAAATATGGATGATGTTCACAGGTGCCTCTGTGCACTTTTGTGTGTTGTTAATATTGTAGTTAGTGTAGCATCATATTAAGAATCAGCATTAAATTTCATCTGTGTCATACAGGAATTGGAATGACAATATAACAGGATTTTGAAAAAAAGTAACTCAGTTTGATGTGGTAACCATAAAAACTGAACATGCAGCAGGAAAGTCTAATTTAAAACCATATTCTAAATATCTCTTCGGTGACTTTACTGCGATAGTGTATTTCACACAGCAGTTTATTCATTTTTTTCCTAAAATTTCCCTTTATTTCTCTATCAAGCCCAAGGCATAGGTATAGGGGGGAAAAAAGTGTGAATATTTTCTCAAAACTGCTTTTTGCTGCTGGTTTTGACACCTATAGCTGGGGTAGGATGGATACGAACAGGCCAGTGAAACTGGATTATGGTAGGAGGACAAGGAAGGACATTCTTCTGAATCCTTAGGACCCAACACACCTACTGGTTAGCAAAAACATGAATATTTAGTGAAAAATAAAAATAAATAAATAAATAAGAGGACCTTAGGCGTTGTTTCAGTAAAGGCAGCTCATCTAGCTGGAAAGAAGGGTATCCTCACCATGCTTATGAGTATCTTGACCTTGATCAAAGAGGTGACAGTCCCAGCTGAAGAACGCAACGAGGGGCATGTGAAAAAGGCTAACACAGGGAGTCGGGAGAGCTTTGGAAGCCAGGCAGAGCATTTGGAGATATATTAAAGGGGGTTGTGGATCTGATAGGAATAAAAATAATGAGTATGCGGTCTGGGGTGTGAAGGACCCTTTTTGTAGTTACAGGAAACTTAAAATTTTGGAATATCCTCTCAGAAGAGTCTCAGAATATAATTGTAGCACCTGAACAAGAAAATCAACAGCTGGCAAACAGGATAAGTCAAGATCAGAGTTTTAAATTATATAGTTTTTTCACAAAAAAAACCTAAAACAATTTTCAGAGGCCAAATTAAAGCAACTATACATATTGATTTTAGTACTTACATGGCCAACTAAGCTTGAAAAATTGAACCTTCCAGACAAAGTACATCAGACTGACACTTTAACAATGGTCTAAAAAAGGCAGGCTCTTTTTCCCAAAACCTAACTGAGAACAAATATCAGAATGGCTTTATGCACTAAGGCAATGTGTTTCATGAGGGAGCGATAAGCACAGAGAGAAGGGACGAAGTAAGTGTCCCTATGTAACTGGAGCCAAACAATGTCACTCCTAAGAAAACAAGCGTTATTGAATTTTCAATAGCACTTTAGGAAGGCAAGACAAGACCTTGAGAATAATTACTTTTGATCGTTTTATTCCCCAAGCAAGCAAGGAATTAAAACACAAAAAATAACATTGAACAGAATTTTAACTTTTTTTTTTTCCTCTGCTTCCTAACCCAAACTCTGAAAACAAACCATGGGACAAGAAACCTTTGGTGAGACCCCAGAGACAGCACTTGACACGTGTAAGGAAAGTAAAAGGGAATGTCAGAAGCTCGACTTCCCTTGCACCTGGGGTAAATTTGAAACCATGTTTGTCATTTTTCAGAAAGGTGCTCCAGCTGTCAGACTAGGCAGCCAGGAGTGCCAGCCATGTCCTGGGGTGCGTCAGGCACAGCATCACCAGCCGGGAAAGGGAGGAGATTGTCCTGCTCTGCTCTGCACTGGGGCGGCCTCACCTCGAGTGCTGTTTGTGGCTTTGGGTGCCACAATGCAAAAAAGAAATTAAACTGTTAAAGAGTGTCTAAAGGAGGGCCATGAGGATGGTGAAGGGCCTTGAGGGGAAGCCGTGTGAGGAGCAGCTGAGGTCACTTGGTCTGTTCAGTCTGGAGAAGAGGAGACTGAGGGGAGACCTCATTGCAGTCTGCAACTTCCTCGTGAGGGGAAGCAGAGGGGCAGGCACTGATCTCTTCCCTGGGGTGACCAGTGACAGGATTCTAGGAAACGACACTGAGTCAGGGGAGGTTTAGGTAAGATATCAGGAAAATAGGTATGAATAGGCAAATAAGGTTCCCACTGCTCCAATAACAGGAGTCCAACAGAGACAGACTGTGGCATTATGCAATAAATACACTCCCTTCAGGAACGATGTCAGAAATTTGGAATATTCTGCCAGGCAGAGCGTAACCGAGGTGAGCTGGCCAATTTATCTGTACTACTTTTAAAGATAATTTGCTCTGGAAGTTCCCAAAACCTTTTCACTCTCTGACTCCAGTACTGTGTGAAATAAAATCAGGGTTTTTTTATTCATTACTGATTTTCCATCAGGGATAATTAACTTTGTAACCTCCCCAAGCCTGCATGCATGTGTGTGTGTGTCTTTCCTCCTCATAAGCCAACATCCCTGATACATAGATAATTTATGAAAACAGAGTAGACGCTTTTTAATAATTAAGTAATAGATAATAGGAGGGGACTTTTTCCAACAATGTACAGTGGCTTTGAAGTAGAATACAGAACTGAAAGGTTAGTGGCTGTGGATAAATTACATTTCAAAAAAGAAAACCTGAAGAAAGCCACTATACTTACACTGTATTATTAAGTAAATTAAAACACTGAAAAGGTTCTTTTCATTTTGCAATGCATGCACTTCACTGCAGTAACATGTGAGAAGTAGTCCTGTGGCAAAAAGCCAATTGACTGCCCCAGAGTAAATCACATAGCATCAAAACGGCCCATTCTCTCTAAATTACAGGGCAAACAATAACACAGGTAAAATTAGCCCCGGCCGTAATTATATAGCAGAGTTGTGCCGAGGACGCAGAATGATAAACGCAAATGCAGAGTGTGTTGTGTCATATCATGTAATCTCTCCTGCTGCAGAGTTGAAAAACAAAGGGAGAGTTGTGCCTTGTTTGTCTAACATGCTCTATATCACAAATTAGAAATCCTTCCTAATTAAGATATTGTTAAATTTCCTTTGTTAACAATTTTTTAACAATGTTAATTAGTGATCATTGATGACATTTTAACAATGTTAATTAGTGATCATTGTTCATCTAACAAACAATTAGGGTGATTTGCGCTGCAGTTCTCAGGCGCAGAAGTGCATCTCAGAGCCTTCCTGCCTTTTTACCCCCAGGCTGCTTGAGCCGAGGGAGGGCATCTGGGAATGCTAATGCAATACGTAGCCACTCATTTAGCAGAAGCATTGCAAGGAAAATCATGTCTGGCTTATGAACGTTTAATAGTTCGAAACAGCTGTAGCTTCACAAGGGTGTTCTCATCATACAAGTGCTCCGTGAGGTCACTCGGGCCATTTTTACACTAATGTAATATAATACAATACTAGAGGCACATGGACATTCATTTCCCACTATTCCATTAATTCTCATCTAGCTGTGCAGTTGGCAGCGGCTCTCACAGGCCTGAGATTGTGGTGTCATCTAACTCCAGCCATTTTCTGGTCTATGTGTTGGTGACGGTAGCCACAGCGCCCGCTGTGACTCATGTCCCTGACGCCTTTGTGAAAACTGGGACCAAAAACATCAGAACGAGAACCACTGTCACATTTACAACGCCAGCTTTGGGAGTTGCAATATCGCTTTGATTTGTAAGAAATGTCCCTGAGAAAGAAGGATGTTAGCATCAAGGGTTATGAAGGAGCTTGAGAAATCAGCTTGTCAGTTAGACCACAGGAGCGTAGAAATTGGACTGCGTTTCCTGGCAGAGACAAGTGGAGGGCTACGGGCTCTGACAGATGTCAGGCTCAATGTGTGCTTCCTCTCCACAGTGGTCAAAGCATTATCTCTGGCTGGAGCCAAAAGATCTCTCCTACCCGAGAACTTCAGGGGAAGTTGGGTTAAATGCTAGTGCAATTTAAAAAAAAAAACCCAACCAACCAAAAAACAGACTTGCACTGAGGAAAACGGATAGTCTGGAGGTTGAGCAGTGGGATAATACTGCTTGAGACACCTCCTTCTGTTGTTCTACTGCCAGTGATAGCAGCACTGGGGCAATCAGAGGCAGGGTCACCACGCAAGCATTGGGCAGTAACACCGTCAGGGCACCAGCAGCCATCCATGTTATCACTGTGCCTCTGCTCCAGATAAGGTTAGACAGCCTGGGTGATAAGACATCGATGTACGGTATATGTCAGTGCTCCTACCGTGAGTGCTGATGCTGGACCACCAGAGTAGCTCTGCACTGTGGAAGGCCCTCAGCACAGTTTTGGCTGCTGGGGGTGTTACCATGCTTACCACAGGGCTTAGCAGGAGGCATAAATGCACTTTTTTGTGAGCCTTGCCTCGGCAAACATGCTTGAACCCTGCTGCACTACAATTCCGTTTCTCATTTTATATTTCTTTACGGCCATGAATACCTGCTGTCTACCCATAGCTCAGTTATGCAGTGCATCCATTTTTTCTTCATGTTTGTAGCTTATTCCCTCTGTGATATGAACACCGAATTGTTTGCATGTTGCTATACATAAATGTTCCTGCAGAAAATGGTAGATGGAAACAAGTGCCAGAACCCACGCAACGTGTTTTAAATGTTAACTGCAGATTTGGAAAATCATTGTTAATGCAGGGCTGACATAACAGACATGTTCTTGCGTTGTCCAGGTTAGTGGATGGCATTGATGTGATTAGATTATAAGAGTGAGCCATTAATCCCTTCTTTTCCTGATTCTTATTGGCAAAATTGGAGTGTAAACTAACACTAACCTACTCAGTTCCAGCTACATTCTCATGAATATACATGCATCAGTCCATCAAATTTACATTTATAAAATGCCCTTCATTCAAGGACCTCAGAATGCAAGAGGCAATCAATATAAAAATAAAATTGTTAAGCTTGATTTGGTAAGAAAAATTCAGCTTAGGAATTCCAAGATTTTTCTACTGGCACTTTTTACGGCTGGAGCTGAGTAGGATACGCCTGAGTTATGTCTTTCACCTTGCCACTCGGTCTTGTGGTTTGTGTGCAAATCCAAGTGCTGATAGAAGCAAAGGATTAGTAGCACTTGCTAGGATAAAGCTCTGTACCTGTTTTCGCAGCAAAGTAGCGCTCTTTTTCCTCACCGTTTCCTGGGAATGGCTGTATGTACAGCTTCCAGCTGCTCTAAAACAGGTAGCAGTTTGGGGAGGCCACTAAATGGCTGCAGGGAAAGGCTCTGAAGCTACTTGCCTCACTTTATGCACAGAAATCAGACACCAACCCTTGGAGAAGAAGCCTAATGTGCTATTTGTATGCCAGTGACATGTTCCCAGTTTTCCAAGTCAAGAACCCGCAAGTGGGAACCTAAAATCACATTTTAAGGAGGAAATGCATTTCGATGCTGCAGGGCTCATCTATGGCAGGTTTGGGCAGAAGTATCTAACTTTAAACATCCACATTTGGTGAGGTGAGAGAGGGAACTGATAAATGCTTGCTTGTATTTCTAGGTACCTTTTTGTCATAGGAAATTTTATTACCATTTATTGTGATTGTCAGACCCAGATATGAAAGTCAAAATCTATTTTGACTTTCATGGGAGCAGATGGAAATTGTAAACTGATTTTTCACCTTTAAAAAATGACCAATCTTATTGCTAAATTAGATCAATTTGTTCTGTTGTTATGACTTTGCTGTGTTCTAGATTCCAAGGAACTGCAATTTCTTTTTCCAAAACAGAAGTAGGTATCCCTAAGGGAAAGCGTAAATGTTTTGTGAAGATGATGCTGACAATATGCTAGCTGTGGGGGAGTGGGCTATAATTAGAGACCCATTTGCACCCAGTAATTTTCTGTTATCGTTTGTAAGTGACAGTAAAGTGTGCTGCATTTCCACCATCCTGTGGGTTTACACATTTACTAATTCTTTGAGTCTTCACACTCCTCAAGTCAGTTGTTTCTGGCATCATTACGTGACTGGTTTCTAAGCAGAATATTCCCAAGAGCCACAGCAGAAACAGAGGACATCTCAGCAGTAGAAAAAGGCTAAAAATTCTCTTTGTGCTCAGACTAGCTGGCTTTGTTTGCTGGCCAGAAGTCATCAGTAAGCATTACCTACACAGCACCTCTATGACCACTGTCTTGTGTTGTAATACTAAACCAGGCTTTGCTGACGTTAGGCAAAGGTAGCAACAAAAGGTAGTAAGCAAAGGAAGAAAAAGGTTCCTCAGTATTTGATCTGCTTCTTTTGTATTTCCTCATGTACACCTGCTCCTGAAAATCTGTTGGACTCTCTTCCTAAGGTTTAGAGATTGTTGAGTCTGAAGGGGTTGAAGAACAGGACAAGGGAACATCCTTTTTTTTTGCCCCGGTGTATCTATCTCCCTTATTTATCTGCTTTTGCAAAAGAAAGGCAAATACCATCTGTGCAGACACGCACTTTCCAAGGTTACACTCAGGGCTGCTCAAGCAGACTGGGAGTGAAATCATCAAGGATCTGCTGGATCTAGGTATTTTCGTGGCTTGAGCTGCGTGGATGCTGCGGTGGAGATGCCACACCAACCAGTCAGCACTGGTTAAATACCAGCAGTTGCAAACAGGCTGCTGGCTGGCAGGATAAAGGGAAGCTTCCCCCGACGCCTGCAGTTCCACTGGGCATGGCTGGCTCCACTCACATGCAAAGCATTCAACTTAACTGGAATTAGTTGCTTTCGCTGAAAACTAACAAGTCATTCAAAAAATTAATTAAAACAAAACCAAACCCAACAAACTACAAAACGCTAAAAAACCAAATCCCAAAAAACCCCAACCCAACCCAACCCAAAATAATGCTGGTGCAAGTAACTTGCACATTGCAGTATTTAGTGATAAATCTTACATTCTTGGTCATTCTCCAGCTGAGATAAAGGAAGAAAGTACAGGAAAAATGCAGCATTTAGATCCACATCACAGGGAGAAATGCTGATAAATGGTCAAGAAAATTCCAGTGGATGTGTGTATTTGTTTTCTAAAGTGGAGATAGATAAATAGTGTAATGTAAGAAATCTATAGCCACTATTTTCTGTTTGGACAGAGAGCTACATCTCCTTCTAAATTCAATTCTTTAATCAGTGGAAACTGTACCTCATAGCACAAACAAAATATGTTATTCTATGTTTTCATATTTAATGCCAGATACATAAAATCTCTGAAATATAAGAAGCCAACTTGAAACATACAGTTGTGTTGTTTGCTCTCCCCTGTTCTTTCTTCTCTCTTGGCTTTGAAGGCTGCTGCTTGGGAAAACACGTGGAACATTCTTTCTCAATGAAATACCGCTATTTTATATTGTATGAATTTATGAGTGGATAATTATGTTCTAATTCCTCCCAAGTGGCCCTCTCCTGTTCTTCTCTCTTCTGCTCTGCTCCGTCTTCCTGAGCTTCACTACACTTTTCTACACAGTTCCCACACACATCTTTTCACCCGTTTTTATCTCATCAGATCCCACTGCTACTTTGTTCACCCCTCCTGATTTCTTAGTGTCCCACCTTATAGCCCTTCCTCCATGCATGATGCCTCCTCTTCACCACATCTTGCCCTGGCCTGTTTCCAGCTCCCTCCCTCCCTCTCTCTGTTGCCTTGTGGTCTTCCTTCCTCTGCTTATTTCTTCTTTCTTCTCTTAAGTTTCCTTTCTTCTGCTCTCAGGTGTGAGAATGTAGCTAGAGACCACCTGTCTTATCAGGAAGGCAGGTATTTTAGGAAGGCTCTAGTTAGCTTTATGGTCCGTGGGCTGCCTGACACTAGCCCATAATAGGCTTTACCAAGACAGAAAATTAAAATGTAGCACGGAAATATTCAGTCCCTCATGATACTATGCAAAGTGTCATCTAGTGGCTCATCTTATCAAGAAAATTGCCCAGTACCATCACAGTTTTCTTCAGTCTTTACAGTCTGGTCATTGCCTCATTTTCAGTCAGGAAGGATTTTATTAAACAATAAAACTATCCATAATGAGTCTGCTCTCTAAATTATACTCAGGCATGCAATCTCTCACTCTAATTTTGAAACCTGGTTGTCTAAATGAAGGCACCCAGTTCTAAGTTTTAATTTTCGGGCAGGCATTTAGGCACCCATTTTATTCCCCTAAGTGCCAATCTGAGCACTCCAATACAGCAGGTGAATGGGCACCCTCGGCTAACCCGAAAAGTTCAGTTCAGAGCGTTGCTCTGTCTCACTGAATGCATTTGCGGTGCTGATCATCGTCCTGTGCCACCAGCACCCTCCTCGGCTGCTCCTCCAGCAGAGCCCATCACTTGGCTGGGCGCTGGAGATGTGTCCCTCTGCAGCATCCCACTGTCCCTCACAGGGACAGGCTCCCCTGGCACGTACCACACCGCGGACCTTGAGGTTGTTTGACAGGAACAGGACAAACTGGAAGGTGACCGCAAGACAACGTGAGTGCTTTTGGTTTTGCAGCAAAGTTGTCACCTTTGGGGGTAGCCGCTGAGCCCCACAGCCCATGAGAGGCGATGCTCACAGCATCACCCGGGAGCAGCACTTCGCAGCTGGACTTGGGGTCTGTAGCCTGTAGGAATGCTTCTCTGCTTTAAGCACCTTCCCAGCCCATTTCATAACCCCTCTAGCACCGCCCCAGCTGCTTTGCAAATAAAATCTGAAAACCCCTAGCATCCCACTGCTCCCGGGCGCCGGCTCGCTGGACTCCAAAGAGGACTGCGAGAACGGCCATGTCTGGTGCAGGCGGCGGGCAGGAGAGCTCGGCTGGGCGCTGCGGGGCTGGGCAGGCCCCGGCAGGCAGGGGACGGCAGCCGGCGAGGCCGGACGTGCCCCGGAGCAGCCCCACAAGGAAGCTCCCAAGCGCATCGGCCGCACACACCAGCGCGGAGCGCTCCCGCCTCAGCACAATGCAGCGCGAGATACGCAGGCGGCCGTGCCGTGGAAGCAATCATATTCTTTGTTCCCCAGTTTAATGGAAGCCTCCTCCAAAGCACCCAGCGGCTGATTTAAATCACAATAAGGCGCTGACTCCGGCTCACAAAAAAAACAAGGAAACAGACATTTATAGTTTAAATCTGGTCTGACACCTGACCTTAACTGTGACTGCTGTGCCAGCAAACAGCAACAACAACAAAAAAAGGCTCAATTTAAAGCCTGTTCTTGTTAACGCGGAGTGTTAGATATAACTGTGAAATTCCGGCTTTTGTGGGGTTAATTGCATAACTCTTTGCTGTGCTTTAACAAGATGTTTTGTAGCTGAATAGCTGTGATTTCCTTTGTTTCTTTCTGTGGGCCGAAGGTAGTTTAAGAGGGGAAATTAGCCATTTAATTATTATGAGTGCAGGAGAAGTAAAAAGACCATATGGTTTGCTGTTGAAATTAGTCACAAGAAACTTTTTTTTTTTTTAATAATATGTGATATTTTTAACAAGCAGATGTGAAGCCACGGCATCTCCCACAAGAGCTTTGCCAGGCTTATCTATTGTACCAAGTGCTGCAGGGGGGTATTTTTAGCACAGGGGGTCGTTTCATGGAGGAAGAGGGTAAGGAGTGGTTGCAAGGCAAGCTGGAGGCACAGCTAACGGGAGGGGAAGGACAGCAGGGACTGGCCCCTGATGCCAGCATGGCTGCTGTTCCTCTGTGGGACTCGGGGTCTCCGACCAGCACTGGAAACGATGCCGAGCCCAGATCTCTGCTGCAGGGTATCTGCTCTGTTCCTTGCTGTCTTGAGCACCTGAGCATCTCTTCACTGGCCTGGGCTGCTGCTCGTGCCCCAGCAGGTGTCCTTCAAAAAGGCCTGTGTTCCTCTATTGGCTTGCTTCCTGTCCTCATTCCCCCTCCAGTTCCTCACAGGCAGCTCTGTCTTTCCACGACTTGCTCACCCTTCTAAGCCAGTCACCAGCACAGCGGGATTGTGGTGGCATTCCAGGAGGCACTAGCTTTCCCAAATGACAGTTTAAAAGCAGCGTAGGAGCCCTGTGAGCAGTGAGCAGAGTTGCTCAACAAGGGAGAATGCTGCCCGTGGGGCCAGGCGAGATGCGCACTCAGCTCCCAGCTCCCCTCGGGCCTCAGCTTGGTGGGAGCAGGGAGCAGCTGCCTCTCACAGATGCACGTCTGCTCCTCCTTCCCCGTCCTCCTGGGGGCCATTGGAAATCTTTGCTTGATATCTTTGGCACCTGTAGGTACAGTGTGTTGACTCCTCTACCTGATAACACAGATCCTGTTGCATAACTCTGGAAATTCATTTCTCGTGTGTGTTTTCTGTTTCTCAGCCAGCTTTATGTTGGTCGTTGGGTTTTTTTTCTCCTTCACCTTAATCTGCTTTCCCTCTTATCCTATTCTTTGTTTGTAAGGGAACTTTCATAAATGAAAACAGAGACATGCCATTGCCTTTATCCATTGTTTTTTATCACTTATCTAGATATAGAAGTTACAGATTAGAGAGGTTAGAGGTCACAGTTTAGAGAGGCATAGATTTTATCTAGCAAAGTTGTGCAGTCCTTGCCTGAATTTACTTTGTATTAAACTTTTGCAGAAGGCAGAGAAATAATAAAAGAATTGAAGAGTAAGGGAAGTGAATATTGCTGTATAACAACTTCAGAACATTTGAATAACAAGAATGACACCAGGTTACTTTTGTACTGGCTCCTGGCCAGACCAATAAAGTCCCACCCAGCAAGAAATACGCTGGTTTTGCTGCTAACCTATGCAATCCTTTTGGAATTGGTGGGTTTGCTAAAAAAAAAAGGTAAGTCAGGGCAGGATTTGAGCCCTTCAGGAAATTTTGAACCAAGTGCTTGATCATTGCGTTGCTCATGCTGCAGTGCAGGAACTCAATTAGGTTGGCATTTACTGTGCGCAGGAACACCTACGCTCCTTTTCAGGCCTCTGACACCGGAGAGCTGTAACACTGCATTGAATTGTAGGCAGCCAGCGCTCTTAAACAGTGCTGCTTTTTTGATTGGGCATTTCAGGGAGTTATCACTGCTCTGATGTTTAATTTGAATCTTCTTTTCTAGTTTTGTATTCTCCTTTGCAGTCAAAGGGTTTCTGATACTCCTCTAATGCAAACAATCAAGGGGCCTGGTTTGCTTTTGCCTGAAATTCAGGAATTATTCAAGTCCCCTTATCAAGATAATTCAATAAGCTCTTCCTGTTCAAAATCACCCAATTGAATGGCCTACGGTATCTGTTCCTTCCGTTCCCTTTTTTCCTGCCTGCCTGCCTTCTTCTTCTTCTCTGTTTCTCTACACCAGTTCTAATTATTTGACGCTCAAATGATAAATGAGTTTCAAATAATTAGAAGTGGTATAAAGAACCACAGCTGGGAGATTTATGCCAGCCGAGCCGTCCGAACAAAGAGCCTTCTGTGGGTATCGTTTTTCTCTCTGGACTTTGAAGCCCTGTTCTGCTGTCTCCACCTTCAAAGAGCTATATCATTTTTAACCCACATAATTTTATTCTCCTTTTTCATACCTGGGCAATGTCACAGGCCCTTATTAAGGAGCAGACCAAATGTCAAAGTTTTGTTGTAAATCAGCAGGAAGCCAGTAACAAGTAGGGGTGAGAGGGCTCAGGGGAGGCCCTATACAAGGACCCAAGTCAGATGTGTTGCCAATTCATTAGAAAAGAGTGCTGTGAAAGATAAACCACCTCCAACTTTCTTTAGGACAACTTAGTAACAATAACAACATTGGATTACTTTTGCATGGGCCCCATGCCAGACTGGTCCTGTCATCTGGAAATAAAGGTAAACCTGCTTGACTTCTGCAAACGCTAAGCAGGGTTCTTGCCTGCTGCTAAATTCTTTGAGAAAAAGTATTAATTTTTTAAGTCAGATAAATAAATAAATGGGCATCCAGGACAAGAACATGCTGAGAAAGAACCTTTGAGAGAGAATATGTTATTAGCGATTCTCTTTCCTTTTTCTTACTCTCCTGGCAACTTCATGTAAAGTTTGAAAGGAGAGAAACTTGCCCCATCATAAAACAACACAGCTGAAACCCCTCCTCCTTCCCTCTGAGGCTCAACCGAGGGCTTCATGCTCTGGCTGTGAAGAGCTTCTGCTGAATCAGAGCAATGTTTTGCATGCTGCTGTCTGACAATTGAAAGGCAAATTGCAATGCCAAGCTGAAGTGAAAACTGGTTTGGGTTTGGGTTTTTTTTTCCTTGTCTGAGCGGGACCCTCAGCTGTGCACATGCACTGCCATATGACTGCAGGAGGGGAGGGAGACTGAAGGTGTAGAGGTGGGTTTAGCACAGAAGTATTTGCGGCAGACTCGTGGAAATTTTGTTTCCCTGATAAAGCCTCCTGGGCTCTCCCGTTCTAGTGTATGTGGTGATGGTAATGGCATAAATACCTGTAACGTTTTATCTAGCAAAGATAGATAAAACTGTCTTTTTTATCTGTAAAAACTAAGGTGAAAGGCAACAATTAATATTTAGGGGAATGCCTAATATGATTTCTGATATCTTGGCTGAAAAGCAAGCGAAGACAGCTTCAGTTTCTCAGAGAGACGGAATGGTAGAAAGTGTGGCCCACGACCACACCGGCTCTTTCCCTTAAGGCTTTGTTTTGCGTTTTTGTTTGGTTCTTTGTTTGGTGTTTAGGCTGGAAGCTCACTGTGCCAGCTCCTTTAAAGTCCTTTGTAGATCTGCTAGTGTGGTGCTGTGTTCCTGCAACCTATGAGCGGGTGCTGTCTGCTGTGGGAGTAGCTATCAGTGACTATCAGTATTTTCACAGTGAAAAAAGAATGTCTTAAACCAGTTTATTTCTCTGCTGAGCTTTTCCACCATAACTTGCCTTGCTTTGCCAGCTGCTGGAAAATCAGAACTGAGAGCAATAAGCGTGAGAGAGGGATGTATCTTCACTTTCTCTTTCTCCAGGATGAAGCCGCAAACTCTCAGTTCACTGGAACAACTGTGTTTCTGCAACTTAGCATGGGAACACAACCAGAGTTTTTCCTCTCATTTTTCAGCCAGGAAGGATGAGCAAACACACATCATAGAAACAGAGTATTTTGTGAATGTTGACTGAAACATGGGCACTATGTACAACAGTTTTGATCACAGTAAAACAATTGCCATGAAGATGTGCCATCCACATTTGATTGACATAATCTCTTTGAATCCTTTTTCAGAGTTAGGGAACTGTGTGTCCAGGCAGACAGTTGAATGAAAGAAGAGCCCATATTTTCAGATACAGCAACTTTAATGGTCTATTGCTTTGGCATATAAAAATACGTAATCTGAGAGAGAATGTAAAACAACACTATGAATCAGAATATGTGAGGTATTTCTTCCTAGCCAGTGCAAAAAGTCCAATGAAGACACACAAAAAAAAGAGTAAACATCTAAAGTAAGTCTGTTAGAGAGTAGCTGTGGTAAGAAGACTGAAAAAGAAACCAGGAAAAAAAGGGAAGGAAGGTCAGGTCTGTGGACTCTGCTGAAGACAAGAATTAATTTCACATTGGGGAAGGGATGAAGCAGCCTGGCAAACTACACCTGCACAGGGGAGGCAGTGATGATAAAAGTGGAGGAGAAGGGGACATAAAAAAGGAAAAGGAAATCAACCCTGAATTGTCTCAGCAGGGCAATACTTCTAACGCCACGCTGGTAAGACTGATGTCTTGTGGATGTGATCCTTCAGAAAAATATCTCATACTTTACATGGCTAAAATACATGTTCTAGTAAATTGCTGACTTGCCTGGATTCTGTTGCATGGATCAGCTGTCTGTGCCACACTCAGCTGTTCAATAATTGCATGTTATGATGCTCAAAGAAAGGCCATTTCATTGCATAATTGTTTGTGAACAGTGTTCGTTAAACCCCTTATGACCCTGGCTCTCTATCTCCAAACCCTTTGCAAAGTTATGGCAAAGTTCGAGGGCTACCCAGAGGGGTTTCTAAAGGCTCCGTGTCTGGAAAACACTGCAAACATCATCACTGAATCAGTATTTCCATGGGCTGATGGCTGGTGAGCAAGCACAAGACCACCCTGGCAAGGTGTGATCTAAAAAAATAGGAGGATACTGAAGAAATTTTGTTAGCAGAGCAGTGCAAAATTATTTAACTCAGAAGTTTTTGTAATCTTGGCCAAACACATTTACAACATCCAGCTCCTTCTCTAGTTAGGTGGTCTGGAGACTGAATTCATCTCGGGGGCCAAAATATGAAATATTTGGGAATTCTGGCAGGCTCCATGCAACTATTCCTGCTTCTTGTTTATCTCGCAATGTTTCTTTGCATAATGGATGGGAAAGGGTGAAATAAACACAGCAGTGTTTAAAACAATAGAATGTTTTGTATTGAGACATTACTGACCCCCATTTAGATTTTCAGCAACAAGGCAAAACGGTTGCTTTAGAGATAATAGTGCTTTTTTTAGGTTGGATATGTGTCCAAGAGCTCTTTCTCTGCTTGCAGCACCACTTGGGAGGAAGTAGAAGTGCCTTTGCAGGCTTAAATCCTGCCCAAGTTTGTTTTTATGAGCTCGGAGTGCCACTTCTCTTGCTCTTGCAGCAGACAGAAGGTGCCCCAGACAAGAGATCCATTGCAAATTCAGGCTGTTGCAAACGCATTTGGCCAGCAATTCGAGACAAACTTTCCATCATATTTTCCAAATCCATGGAGATGGTTTGGTTTTTACTATGGGCAGAAAGGTGTCAAAAATGCTCAGTCTGTTTGTGGACGTGTACAAGGCACCCACAAGGCCGCACGCAAAATAGCTGAGGTGCCCGTGGGCAGCGCTTAGGAGTACACAGCACTGTTCTGGGTACTCACAGAACAAATGGAATTTCTGGCTGGGACCATGAGAGAGAGAGACCAGGAGAGCACATGGTGTCTCTCCTGCACATATTTTGCCCTCAGCACTGCCCTCCTGCTTATGGGGTTTCCATTCAAAAGGGACAGATCTTTTATTGCTTAAATCACTGTGAGGGGACCGAGCTTCTCTTCCCTTTGATGTCCAAGTGCTTGGGCTGTTGATGGGAGAGGACTCAAGTGTCTATGCTTTCAATTAGTTACCTTTAACTAAGAAGAAGTTTCAATACTGATTTTTGGAATCCCAGACACAAAACCATTCAGTACAGTTTTAATGCAAGTCTGATAGGCCAAATTCTGCTCAGGCTTTAGGAAAATGTGGTCATTCTGGCTTTGATGAGTGTGCATACTGCATAAATCTGCACGAAACGTGGCTCACTCTGCTTATTCACAAGCCTAGTGATATATTTTGCGCTGAGGGAGAGAATCAACAACTTGCATATACATCCAGGGATTTAGCTAAGTGCCTCGCCACATACAGACACCAGAGCTCATGCACCCAGGGCAGGTTCTAAGTGCACGGTTAATGCCACTTCTTGCCAGATCTTGCCTTGCAAGGAAATGAAATTATTTCCAAAACTGCAAATGAATAATTAATATCCTATCAAGGAATTAATATTGTCCTCCAAGTGTTTTGAGGTAGCACCTGATCCTGCAAACAGCCGTATCTTCATGTAAAGCAGGTTGCAGGTTCAGGGCATTCCTTGCCACGTCAAATAATCATTAGCTTTTCAACAATATCAGGGGAATCTGTTTTTTTTTTTTTCTCTGCTCGCTTTTGCGCACTGTAGGGCACTCGGATGCTCATTAACATACATGTCCCTTCCAATTTCACTCTCATTTGCACTATGTTAACAGCTACTTTTTCATCTTTGCTCAGACAAACGATGGCCTTTGTAACCAGGAATAAAATTAGTCGCAAGTGGAAACCTGTTTTAATGAGGCCAAATTGTTATTTAACTCCAAATGTGTACAGTATTTTTTGTCTAAATCTCCTTTAATTCCTCCCTGGTATTAATTATATCTTGTCATAGACAGGCCTTGGAAATGCTTGCTCCTTCAGCAGAGTTCAAAACAGAGCCTCATGCCAGAGCACCACATTAATAAGGTAAAATAAAAAAAAGAGAGAAGGGGGGAAGCTCCTTTTGTCTAATTTTCCCAAAACTTCTGATTAAAATAAATGAGATCACTGGAATTTATATAGGCAAATTTGGCAGCTCCTCTATATTTACTGAAACTGTAACATAAATCAAAACCGAGACTCTCCAAGAATGTGTTATTTGTTATCAGAGTAATTATGTGTTAGTGACTCACACATGAATAAGGTACCTCTGTTACAGCTGTTTATTAGAGTTTTCTTGGCTTCCATTTCTTGCTCTGCCACTGCCTTGCTTCATAACCTTAGGGAAGTTTCTGTGTTTTGATTAATTCAAATGATGTGCATATGTATATATCTGTACATACATACACAGCTGTATAAATATGTAATAATTTCCTGCTAAAGGAACATTTCAAAATGCTGTAAAAGACAAAATGAAGATGACCTAGAGACTTCACTTGTTAGCGTACCTTCTTTATTTAACTGTATACGTAAGCCAGAGCTATTCAGGTAACATCCAGGCAGTATGGAGTAACAATTCATGGATCAACATGAGTTTTTAGGTGAAGCAGCAACTGTCTCTCATATCTTCCCCTCTCCCCACTACCCCAAAATGACTTATTCACAATAACAACAAGACGGTATTGTTTCTTCATTAACCCAGCAGTTCTTGCCCAGTTGGAGAAGGAATTTGGAAAACTATGTGTTGTTACAGTGCCATCTGGTGATTCCCCCATACAAGTGTGTGAAGCTCGCTCATCAGTGTTGTTACTGCTCTGCATTACTTAGGGTACTTCCTCAGGCAGCTTGTCGTGCTGATTTTTTTTTTTACCTCTTTAGCATTTTAATGCGTAGGAAATTTCAACAAATGGCAATCAAAACATTTTCCAAATGTACTCTTAATCAAGTTTACCAGTAGCAGTTTGATTTTAAGAAATTGAAGGTAAAGCGAAGAAAAAAAGTGTTTCCTAATAATTTATAATTCATCAGAAGCCTGATTGTGCTGGTGCTGCACCCCTGGACAAAAGTATGTGCTCTTCTTGGGACCCAGAAAGTGCTGTAGGTACGTTGTTAGCATCCCATATGCATTTGCATGGCACCTGACTCTTTCAAGGTGATAAGCGAACATTATTGGCTACCTCTTCTCAGTAAATTAGAGAAGCCTGGTCCCTGTTTTACTTCTGGGAAAATGAATTGGAGATGCTTGTTTGAGATGAGTCTGGAACAGAGCTGGAGTTAGAGCTGTGGGTGTCTATTTCTCTTTTCCCACCTGAGAACTGGACATGCCGTCCCTCAGGTTGGGCACTTATGTGACATAATGTGGTGTAATGCTGCTTTGGGGCTTGGCGTGCCTCCTTTGTCAGGTTTTTTGGTCACTTTGCTCATTTTCCCCTCTCAGAAGTAAGAACAATGATTGCTTGGTTCCTCTGTAATAATTAAGTATTTGTGTATAATTTTATTTAAGAGACAATTAGGAGTTTCCCCCAACGTGGGGGTCTTTTGAGGATGGTCTTATGTGCAGTCCTCATGCAAAAGTGGAGTAGCTACTAGTAAAATCTGGCACAAAGTGAGCCTCTGAAGCTTCAGATCCTTGCCTGAGGTGTTCACATAACTGCAGTGACTGTTTCCTTCATTTTGAAATAGATTGAAACAAAACAAAGAATTCTGTTGCAGGCAAAAGACCAGTTGGCCTCTGAAAGTATTTTGTGTGCTTTATTAATTTAGGTAGAGACATCTAAAATCCCAAACTTTGAGTATAAATAATTATTGAAAAGCAGTAACAAATTCATCATTTCCCTTCCATCTTTTGACAATCTATAGGGGAAGGAGGCCATTTCTCTCTCTTGCTTGCTCACTTATCCCAGAGGAAGTGCAGTCTCCTCTTCTTCCATTCAGGTGTTAGCCTTTGTCTCCCTGAAAAGCAGCAGTTCTCTCCATCCTAAATATCTGCAGTGCCAGCTCACTGTCCTCACATGCAGCTCAGCTCCAGCCTGCTGTGAATGGGGTCTTGAGGCAAGAGGTGTTTTTGGTCTTCTCCCAAATCCGTCTGAAAAGTCAATGTTCACTCTTTAAAGAGTTTGCAGGTGAGGGTATCACAGCTCAAGGTGACAATTCCCACTATTCCATGGAAATGGCATATGGTAGAAAAGACTGTTCATATAGTTGCAATGGGTATGAACCAAAGGGCATTTTTAGAAACACATTCCCAAGAGCTAATAAAAATATATGGTATATATGCTTCAAAAACTGAAGAAAGCAGTCAGAAGCAAAGAAGGTGTGATATCTGCAGGCAGGGCCAGCTCTGAGAAGAGTTTGCTGTTTAATTGGCCAAGTTAAACAAGATACAATTAGGGCTAACCCGGTCTCCTAGGATTCATAAACCCTTATTTGGAAATTTTGGGGAGATGGTGGGGAAGCAGTGGCTTTAATTGTATCTTGTTTAACTTGGCCACTTTAATCACTTACACTTCTCTGACTTGGCTTCTTTCATAGATGTCACACCTTTGAACAGCTGACTAGCCTTTCTTTTTTCCCTTAATGTAACTTTTTCTGTATATTAACTGCTGCAAATCAGATGGGAGCCACATTTGTTTTCAATTTATTATATAACCAGATATGAATAATATTGTTAATATAATGGTTCAAGTTCTCTGCAATTTATATTCTTGAGAACAAAAGTCTTCTCTGCCATTCACAGAATTACAGAATAGAACCATAACATTTCTTAGGTCAGAAAAGACCTCTAAGATCATCAAGTCCAACCATTAACCCAGCACTGCCAAGTCCACCACTAAATCACGTGCCTGAGTGCCACATCCACATGTGTTTTAAATACCTTCAAGGACTGTGACTCAACCAGTTTCTTGGTCAGCCTGTTTCAATGCTTGACAACCCTTTCTGTGAAGAAACTTTTCTTAATATCCTAAACTAAACCTTCCCTGATGCAACTCGATGCCATTTCCTCTGGTCCTGTGACTTGTTATCTGGGAGGAGAGACCGACCCCCACCTGGCTTCACCCTCCTTTCAGGCAGAGTGTGGTAAGGTCCCCCCTGAGCCTCCTTTTCTCCAGGCTAAGCACCCCCAGCTCCCTCAGTTGCTCCTCATCAGACTTGTGCTCCAGACCCTTCCCCAGCTCCATTGCCCTTCCCTGGACACACTGCAGCACCTCAATGTCTTTCTTGTGGAGGAGCCCAGCACTGAACACAGCACTCGAGGTGTGGCCTCCCCAGTGCTGACTACAGGGAGACAATCACTGCCCTGACTCTGCTGGCCACACTATTGCTGATCCAGGCCAAGATGCCATTGGCCGCCTTGGCCACTTGGACACACTCTGGCCCTTGTTCAGCTGCTGTCAAGCAGCCCCACCAGGTCCTTTTCCACTGAGCAGCTTTCCAGCCCCTCTTCCCCAATCCTGTGGTGTTTCATGGGGTTGTTGTGGCCCAAGTGTAGGATCTGGCACTTTGCCGTATTGAACCTCATACAATTGGCCCCAGCCCCCATTCCAGCCTTTCCAGATCCCTCCTTAGAGCCCTCCTGCCCTCCAGCAGATCAACACTCCTGCCCAGCTTGGTGTTGTCTGCAAACTGAGGATGCACTCAATCCCCTCATCCAGGTTGTTGATATTAAGGATATTAAGCAGGACCGTCCCCAGTGCTGAGCTCTGTGGAACAGCACTTGTGACCCGCCATCCCCAGGATGTAACTCTCTTCATCATCACTCTCTGGGCCTGATCACCTGGTTGTCCTGCATGTGCTCATGACGACACTCAGGATGATCAGCTCCATGACCTTCCTCAGCACTGAGGTCAGGCTGACAGGCCTGTAGCTCCCCAGATCCTCTTTACAGCCCTTTTCATAGATGGATGTCACATTTGGTAAACTCCAGTCAATGGCACCTCCCCTGTTAGCCAGGACTGCTGGTAAATGATGGGAAGTGGCTCAGTGAGCACTTCCACCAGCACTTCCCACCTTCCCCTTGGGTGGATCTGATCTGGCTCTATTGACTTTTGTGTGTGTGTGTGCATGTGTGTCTAAGTGGTGTAACAGGTCCCTGACCATTTGCTCTGGGATTATGGAGGCTTCATCCTGCTACCAGTCCCTGTCATCCCACTCAGGGGATTGGGTATTTGGAAAACAACTGGTGTTACTATTACAGAAGGCATTAAGTACCTCAGCCTCTATCCTCGTCCTTTGTCACTATGTTTCCTGCTGCTTCCAAGAAAGGATGGAGATTCTCCTTAGCCCTCCTTTTGCTCTCAATGTCAACAGCAGCCAAGAAGCAACTGGGCTGTTCATGCACAGACTCATTGCATATTTGTGCTGTACCCAGGGGCAAAAGCCACTTTCCATACCTTCTGCTCTCCACGTCAGCCAGTAACTGAAATTACTGATCCATTAACTTCTCCGCTAGCAGGAGACTGTGGCAATCCATATGGGTGAGATAAGGTGATTGCTATGGGCATCCTACATGTGCCTACCTGTTAGACACAGCTGAGACAGTCAACACTGGAAAAGCAGAGTTGGATGTCAAAATGGAAAAGTATTTAGACCAATTGTCCAGATGTGCTTCACTGTGCCTGCTCTGACACATTGTGATTTTCTCTGTGTGCATGTGCTGCCGTGGGGCTTTGAATATCAAGAGGTACCAGTTTTTGTGTGATGTTCTTCACAGAGTTTTCCTGATCAAACCAGTTCCTGTCTCTACTTACAGCAACTGCATATATTTTGGGAGATGTGGTCTGAACAGCCTAAGCTGTGGGGGAGAATGGAAGCATGAGACTTTTGGCTAACCTCTTCCTAGCGCAACGTTTTCACCACTGGAGGCCAGAGAAATGTTTGTCAGGGAAGACTGAGCGCAGCTGATCCTGCCTTGGGGCAAGGCTCTGGACAAGGGTCTCTTGAGTGCCATGAAACTCTGCGGTTTTGAGATTTCTGGATAGAAATATTTTGATTTAGAACTTTTTTTTGGTCCGGTCTTTCCTTTCAAAGGAAAACTTTGACAAATTCAATTTTTCTTTCTAAGGAAATTAGTCATAAGTAGACTTCATTTTTTCTAACTGGTGCTGTTTATTGAGGGAATAAAAAATCCCACTGCAAGACTAGAGATGGAGTTTATCAATTCCTCTTCTCAGACACGTGGTTTGGGCCCTTTAAGGCTCGGAGTGTCATTTAAAGCTCTAGCTAAGCTGATCTAATCACCTATGACTGCTCAAAGGGTCAACATTACTCCTCCCTTACCTCTTTTGTCCCTGGCTATCCGTTCCCTCCCATCTGTTTCTGTCTGAGCCAGCAGTGAGCCACCTCAGTGGGCTGAACCAGCACCAAGTGCCTCTCTGCCTGCAGTACAGCTAGTTTTCTCCCACCTGAGCCCCTTAAACCAGCTTGCCATGAGGTCAGAAGAAAGACGATCCAACAGCCTGCAGACATGAAGAGCGTGGAGGATGGAGAGCGCGATGCCACTCCATGGACTGCTGTAACATAAAATAGGGCACTTCATTAAATCTGTTAGATAAATTGGGCCCTGACCTTTTGGCAAAATCTGCACGTGAAGGTCTCATTCCCTCAGGGCACAAAGCAAGCCTGGGAGGCTGTCTCCCCCCCAGCCTCACTGAATACCCATCCATTTATTCCTGGCTCTGGCACAAGCCATAGGGCAGAGGCAGTTTGGGACTGAAAAAAGTGGCATGTTTGTTCTTCTCTGAAGAGTGGTTTTTTTTGTAACATGTGGCGTGTCAGTCATGTGAGCCAAATAGCCAAAGGTAAAAGAAATTACCAGTGCTGCTGATGGAACTGCATTTATAAAAGCAGTGTGTCTCTGGATTTTTCATTTTCTCTTCTTTTTTTCCTCAGGGGGGAGAAAAAAAAAAAAAGGAGTAGAAGGAATTTAAATATAAAGCCGTAGATATTGTGAAATTTAGCACTCAAAAGTGTGCCCAAAGTTAAGGTTTTTCCTACAATGGTAAATTTGCTATGTGATACACAAGTAGCATTTGCTATTATTTCCTTGGATTTTGATGGACAGGTAGATTTGTCATTCCCAACTGCCTTGCTAGAGGAATGTGTGTGGGCAGATATGTTGCAATGAAAACCAAAGGCCAGTATGCTTATCATATGTGTATACAATACACACCTCTCCACCAAGCCTCCTAGTTAGACAAGGTTTTATGCAGTTCTCCTGGATTTACCCAGATAGTTCAAGTATTCTTATATCACACTTGCTCTTGGGAAAGGAGCATTAGGCAGCAGGCCCCGTTTTTTGTTGAATCCAATGCCACAGCTCCCAGCTCCTTCTATTGTTCCTCTTGTCAGTGGCAAACTTTGGGATCCTGACATAGAAAGGAGAAGAAAAGCACCCAGCTGAAAGATCCTGCTTGTGGCTGGGAAGGGGGGAGGATGGGGAGGAGAGGGCTTTGAGTCACCTAGAGGTGTTTATCTCTGCTTTTCCTTTTTCTTTTTCTTTTTTGTTTGTTTGTTTGTGTTCGGTTTTGGTTTTGTTCTCCTGGTTCAGTGTTACATGAAGCCGGACGAAGGGAGAAGAGATGGGAAAGCAATGGAGGGGTGTGGGGGTCACAGAGGCACATATTCACATGCGCCATTGTCGCCTGCTCTGGAAGGACCTTATCTCACCAGTCCTGGATCAATTTGACTAATCTATTTTATCTCACCATCTAATCTATCTGTTTCTGCTGAGCTATCCATCTGCCTCGTGGTATTGATCCCAACAGTTTTGTAATTGTATTTATAAAATGCCCTTTCACCCTCCTGGGAAGAGGGGTCTTGTGTAAAGGCAGATGGGGGGGCAAGGGGTGGAAATAACACACTCCACTGCTCCTGATGACAAAGCCCCCGGCACCCGCTACAAGCCCTCCAGCCTTCCATTTCTTCCTCCTTGTTCAGTCCTTCCTCATCACCCCGGCTTCAAAGCACTGGAGACAAACATGCCAGGGGAGCCCAGGGCAGTGTGCAGTGGCAGAGGGATGGCTGCCAGGAGCAAAGCCATCCCTCTGCAGAAAAAGCCATCCCATTTGCAGAAAATGGAGCAGTGTCCCATCTCCAGCCTTGTTCCAAGTTGAAATACATCTGTTTCCAACAGTTAGCTAGAGAAGGCTGGAAGCGCCAGTTCATCTGAGGGAAGAGAAAGTGAGGGAAGAAGTATGATATTTGTGATTTGGAAGGAAACAGCTTTTTATCCCCACACAAAATCAAATTTAATCCAGAGATGTGCAATGACACCTTCCAAGAGTAAACAGATCCTTAGAAAGGCTCAGGAACATCCTCTGGGTAGATAATCTGCATGGCAACAGAGCCTCCTCCTGACTGCGGGGACCAGCTGCCACGTAAAGCCCTCAGCAGTTTGCCTTGGTTCTTTCTGTTCGTCCCTATTTAGACAGGAACACGTTCTCTGCATGGGGTTGGGCATCTGATTTAGAAATCAGTGCATGTTATTTTGAAATCAAAACTTATTTCAATCCTAAATTTACCTACATTGACCTCCCCACTTTTTAACCATAGAAAACACTATAAACCAGCAAAGTTTCCTGCATGATGAACTCTGTGTGTGTGTGTGTGTTCATGCTTATGTATTCTCCTCATTTTCCATCCCTGGAGTGTATCATGTCTCACCTCTGAGATCTGTGGGGAGAGTAAAGGACACTAGGGTCACACTGGTCTCTGTTTACAGACTTCCTTCCGACTTCTTCCTAAGCAGGAAGTGCTTTCCGATTAGCCTCGTTTTTTTCATATCAGTATAAAGCTTTTATCGTGTATTTGTTGTTCAGGAATAATATGCTAAACCGTGGAGACCTACTGCTTCCACTCAGAGGCATTTCCCCACGCAAAGCACAGCAGCTTCTGAATTACACATCGGATAGACACAGGGATTGCAGGGAATGCTGCAGGCATCGCTGCGCAAAACCCAGGTGGTTCCCAGCTCCGAGCCCTGAGAAAGGCTGGTTCACAGGGATGCAGGAGCACCAGGCTGCCTTGTGCAGCAGAGCATGTTTGCCACCCTCTGCTGCTGCTGGTTCACTGGCAGACGGAGAGGTTTAATTTGCTGTGTTAGGACACAGCCTCTGAATACAGGCTGCAACCAGGCAGGGTCTGTGTGAGACTCCGCTGAGCAGTCTAAGTGTTAGCTGGGGTTCTGAAATACCTCAGCTACTGCAGCAAGGGATCCTGAGCAACCTAAAAACACTTTTCATTGGCCATAACACCTAAAAGTCTCTTTTAAATTCTGGCAAATCCCTTTGCTCATGGAAAGATTATATGCCCATTAGGTAGCCTGTTACCCCTCTCCTGGCTCTTGTTGGAGACACAGAAGCTGGCAGCCAGCGTAGGGCCAGGCGTTCCGGCTACGGAGGGGGATTGTTGCTGAAGGGGTATCTCCAGCCCCATAGGAGAGGGTCACATCTCCCTACCTGTTTATGACTTGGCCCATCCTCAGTTACCAGCCTTTCATCAGCAAGTGTGAAACTAACATTGCATTTAAAACCATTATTCAAATATGCTAGTTGTCTAAAACTGGCATTTATAATGCCATTTTGTAAAAGTTATATATCGACAGTGCAACACTTTAAAAGGCCCTTTCTGATTAACAAGGCTCAGAATGGCTCCCCTGATTCCCCTGGTTATGTTTTAAGAGAGGGAATAAAATGCTATGGATCTTGAAACAGCTGAAATCATAATTTTCCAATATTATCTGCAGCCTTGTTGTTCTGAGAAAGCAGAGGCTGTGATCAGCAGCACCCCTGCTCCAGAGGGGGGCACAGCTGACAGGGTGGTATGGTGGCCAAATGGCACTTTGGCTGCTCCTGCTTCCGTCTGAGCCTCGGGGACCACGGCAGTGCCAGGTTCCTGCCTGAGCTGATTCCATGCACCCACAAATTACACCACCTGCTGCCTCCAAGAAGTTCAGTAACCTCCATGAGGTGGGAATTAGTGTTTGCATTCCTGCACCCGTGAACAGCTGCTCAGTTCTTGATATCTCTCTAGGTGAAAACAGATCAGATGTGCTGTAAATGTATTTTCACCAAAGACCTCCCCTTGCCCCATGTTCTGGCAGTTCACACACCAAACAGCCATGCAAGATCCTCAGGACACCTGAGTGAAGCTCAAAGTCTCCAAACAGCAGTGTACAGTGAAACAACAGATCTACTGGCCAAGTGGAAGAGCAGATACAGGCAAAAAACCTCGTTATGTGGGCTGTGCAAGGGAGCTGGTGGCATGGACTCTGGGCTTTTGTTAGAGCTGATTCTGTGAGTGCAACCTGAGTTGCACTCCTGCAGGCACATCATGGAAAAGGTGATTATTTCTGATTTTGTTGGTTAGAGGTAGATGGTACCCCTTCATCCAAATCACGCTCTTCTCTCTGCCATGCACAGGAAAAACTGGTAGGAACACTGTAAGTCCTTTCATTGTCACAGCTGGGGATTTATCTGGAATTTTAATTGCAGATTTTTTCTCTGTTTTGCTGAAGTTAATTTTACTGGTTTGGTTCTCTTACCCTTCATCAGCACATTCCATAGGGACTAGCAGCATATCATCACGCTGGCTCACCTGGAGGAAAGCTTTGGGAGAAGGGCACTGAAATACAGAGAGCAGTGTCTGCTCTTTTACTTAGGCAATAAATCTACTGCTTTATTATTGCTGTTGGGAAACTCAGAGCCAAATTCTTTGCTAGCAAAACATTGGCTTCGGTGGAGTTCAGCCAGCAGAGAGTTTAGCTTCCTGTTTTTGTTCCAAATCGAAGACTATGCTCAGCCCAATTGTTGTCGTTGTTTTGCTAGTTAGCTGTTTTAATTTAAAATAATTATGTGTTGTGAGTTGGTTAGGGTTTGTTGTTTTTTGTTTGGGGTTTGTTTTTTGTTTTTTTGTAAATTCTTCTTCACACATCACTTTGTTTGTAGCAGTCAGAAACAAAAAAAAAAAGATGGTATTGCTACATATCCCCTTCTTTGTTCAGGCGTTATGAAACTCGAGGTCTCATCCAAAGGCAAGGCTTAGCCCAGGCTGAGCACAGCTTGGCATGACCTGCTGCCCAGGTAGGTGGCCACGTTACCAGCCTAGGGATGAGTCTGCAGCTGGTTCTTGCAGGAGACCCTGGGTGCTCAGCTGGGTTTTCTAGTGGCACAGCAGCCCCCCAGAAAGCCTCCTCTCAGCCCCTCAAAGAGTGGCAGAAATGTAACTCGTGACTTGCCAGGGCAAGCCCCATCCCTCAGGTACCTGGCATTAAGACACTAAAGGTGTTTGCTCCAGGGGCTATTATTAACTCACTCCTTGTACGGGGGCTGGCACCTGAGGGTCCCAGCTTAGTTGGGGCCTGTAGCTACTCCTGCAGTATAAATGTTACTTATACGGTGCAATTAAGCAGAGGTTTAATGTAAACTGCTGCCAGCACTGGGTTAGGTACCAAAGTGAAAGGACACCTTGTGAGACGTTTTTGAGAACCAAAAGCAAAAAGTTTTAAACTCTTGTTAAACAAAGAGACAGCTTTCTCAGAGAGGTTAAGCAAAACAAACAGCAAACAACCCTGTTTGGATAAGTAGCTATCCCGTGAGCAAACTAAACCTAAGTGTAAGCCAGAGACAGGAGGATAGCCATCTTGTCTTGTCTGTGTGCTCCCAGCCAGCTGCAGGCTGCCTTATTCCTAATCTTTGTGTAGCAGGCTTTGAGAAAACAGCTCGCTGTGTTTTAGTACACCAAAATCAACATAGTCACCACTCTCTAAATGCATGTCAGAGACAGACTAAATGCTCATAAACATCACACCCTGCTGTTTGTACGGTTCTTCATCATACTCAGGTCTGGATTCCCCTGGGGATTTCCACATTCACCCCACACAGAAAAAGGACTCAAGAGCAGCCTTTGCCCCCACAGAGGTCCTGAGCACCAGCCAAACTTCTGGGTTTCTCCATCTTCCTGTCTTTTGAAACAAGCAAAACAGCTGGAATCCCGTGTCACAGGCCACGTGAACTTTTGGAGTACGTTTTCACCGGTGCAGCATTGATTCTACTAGGATCAATATAAATATTACGTTAGCTTGCAACTGCTAATTATATCAACATAAACTTAATTTATAGTGATGATCACAGTCCTAATGCTGTGCTGCTGCCAACCCTCACAACTGATGCTTTGAGACATCATGTAAACCCAGCCATTAGCAATCAAGTAAATGCTCCCATTACACATCACTGATACTGGCTAAAGAACTTTTTAATTGACTTCTTAGGATTTATGGCAGATGATGCAGACTGTGTGTTTAAGTTCAGGATTCTTTTTCATGTTTTATATCTGCTGCTGCTTAGATAGATTCTGGTCTTACAGTAAATAGTGTAACGTTACGTGCTTGAAATTGAAAAGACTGAGTTTGTTTCACTTGGAAAGAAGATAAAAAAGAGGGCTCAAGAGAAAAGTCTATGAAGGAATGAACAGCACAGGAAAAAATTAAATGGGAACATCTCTTCCTGATCTGCTAAAATAAAACTACTGAAAGAGTCATTGAAATGAAAAGGTGATAAATTCAAAAATGGTAAAAGGGTTTTTCCCCATAAACAGAAAGTGAAAATTTGGTTACTTGAGAAATCACTAAGGTCAATAATTCAGCAACTTTCAGATAGGGATTGCACATTTATATGTAAAAGACTATCAAGAGAGGTTATGCTTAAAGCTCATGCTCCCCGGCAGGAATGTAAAGCTTTAGGATCCTGTGGCTTAAACTGCTCTCTAACAAGCCTGGAGCCAGGCTGACATCTTCAGAGAGGCTGGATTAGACAACAGGGGCTTTCTTATCCCTTTCCACTGAAGCATCCAGCAACAGCCATAAGGAGAATTAAAAATGAAAAGCACACCACCAAACCAAAAAAAAAACCCCAAAAAACCCAAAACAAAAAACCCCACCAAAAACACACACAAACCCCCCCCCAACCCACAAAACAAACAAACAAACCAAGTGGCTTTTAGTCGTGAAAGATTCCAGGTTTGAGATAAAGTACTGAAATTTCAGATGCTCCAGCACTGAAAGAAAGCTTACTGTATGGGGGATTTTCAGTGTCCCTGTCTGCAAAAAACCTCCCAGAGGTATCAGTGAAATAGGGTTATTGAGTTGCACAGAGGCTATGGCAGTGAGCCAGGAGGCAAATTATTGTAATAAACTCAGGATCTGAAGGCTAGGGGACGGTAAAATAGTGTCCAGGCTACTGGGGGTTAGAGGCAGCACTGAGGAGTGGGTAGAGCAGGGAAAATTCGCACAGGATGAGATGAACAGCGTGTTTTATTTCCCAGATAAATCACGGTGACAAAGTTTCACACCTTTGAGCAGCGCTTGGAACAAAAAGTACCTGCATGGTCATGCACCAAACTGATAGAGCTTTCTGTTTGTTTTTAATAGTAAGTATTTTTATGTCTCTCTCTCTCTATATATCTCTGTGTGCATGCTTATTTTGAAAATTCATATGTTTGTATTTATACATACATAAATATCTATGCTAATTATGTGTATAGGTATTGTTTATATGCCATAGCTTCTATGATGCACATTCATCACATCAAAAAGTAGCTTATTCTGCCTAGACTAGAGGTTTAATATGGTACTTAAATACATTTTTTGAAAGCACTCTATCCTAGCCAAGATATATCCATAGCTGTCAATACAGAGATATTTTTCAATGGAAAAATCTCCAAATAAACCAGTGGGCTTAAGCTCAGCAGGTTTTGGTGACTGCAGGTGGCATTTCTAAATATTGTGTAACTCTGAAGCACTGGAGTATAGGTAAGTAACATCTTCCTGTGAGATGAGTGCAGGGGAAGGACTTCGCCCCCACTGGGGATCTTGGCTTTCCTTTTTATAAAGGGGTATTATAAAATGTACCCTTAAAAAAAAGGCAATGAATATGAAAGCATCCTTGCTGAGCCCCTTCAGATTAGCATAAATCTAGATTCCCTGCTAAGATGTATGTCACCATTTATAGGATGTTTATTGATCTGTATTTATCTCTGTCGAGGACTCTGCTAACTTCAACTACAATTGAGGATTCAGATGAATTGATTAGAAATGTATCCAGATGAAGCTGTTCGCCTTGCCTGGTTTTGTCTGCATCGCTGTCACACAGAATAGCCTGCGTGCTAAATGGCAGCTGGATCTCGAGATGATTCTGTTTTGGCAGATTTTCAAAACGGTCTCTGTGTTTTGCCTACCTGATTTGCCGTCTGTTGAATCTGATGACATTTGCTAGGGTGCAGCTGGGGGAATTTTAAAAAGTGCACATGGCAAGTACGTGTGCAGCGAGTATTCTGTGCTTGGGTATCGAGCTGAAGATTGCTGCCATGGATAGAACAGACTGAAAAATACAATCATTTTCTTCATAGCAGGATGAAATTTATGCTTCGATTATCTGATTTCCAGGTTCCATCACCTGTTGGCTTTTAGGTCTGAAAACCCTCTCCTGGACAAAAAAAAAAAGAAGTTCAAAGAAGATGGAATTAATCATTGTAACGAATCGTGGTAAGCAACAAAGGGGTTTTAACTCCGTCCAAGTAAGGTCAGCAATGTTCAACAGCCCATTTAATGGCACAAGACATTTGCCATCATAGAGGATTTCCTGTTCTGCAGACATAAATCTCTGCTTGCATGCAAAGCAACAGGCTAAAAAAGCTCTTCAGATCATTTTGCATTAAGCACATGCTGGCAAGTGCATTTGAAGTGTCACGCACTCAAAGACTAAGACAGTTTAGAAGAAAATACTTTTGGCCTATGAACTCACAGTTTTGTGCAACTTGCAGGTTTTCCCCTGGAAATAATAGTGGTAGCCATATTTTGACAGGCTCGAAGGGGATCCAACATTCACCTTTTCATCATCTTTGTGTTCTTCGCTCAGCCTAGTGTCCTTCCTAAAAGCTAAAGCTGCAAAATTGTGTCTCATCCCCTAGTTGTGCCATTGCTTGAATAAGAAAGTGTAATGGACATAAATGTCCCTCCTGCTAGGCAGCCACTTCAGAGTAATTTGGGCTACAGATTTACTCTATGCAACTGAATGATTAAATTATGACTGAGACATAATGACTGAGACATTCTGTTGCAAGACAGAGCGGCACCCTCAAGGCTTCAGGCTGATACATTTACCATAGAAACACAGAGAGAGAAAAATATTTGTTTCATTAAAATTAAGACTGTTTTTCACCATGACATAACCTTAAAATGGAGAAATTTGCTTGTTAAAATAGAATAATTTAAGAACAGTTAGTTCCACAGCATGACGCACCCCACAATATTATGCCAAATTACAGGTTAAGCAATTGAAATGGCTTAAAAAAGCTTCAGCATAAAGATTAATTCCTGACTTTCCTTGTCTTCATTCAGAAGCTCTGAAAGGTTACAGCTGGGTCTAACAAAGCCCTTAGATGCAGCATAATACAAATGAAATATAATAGCTAAGATAGTGTGATAAGAAGATACTGTCCCCAAACTGGCTTCTCTTTTTTTTAACCTACAAAAATTGAATTGAACTGCAATTGAATTGATCTCGGAATTAAAAAGATAAATTTGAAAGTGCTCAGTGGACCTGCAGCCCAGTGTGAGAAAGAAGTATTTTAATATTCATAAGGAACCACTGAAAGCAGAGTCTACAAATTTCAAAGCCTTTCTCTTCTCATCCAACAGCGATCCTTATGCACACTGAATCTGGAGGAACAGAGTGGGTTCTCCTAAGGCTTTCAGGGCAATGAGCGCAGTGCCGTTCTGATATTAAATGAGCCATCCCACAATTTAACCGATTCAGAAGGAATTCTCACGGGAGAGGATCTGAGAGCTGTGGGATGATGAGCGCTAAGAGACGTTGGGAGAGGCGCTCGCTCACGCAGCCTCACCAGACGGGTGAGCACGTGAGATAGAGGTCAGCTGAGGTTGGCTACTCCTCCTCCTCTCTTGCTCTCTTTACTGACCTGAAGTTCCTCTGAGCAATAAAGAAGCTGAAAGCCTGGAAATGAGCTGGGGGTCAGTAGCACCATGTGTTCTGTCGGTTCTTCGGACCCCGTCAGTGGATGGCCTGCAGACCACGGCTTGGGACTTGCAAGGGAACTGAAGGGAAAGGAGGCCAAAACTTTGATTACACAAAAAACTTGCATCACTTTCAAGAATTCAGTTTAACACGGATCTCGTTAAAACAGTACAAATATCTTAATTAGATGTACATAAACTAATTTAATCCTTTGCTTGAATCAGTTTACTGTGATTCATCAATTCTAGCTAAAAGCAGTGTGTGTAAGGATTACACTGGTTTAAATGTCTACATTATGGGTGTGCACTGATTTAGTTACATTGATTTGATATAGATTTGATTATGTAAACGCAACTTTCCCTAATTTCATTGGTTTATTGATACGGTAGTTAATTAAGCAGGAAAAGCATGTAGAAAGAACGATCTTGTTTTAGAGTAAAAAGGGGTTAATGAATAATTTAATATATTTAGTCTGTTTATAGATATTTGATAAAAATACTGACTATTTTGATTTTACATCCTATTTTCTTTACAAATCTAATTAAATTACTTTCATGCCAGTTAGACAGGTCATACTAATATTAAGGGCAGGCCTTGTGATTTTATGTGAAGGTGGTAAATTTGAGAGAGCTGTTGCAGCATGAATTCCTACAGGTGAAAACCACAGGTAGCTAAGGTCCGTCTGCCTCGAGTCGAAAGATCGCCACTGCCCTGAGAAGCTGATGCTGTGTGTGCAAGGCAAGGCAGATACAGTCAGATGGTGGAGCTCACACAAACCACTGCACGGTATCAGTCAGCAGGATTTGCTGCTGATCTCAACCGTGGTCTAACAATCACTATGTTTTGCATAAATACCGTGATAAGGAAGAGTTTTAAAGACTAGAAGAGGGCTAATGACGTGTCAGTGCAGACACTTTTTTGCTGCAGAAGGAAATCCTGGGATGAATGCCGATTTGGCAATTTGCTGTGGTTTTTATACTGAGCACGAGACATTAGTATGAGGGTGGTCAGCCTGAACATTTAAGACGGACGGGGCACATTCAGTGCAACTGGGAAATGGAAAACAGTGGAGGGAAAAGGTATGGGATCAAAGTAATGGGCAAGGATCCCTGTCTCTCTAGGAACATCCTGGGTCAGTAAGAATGAGGAGGATGTTAAAAGGGTGTTGCAGTGATGCAAGTGCAGGGGAATGAGAATTTTAGCAGCATGGCATGACACAGAGATACCATGGAAAGACAAAGTACATGACTTGGCCATAAGCAAGAAACAAGAATATGAAGAGTGACAGATGCAGAACAGAATGCACAGACAGCAGCAGAGAGGACTGAGCAGAGGCTAACATGGCAGTAATTGGAGTAAACCAAAAGAGACTATCAAGAGGGTTAAGGAACTCTACTTTTTAAAACTCAGTTGACTTCAAAATGGTAGATAAAGAGGTGTAGAGGCAAGGTGGGTGCAGTTGTGAGGTTGGCAGACTGAGACAAGAGATACTGACCTGTGAATTGCCCTCAGTCATGTGATTTATGGATGGCTTATAGGTCATGGAAGCTCAAGATGAAGCAGCAACCAAACCTTTGGCCAAAACGAGGTAGTTGGAAACTCTGAGAAAAAGGTTTCTGTTGACTGCAAGGCAGGAGAGCATCCAAGACGCAATTAGAAGAAAACAGTTCCAGGTAGTGGTTGGCTGGATATAGGTGAGTATATTCTGAGAAGCAGGGAAGAGTGAAGGTCCATTCTAAGGTGGGGGTACTGTACATCTTTGTGCAGGGAGAGAAAAGAGCCAGGAAACTGTGAGAAGAGGATAGATGAGATGGGTGGAGGGGTCAGAAGGGAAATGAAACACTCCTGCGTTTTGGAAGACAAGAGGTTACAGAGGAGGAGGCAGAAGGGAAGGTCAGATGGCTTAAAAGCTGCTCTGTTTTCACCTCCAAGGAGGCTGGACTGAGATGATGAATGGCAACAGGAAGGAAGGGTTTGAGAGGTGGGTCAAGGAGCGAGGTGAAGGAGCAACTGGCGCCAATTGAGTTGAGTAGAGGAGTGACCTAGATGGGAAGATCACTGACATTAAGAGATGGGAGGGGATATGGGAGGATTTGGGAGAGGGATGTGCCACAGCCACCTAGAAGGGAGTTTGGAGGGAGGGGGCAATGCAAGAGTATGAGCAGTGGCCAGAAGTAGTAAGTGGCCGTGGGATGGGAGTGTTAGATATGGACTTAAGACAAATGAGGGAAAAAGGCACGAATCGATACTGTGAATTTGCAGTGGTGGGAGGGAAGGGAGATAATGTCTAGGGAAAAGCACATGGTGGGTTTGTGGGAACTGCCTATGCGTCAGGATGAGAGGAGACGCTGCCGAAATGAGGACTGGCATAAGGACAAGGCTGGGAGGAAAGCAGTCACAAATTTGAAGCTGATGTCTGTGGCCATGGATCTTTCCTCTCCCCTACCTGTGTGGAAATGCTAACCCTGTGTGATTCAATTACTTCAGATTTCCTTGATTTGGAGGCAGTTTCCTCTTCCTCAGCAACAGTGTGCACAGTCATCCCTCTAATTGCAGCAGGAGCGCTGTCATACTCTGCAGGCACGGGGCTTGCAAGCTTTCAAAACATGATGGTGCTCTGGGATCAAAGCTTGCAAGGGTCCTTTTCAATTAGTATCACTTTATATTTTGTGGGTCTGTCTCCACATCTCTAGGTTTAGCCTGTTGTAAATAAACACCTTGGAAACCTGAATTAGGTGTAAACATGATTATGTGAAACAAAAGGTTTGAGAGGTGTGAACTGCTTTTTATATGCCTCCAGGAGTGGTTAAGCCTGACACTTAAAAGAGTGATTTAAAAGTCAGCATTGTATGGTTCACAGCTGATTTTAGCTGAAGGCTCAGGTTGGGAGCTTCACGCTGCCGTCCCAGGAGATGAAGCCCAATATTTAATGCCTCCAGCTCCAATGTCACAATCTGCATCCTCTTCCCAACCGCTCCTGTATTTACAGTCGATCTTGATGCTTGTGGTGCACTGAAAATGGCCCTGGCTGTGGCTGTCTCCTGAACCGGGGTCAGACCTGGACCCGGGGCAGGGGACAGGGCAGAGCAGTGTCACCTGCTGCCAAGCCATGGGCGGTGGCTTGTTTGTTTTCAATGGGAGTTTCGTTTTCCTTCTTTGCTCCTCTTTCCTCCTTGTGTTTAGACATTGTTTTCCAAATGTGCCTCTGTTGAAGCTATATTTAGGGCTTGTTTTCTAATTTGGCACTGCTTAGGCTCTCTCACATATATCTTCTTGGTTTTTTTAAATTTTTATTTAAGCGTGTGATACCTTTAAACGTGTAAATATCCGGCCTAATTGGAATGCCTAAACAGTCACTTCCCAAACTGCCAAGATGTTAAAATCTGTTGATGTGTGCAGTCCCGAAGTTACCATGGCAACCACATCCATTGCCAGAGAGACATGCTAGATCCCCTTCAGCTTGTGGAGGGCATCCCTCAGCCCCAAACTTTAGGCAGCACATCTATTTCCAGCTCCTGAGCAGCTTGCTGGGCTATAGCTGCATCCTGATGGTGAGCGGGAAAGGGGAGGGAGCCCTGGCCCGCTCCCGGGAGGTGAAGGTCGCTCATACGCCCAAGTCTTGCTGCACAGGAGGCTCAGTCTAAGCGGCCCAAGGGTGGCATCACTGTCTGTCACCCTGGCTGAGGCAGGACACAAGCAGGACTCTCCTGGGATAATGAGATATGTCTGACTTTCAGTGGCAGAAGGATGAGAACCACCTCGAGTAACCGAGAAGGTGTGTTAGTGGGTGCTGGCTCGCTCCCGCTGCGCAATGGTGAGAGTCTCGAATCGCTGCCCAGATGGTTCTGGGCCAGTCACCACCGCTGCTGCTGGGGCAGCTGCCAAGGGGCACAGAGTACACTCACCATGGTGGCCCACCTCCAGTACGAAGGGGTGATCCTCTGAAAAACCTGAGCACATTGTGGGAGAGGCACAGTTACTCAATGCCTCTTCATGAAAAACAGCAATCGCATTTTATCCTTCAGTTTGTTCTCTGGAGCAACTTCTTCTGGAGCAACTTCCACAAGCTGGTTTTGTTCTTTGCCCCACAAACTACAGTTATATACTACAGTCAAAGTGAGCGTGTGGGGTTTGCATTTTTTTCCTTTTGTGGTAAAGCATTATGTGAGTAAGATGAAGTTTACAGTTCCTTTTTCACATCCTTTTGTCCTTCTTTAGTCTCAGGGTTTCTATCCCTGAAGGGTCCACAAAACTATTGCAAAAAGACTTTTCAAGAGAGACTCGAGCAGGTGCCGAGAGTTTCCTGCACCGAGGCTTCCACTGAAAATACACAGAGGTGGACTCAAGAGCTGACATACAATGTTTGCTGCAGCTTCCTGGGCATGAGAACTTGTTTTCATTTTACATTTGAATTAAATCCAAGAAAAACAATGTGGCTGTGCAGAAAGGTTTGCCTTTTGTCTTGCTGCTTCTGTGAAACTTGCCTGGGCTTTCCATTAGGAGTGAATAGATTTTATGATTACAGTGTCCAACATCGGACAAAATGCTTAAGAATTTTGTGCTTTTAATAGCTTTGGTATTCCCACCATCTCGGATAATTGCAATCCATGTAACCATTAAGTTTATTTTTACATTGATAAATATTTATTTATACATATGTGTACGTATATGTGTATACATCCCTTCATTTTCACAGCTGGACAGATACAATATCATCATGAAAGTACACTCCAGCCACGGTCACTCTCTGCTCCTGTTTAATAACCTCTCAAGATCAATTAACTCACATCAGCATTTTCAAAAACCATGTCAAAAAGCCTCCTTGCAAACTCATGTATTTGCTTAAAATTAATAAATATATGTTTAGAAAATAAAAAGCAGGCTGGGTTTGAAGTCTGAGTTTGATTTCTGCTATTTTTAAAAAATGCAACTGTACTTTGAGCTTTTCAGATTTGCATGAGTCAAGTTTAACTCTCCAAGAATGAGGATTAGAAATGTAAAGATTACTGATATTCTTGTGAAAAGGAATGATTCCAGCCACAAGTGCTAAAGCCATTTGTTCTTGTTCATTGTGGGCAGCTCCTGACACCATGTTGGGGTGCCAGTGAGCCTGGGTCCAGCTGAACAGGACAACTGCAACCCCTTCAGCATCTCCGCAGCTTGGGGACTGCCTTCTTCATGTTCTCTGTACTAGTGCATTTCTGTTAGTCTAGTTTATGCCATGTTTACTACCCAAAACTCAACAATCCTCTGTAATAGTTAGCTTTTGTTGAGGATTATGTCAGGTTCTTAACAGATGAGCTGTCTTTTACTGCGGTCACATCAATACACACTAGTAGCATGTAAGGAGGAGCACTGTTCCTTGAAGCCTGGCCAGCATTGCTCTGCCTTTTGACTCCTGCTCCAAGGGAGAAATCATTGCTGGGTTTCACAGAACTTTCTCGGTTGCTGTGAAAGCATTGTCTAAGGTTCATAAGATAAAACAGCTTTTTTCTTCGTGGGGTGGTGGGTTGGCCACTTAATTTGGCCTTCACCTCCAGCAAGCTCTCTCTTGTTGCTGTCTTCTGGCTGATTTGTCACAGGGATGTCTTCTCAGGTCCTGTAGCCTTAATAAGCATTAAGCAATATTTAAGCAACTATTTTGTTCAAAATTCACTAAAGATGCTGTGTCAGCTGGGAAATGTAGTGCACTCTTTTCCTAAGGGGATCCCAAAAATTCCACCTGCCCCCTGGGATAATGCTTCCAGAGTAACAGAGAGGCCTCAGGGGCAGGATGTGGGATGTGCTTTATTCCCCTCTAGTCACAAACACCTGTTCTTACTTCATTCAGGGTCAGACCTGTGGTTCCTGGCTGCTGCAAATCAGAATAGTTTGGAAGACTTTCAGCTAATGAAGGAAAAAAATCAGCTGTAATCCAATTACAGAAGAAAGAGATGAAAAGAGCAAAGATGTTTCCTGCCCCCTACACTAGGATTGATAATTTTGACTACATTTCTAATCCTAAGTATTTTAGCAAATGAGCTGCATGAGCTCACCATGCTGCTGACTCTTCCCCATTCCAGTCAGTTTATTGCCTGCACAGCCATGCAAAGCATCCCCCTCTCAAATGGATCTCTCTGTTTTAAAAGGAGCTGTTCTTTGCCCTTTTTTTCCCCTGACTTGATCACCGTGACACAGGCAGCCTGGGAAGAGGACATTTTACTGCCAGTTGTCTCACTTTTATGAAAAGAAAGAGACATGGCTTCTCCATTCCTAGTGTCTTCTCCTGGAGCTCCATAAGCAAGAAGGATTGCACGGCCATCTGAGCCCAAACAAGACTGCAGTTTTATTTGTCTACGATTACCACCCATCTGTCATGAATTAAGGCAGGAAAGGACAAGCAAGTTTATTTTCTATTCTAGCCCTGCTACTTCCCTGAAGATTTTCACTCTGGGGGGAGATGGAGCACGTTTTTCCCTGAATACAAGTTTGAAACACAAAAGGAGAAGAGAGTGCCCTTCAAAACTCTGGGGACATATGTCAGAGGTGCTTTGAAGTTATGCTACATCCTTTTCAATCCCATGCGGGTGCCACAGCCCTGGGGTCCTGCAGTCCCAGGTCAGCTCAAACCTGGTGCAGCTCTTTTGAGCAGAGCTGAGCTTGTGCCTCTCTACCGCATAAACTTAAAACTCTGCCACAAACGGGTGTGTGGGCAACGCCACGCAACGATGTTCTGTGAGACCTGAGGCTCAGCCCTGCGTTTTTCTTTTTGGGTTTCTTCTCCCACCTATTTGGGCTCTGAGTTTCCCAAGACAGAGGTTCCTCTCCTGAGCCCATGGAGTGCTCGCCACAGAGGTGGCTCAGTACAGCATGGAAAAATTATTGTAGTGGAGAAGGAGCAACTGCAAGCCCAGTCAGAAAGAAAACTACTTATTTTCCTTTGGAAAAAAAAAAAACCACAACCACAACATCAAAGGATTTTAATGGTGTTTAAGTAATGCTTTTTTAAATGCGAAGATACTTGTTTTCTCAGTCATTTGTAACAAAACCTATTACATGAACGACAGTGCAATCCATCATAAACACAATGAAACATGTAAGGTGGGAGGAGGAACTCATGGCATGTTTTTAATAGACATTTCTTCCCTTCCCCCTCCAAAATGAAGGTATTTGTTATGACTTTTACTTAAAATGGGGAAAGAGGAGAGGGAGGGGAGTATGTTCTGAATTCACTGGAGAAGACGGAAGATTTGTTTTATTTTATTTTAGTAGCTCCAGGCTGCCTTTGAGTAACTGGGTATTACAGTCCTGGTGCATCTCTAATTAATAAGATCAACTGCCCCTGAATTTTCTTTTACAAACTAATTTAGATATGTCAAGGCTGCAATTATTTTGAGAAAGATCTGACTCTTTGCTTATTCATCTTTCCTCCTACTCCATGAGAAAATAAAACCGTCAGCTTAAATGCCCTTTGAAGTCTGTTTTAGGTACTTGATTGAAAATTAAATACTGCCTTGCTGCTGTTAAAACTGGTCAAGGTTCCTGTTCTTTTTTCTTTTTCCCTCGCCCCCACCCTACAATTTGCAAAGGATAATGAACCCTGGGATCTGGCTTATTTCCAGATACAACCTAGCACTGCTGTGGCCATCTGGGCCCCTACCCCCATCTGTGATGGGCGTCACGGGTGAGATGGCAGCGCCACCAGGGTCACTGGCAAAGCACCTGGCTCTGCTGCGCCTGGCATGGGAAGGGTCTGACCCTGCAAGGTGCCGAGTGTCCTCTGGCTCCAGCTGACTTCTCAACCCCAAGCAATCCAGCTCTCCCTTAGTCCCAGAGAGCCCTTGGATTTATGGGGAACGGCTCTGAAAACTCATAAAGATCAAACCATTTATTGGGGTGAGTGGTTTACTTTTATTTGGCAGTGTTTGTGGAGCCCGGGCACCGGGCTTGTGTTATAAAAGTTATTGCGTGTCAGGTGCCTCCCAAAATCCTACTCCAATAATCCCTTCTTGCTGGAAGCCTCCAGAAAGAAAGAAATGAGGCAGGGGAGAGGAGAAGGAGGGAGAATTTGGGCTCCCACTTGTTAAATCCTATCGGTCGAGCTTTCCTCTCTTGGCTGAGGCTGTGTATCTGGAATAGTCCCCTCGGGATGCTGAAACAACAGGCCGAAACAACAGGCCCAGCCTGGGTTGTGCATTTATTCCTTGTAGGAATGGCGCAACAAGGCAGAGCAGCAGTTCCCTGACCAACATAAGAACTGGATCCACCAGCAGAAAGAAAAGCTGCCCATGCCTGGGTTTTTACAAGAAGATCAAGTTTTCGTTACAGAAGAAGTTGAGCCCCTTTAAATGAGGAAAAGCGGCCTGGTTGTGGTTTTGTTTTGGTTACTCAAACTGGGTTTCCTATACAGGCAGCATGACTTCACAGTGTCCTGCCTGCCACGGAGGAGAAATGTTTTCCCCCTTCCTCCCTCCCCCTCCTCTTCCCTACCAAATTCAAGCAGGATCAGCAAAAAGACTGGCAGGAGGGACACTAGCAGGCAGGCAATTCTCTGACACCCCACTGAGCATCCTCCACCCTAACCCCTGCATGGTGTGGTTTACGACTTAGACTTTATTATCCTGCTGACAAACGAAGACTTTTCTGGAAAGCAAGCTTTTTTTTTCCCAGAAGCTGACAGAGCCTGACCGGAGCATAGCGAGCTCTCAGCAGAGCTTTAGCCGTGCCAATTCATTTATTTGGAGGTCTCAAGCTAGCATTACATCCTAGGTGATCATAAATGCTGTCTGGCTGGAGTGGTGAGATGGGAATTTCTAGCCCAGTCCTGTCTAGACCAGGGTTTGTCATGGAGAGACAGTCACAAAGGGGACACTGTGAAAGGGCTCTACGTGGCGGTGCCATCGTGGGGGCATTCTGGACACATCGAAAGTGCAAACCCGGCATCTGGCCCTTGTTAAGATTGCTAGAAATAGCTGGAGAGCTGTCTTTTGGTGATCTCTGAGAAGCTCATAACCTGAATGTATGTGGGCTGCTGGTAGCCAGATACTAAAACACACTCGATTTCTGGGTTTTTTTCTTTACATCTGAAAGTTTCGAGGCTGCATTAAGGTGAAGAGCAAGGACATAGCTGTAAGAAAAACATGTTTTTTCTCTTCAAGCCCAGATTGATGTTTTACCTGTGTCCAGCTCCACATAAAAAAGTGGGAGAAATAGATTAAAAATTAATATTATATACATGATTATTTGCATAGCCATGTATACAATATGCTACCTGTGTAACATCCATGCCCCTATGAAACCGAGTTAAATCGAAGATGTGTTGTAAGATGTGTTACCGATGAAGAGAGCACACTGAGCAGTTTCCTAAACCCTGATCACTCACTATGTGGAGAAACTTAACATTGAAAGCATGCTGACAGTGCTCGGGAGACTGGACAGTAAAGCCCTTGTAGGATGCTGTTGCACATTTATCTGTCAAGTCTTTCTGTTGTTGTCATCATCATCATAAACTTTTGCTTGAAATTTTGTCCCTTCATGCTCCGTATTTTGAACAAACGGCATGACAGTATTGATTGTGCTTTGTCATGATCATGTTTAATAGCTGAAACTGTATTTTAAATACAGAGGGGGTCAGACAAGGAAAATGTTAGCATGGAATGTGTGAAGACCACCGTCAGGCAGATCTACCCTCCCACTGCACCCTTTCACGCTCTAACTCTAGTCTGGCTTCTTGCAAAGCGCTGCAATATCACATTTCCTCAAAGTCGAAGTTTTGCCAAATGAAACACAAACCTCTTTAGATCCATTTTCACCAGTATTTGTTTCCAATTATAACAACATAGCTACTCTATTGAACATACTCCCTATCATTGTTTCTCAGTGAAGCTAATATTTTTAAGTCCGAATGTGAGTAGAAAAGGATGACTTATTTATAAAGAGTTTTCAGTGGGAAAAATACAGCAAGTTCCTGGTATTTTGAAATGTTATTTCCCCCCCCCCCCCCCTTTCTGATGATGATTTTAGGAACTTAAACCCCAACAATGTGGCATTTTCCTATCTGTGCATGTGGTGGTTTGCCTGTCAGATGGTTACAGAGCACGATCTCTCGCAAGGACAGGCTGCTGACACTGACCTGCCCAATGCTAGAATGAAAGTGGCCTTGCAGTTCATATTACAGGGCATTACTTTCAGTCATTTCAATCTTTCAGCAGATATCTTCCATTTTTACAGAAACTTCTCTGTTTTGGCCCAAAACATTCTGGATTTTGCTAAGCCAAGTATTGTAAGCCTGTGCTTGTTTCTCCTTCAAGCAAAAAGTGAGTGTTCCAAGCCTTGTGCAAAGGGTCCTCGTGAACATCGCTTTATTTTTACTGAAGTTGGGTAGAACACTCCCGAGCACAGTTACTCCCCTGCCTGGAGAAGCAAGCTCTCCATGCTTCTTACGCGCCTAAAAATAATACAAAATTAAATATATATTGGCGTGTTCCCATAATCTGTCTTAGGCTGTTATGTATATTATCTTTATACATCAGACCGCACAAGTTATTTTTAAGTCCAAATTTTCTTCTCTTTATCCCATTCCAAAAACAATAAACAAAGCTCACAAGAAAAAGGAATAATAACATATAACCTCCCTGTAAACACATGGGTATCATTCCAACAGAATTCCTCTACTGCCTAGCAGCCACCCCAGACCTCACCTCCTCTTGCAGGTCACAGCGCTCCATTAGATTGGGGGCTGTATTCCAGTAGGAACCACTGGGTATTTATGCTGTTCTGCACTGCCCTGTACAAGGCTTTCTTTGGCTGAAAGCTCATCTAAACCCACAAAGGCTCTTTACACCCGTGCAGCCCAGCTAAGGTCACGGCCATGCCGCATAGGATGCCCATACAATGGATGTGATGCTCCTGCTGCCAGCCCTCACCTCTCAGAGTTGGTGCTGGAAACCCCGGGTGGAGGGTTGTGCAACCTTTCACCTTGATAAACAAACAAAAAATGCTATCCCTCGCCTTTGTAGGAAAGAAATGGGGACACACCGCAAACCCGTTGCCTCAGAGGAGCCAAGCACCCAGTAAGAACCCAGCAAGCCACACCACCTTCCTGCTTCATCCAGCAAAGGTGCATTTTTGAAGCTGTATTTAGCAGATGTTGGCTACAGCGCTGCCGCGAGATGCACAGCGGACAAAAATAGCTGCGATCGTATTTCCTTCTGTTGGCCTCGTAGGTGGGGAGATGTGGGAAGATTTCTCTCTCTGCTGGGGTCACAGCAGGGCAATGTTTGTTGTCTTCTGCCTACTGTCATGTGCCCCATAAAACCCAAAAGAGGCCTTCTCTTTATTGAAAGAAGTACTTGGCATATTTGGAGCACATGCTGACACCAGTTGCTTTTCAAAGGCTCTGTAAATTCCAGCTCACTCTTCTATCCAATTTTCCATTCAGAGACACAGCAAGGGGCATTTGGCAGACCATGAAATAAAACTGCACGTGCTGTAATCCTTTTCAGGGTGAGGCTCAAGCTCTCGCTCCCTCTCCTCCCTCCCTCTCCTCCTTTTCATTCCCAGTCTCTTTCTATACAAGTGTAACCAACTACGGGAGCACCTTGCTTGGATTAGACAAGGTCATGGAAAACGCTTGGAAAATCTAGGGCTTGTTATGAGCTCAACGAGCAGCGATACTGACCTTACCAGTTTTAATAGCACAGGGGTTTAATTCCACCCTGTGAGCTGTCTCTTGCTTTCTCCCCCTCCTTCTGCTGCTAGCCAAGGTTAACTCTTTGCAGGCCTGGGAAAGGTTGGCTACTTTGTCAGTCGTAACAGAGTAATACACAGTGACTAAATCACTTTTACTGTACTTGTGGACGGGCAAAACAGGCAGTTCTCTGATGTGTGACTGAGCCCAGCCGAGTTTGCAGTAGATGTGCCAACAGTGTATTCCTGGATTAATTTGATATTCCCTTCTTGGCACTGGAAGAGCCTGCTGCCCCATTCGGAGTATAAACCATGAGAGCAAAGAGAATGTTCCTTGGCTTCAGTGTCTGTCAGGTCTTACTCTGCGAGGGATCTTTGGAGTGGACCAGTGCACAAGTGGTGCAGAACAAGGCAGTGGAAGTGATCCTTAGGAAAATCAAAAGGATGGGGAGAGAGATTTCATGCCAATAACTCGTGAGCTTTAGGGACCAAACCTACTTAGTTATTTTAAATTGGCTTTGTTCCATTGACTTGGTTTCTCACTTATGCGTAGCTTTGTGTGTTTCCAGATCCTTTGATTTTAGGCCTCCGAGAAAAAAAAAATAGTCTATCTGATTTCCCAGTGTCTATTTTCCTGAACAGGATTGCTGTTCCAAGCATCTCATGGGTCAGTACTGCTGGCTGTCAGTTTGCTCCCTCTTCTCCTCCTCTCCGCTCCCACCAGCCTCCAGACACTTGCTCCCATTCCACTTCTCAGTTAAAACGCAGGCAAAACGGGTGCTGGAGGCACCAGCCACGTAGTGGGAGAAGGGATGGAGAGGAGGAGCGGGAGAGGGGGACTGGCTTCCTTGTGTGGTACTCGTGAGGTGTTTTGTTGGGCCATCCCAATGGAGCCATCTCCTGTGACATTAATGATTTATCACTGGACAATCATTTGTGTTCACTGAGCCTACCCATCAATTAAGTCACTGTTGTGAAGTCATGTGTTGTCACAGTGATGAAGAAGGTCCTTTTCCCATAGAGATGACATCAGGAGACGAGAGGTGGCCCCAGGCTCGCCGACGGGTAGAAATCATCCGTGGGAGAAGCAGCTGCCAAGGAATGCACTGTAACATGACTATGGCAGCCGGGAGGTGAAGGCACAGATCAAAAGAAAATGGAGAAATGCCTGTGAGGAAAGGGAAGACTCAGGAGGGAAGGATGAATTACTTACATTAATACCAACCAAGTTGTATTCAAAGGGGCACTTTTATTTTGAGTAAGTAGTTTTCCAGTATATGACTCTGGCATGACTTCCTAGCCTTACTTCTCTAAATTGAATTAAAAAAAAATCCATTCTCGATTTGCTTTCAGCAACTTGGAGAGAATTCATATCTAGATGCAAACCTCATGGCTCAGTCCAGTCCTTTCTGCCTCTCTCTTCGTTTATTTAGTTCCCAGTTTAGAGCTTTCAGATGTGGGTAAGGGATAAAGCGAAGTTGTTTTGTTAACTTAGGCCCATTTGAGCTGCCTTCTGGTAGAATAGTCTTCAAATACATATTTGTACATACTTGTACGGCAGTACTGCTTTGGTTTAGAAACTTACAGAAATAAGCTAGCAAATATGAATACATTAATGAATATAAGCTGTATTTCTCCACATACCTCTAGACCAGTCTCTTTGTACCGAGCAGAGTTACAGTTTTTAGTTGCCTTGGGTTTTAACCCAGTAACATTAGAGAAGCACAGAAGCAATAGTGATGGGCCCCAAGGTGTGTTTACTTAATGTCTTTGAAGCTGCAGTAAATCCATGCCTGCTACTGTCTCCTGTAATTCAGAGGAGCCGTGTGGAAAGGGAAAGCAAAAAATGCTGATCTCAGCAAATTTGATACAAATTTGGACAAAGGATCAAAGATTCTGTTTTTATGGAAGCCAGTCCATCAATCCTTATCTTTCATGCAGCAGATCTTCTTCTCCCCACCCCCC
>VZTA01007674.1:598746-647222 GCA_013398855.1 Mohoua ochrocephala
ATGGAAAAAAAAAAAAAAAAAGCTTTATCACTAGCCAGAGCATGATTTCCACCAGCACGTGAAGGTTTCTTTGCCTTGGTCTTTTCTAACAACCAGAAAATATCCAAACACATCATCGTGCCAGATAAAAGAAGAAAGTAATAATGCTGTATGAAATCAGTCCGGGCAGCTAGCTAATGAGTTGGCTTTCTTTTCTTTCAGAATTAAAGGAATCAAATCCAGTTCTGTGCTGGTATTTACTGTCAAGTGGCCTACTTCAGACTTTAGTGATCTCTTGACACCCTGGCCTGACCAAAATGTTGCTACAACTTGGCCCACCCCAGTATAATAAACTACAATCCTGTCACACGGTGCCCCTCATTCAGTAATTAGAAATGTCCTAAGAACAGTATTAAGTACCGTGCCTAAAAACAGGCTGAGCAAATACCAGTTTACAAGGGATTCATGGTCAAGGTGCTGAGTGAATTGCTGGCTGAAAAGGCAGGCCTCAAACAAAAAGAAATGAAAAGAAACCTTGCTAAGCTCCCTTGGGGAAAATTGTAGCAGCCTCCCCTCTGCATAATCAACAGCTGCAGAAGCAAAAGTGTTGCTCATCTGTTTTCCTACCAAGTGGGAAATATACGCTATATGCATCATGGAGATGGAGAAGGGTAATAACAACACTACAGATAGAAAACATTTATAAATGGCTAGTTGGATGCTACTTTTCAGGAAAAAAAACAGAGAAGTAAGAAATTGTTGCAGAAAAAATGCCAAAATATGCTTTCAAAATGCAGGAGTAATGAATATACTCTCTTGTGTCTATACATTATGAATGCAGAATTAATTTATGTTGCATTTCAGCAATGTTATACTTTACTTCACACTTAATTATACTAGATAAATACCTGGAGTGAGGAACACATAGCTGACACTTGCGGCTAAGAAAGTCTTTTGTCATAAAAATAAGCACTACATTTTTGCAAGGTGGAGACAGCTTTAAGTATTTTCGTAGTTAACCCAATCTCTACTGCTATTTCTAAGTAGGCTATTAACACCCTGCAGTCCCAGAGGCTTTTCTGCTTGAAGACCTTACACACCACCTCACATCACTGAGATCAATCATTTGCTGCAACATTTTTACCCTGGGCAGCTAAGTCAGGTCCACAGGTTTCTGTCAGACTAGGCCATGTGGTTTGTTTCCCCTCTGTTCCTCTTTAGTACCTCCTCAATCCATGGAGGTATCCCTGCATTGGTGGCATATGCAGCGGGGCAGGTGAAGCTGCTCATCTTCCTCCCTGCTGCCGTGTCTCAGGGGCACGACCCCCAAGCAGTCCCCAAAACTTGGAACAGCTTGTGTAGAACTGCTTTTGCATTTTGTATCCTGATTTCAGACAGTTTCCTGGTCCGCCAAGGTGGAGGGCTATCCCATGTAATGGAAAACCTCCAATAACATCATCAGTGGTACAGCTCTGAAGTGATAAATTGAGCAGATGCTTTCACGGGGCCCCTCGCAAGCCATCGTGTCCTCTGACAGTAGAGAGTTAACTACATTTGCAGTATCATTAACCCCACTAATCCTCTAACAAAAAAAACCCAAAAAACCAAAGTGCCCTCACACAGCTCAAAAGGCACCGGTTCTAAATATATTTATTGAATCTTTACAACCTAGCGGATCAGGAACAAATCCTTTCATGCATCCTTATGCCTTATAAAGACGCACAAGGATCACACACATGCAAGTTATTCCTTTTTAAGTCACCTCTAGGAGCAAGGGAGGTGGGTGTAGGCATGCCATTCCCTTGTGTTTGGTATTGTAGACTTCCAAGAGGGCTTGGGGTAGACTCACAAGCAGGAGGGAAGGAAGCAGTTGGAGGGGAAAGGCAGTTTTTAGAGACTTCGCTGTGCATTGTCCCCCAGCTCAGTGAGTGACATGCGATGCAGAGCACGGCCGTCGCGCCTTTCCATCATCCTGCCACTCTGCTTGAGAAGGGAGAAAAAAAGAAGGCTCTGCATGCCTTCAGCCAGGAGGCCTGGATGTGCATCTTTTGTCAAGATGTGCTGCACGCCGCTGCCCCCAAACCCTGTCAGCATGCCTGGCCACACCGCTGTTGTGGAAAACTTGGAAAATGCAGAGACTGTTTGTTTCATTGTCCTGGAAAGTGGAGCCCTTAGGAAGAGGCTGCTGTTTTCCAAAGTAACCCTATTAGGAGCAATTACCAAAAATGGAAGATAAAATAACCATGTGAAGAGGTTAATGTAAATCTCAGATGACTATTTGGGGATACAGCAAAAGAGCTGACTTGATGCATTAAAATAATTTTCTTCATTAGTAACAGATAGATTATGGCTTGAATAAAAACCACCATGTGCAAGGTTTAAGTGTGCAGTAGATAGAAACCAGCTCTCAAACCTGACATGGAAATAATTTTGTTGTGTTCTTGGGCTTGTTGTGCATCTCTGTCATTCCAGCGTTGGTGGGAAGGATTTGATCCCACAGACATGGACTCAGACACCTGGTTTTCTGAGGCCTCTTGGTGACAATTTTCAGTGAAGAGTCTCACTAAAGAGCTTATAAACTGATACAAAGGTGAGCTGGTGGTTGCCTCTGGCAGGATTCCCTGCTGCAGAAATGTTTAGAGCTCAGTTTTGATGTGATTTGATATATAACGTGCCACTTGATTTGGAACTGCTAGCTTTTAGATTATACAGTTGCACTTATTTTGTGACAATTCTATGAACACTCTTAGAATTAATATCCATCAGATTAGTAACTGCCCAGGATAGTACTTAATCCACTTTTAATTTGAAAGAGAGGATTAAAAATCTCTAAGTAAATTTTACACTACTGCCCTCCAGGTTTGGTCCCTTTCCCAAGGACATCATTTAGAGTGTTATCAGAAGCTAAATAGGTCACTGGTAGGACAGCTCTTGTCCACTGGATGACACTGAATTGGCACACAGAGTTGCCAGGTTTTAGCTGACTAAAAAGGGGGCAGACACTGATGGAGAATGAATGAATGCACTGAAATCACCCCAATTCAATCTGCAGCTGGCATCTCTCTGCAGTAGCCGCCCTCAGGAGTTTGCTTGCAGCTCTATCCAGACATCCCCCCTGAGAAGTCTACGAACTCAGTAGTCTCTTCATGGGGAAACAAGCTCAGGTATCTTATTTTGGGATCACCAGAAACCCAGCATGGCTGGAGGATAATCACACCAAGGGAACATGTTTCCTGCCCTTCTGCATACTGCTTCTCTCTCCGTGAGCTCCTTGAAAACAGCAGTGTGTCTCTCCAAGTCTAACCACGTGCCATCCTTCTCAGGGAGAAGTTGTTTGCACAAACACTACGTAAGAGAAGTACTGGGTTACTCCTCATGCTTGAATGCTCCAGACTTGGAAATAGATGCTTCACCATCAAGTAGGTCAGAGGTGTCCCCTGCTCGTGGATCCAAACGATAAGGTGCACAGGAAAAGAAAACAGAGGGTTTCACAATACGTGGTTTTAATGGATGTTTAGATTGGCTGTAAATGTGCAAATGCGTGTTTGTTTAGAGTTATCAGCATATGAATCAAAGAAATAAAAATAGTAATGCATTAAGGCTTAAGAACCTCTTGGGAAGGAGCAAATTAATATTTCTAAATTTAAATATTTTGACCCAACCTATTAATCATGTTCTCATGCTACAGTGGAAGAGATTTGAGTTGGATGTGGTAACTTGTCTTCTGTTTTCTGCAGGCACAGAAAACTGACTGATTAAGCAGTGCTATTTAATTCAAACTTTCCAGTATTATGCCACTGGGTTACTGGGTTTTTGTGTAACAAAAAACTTTTTTTCTCCAGCTTTTCTCTTTTTGATGTGCGGCACAGCCAGCAAATTCCAAGTCTTGGTATTTCTTATAATGTCTTTACTACTGTGAGAAATTGCTGGAGATATTAAGAATACCTCTTAATTAAATCAGTGAGTTTCCTCATCCCTTTTTCCCTATTCCTTATCATCCCCATGGTCTTACATAGCTCAGATTTTTAAACATGGGTGGTGTTTAAAATGTTTAATAGATGACTAGCAGATGTCGGGACATTACAGGCATAAGCAGCACGTTATATATTATTAAGACACATTGTCATTCAAAGATGTCAACATAGTCTTCTGTCAATTTTTGAGATCATGTATCATTTTATAGCAGTTGATTTTTTTATTACAACATCCTCCTAAGATATTTGCAAATATAAAACTAATGCTAAATATGAAATGTATTTGCAATGATTTATCAAGTTGTTAGAACCAATGATAATTGGAACAATTATCTCTGCTAACAGATGTACATCCAGAAAGACGATAGCAACAACTTTGTTTGGCTCTGTCTAGTTTCTCTCAAGGGTGTTGCTAAGCCAGAGGAATCACATAGAGTTTGTGCAGGGATAGTTCCTAGCTGTGGTATTCAAGCATTACAGTTGTGAGGAGAGTGCCTTTACCAGTTCCGTGCCTGCCTCTAGTCTCCCAGGTAGAATTAAGGTCCACTCTGATTGTCATTTTCTCCTGCTTCATCTTTCTTTTGTGAGTGATGATTTGTGATGTCTACAGCTCACTTTGGGTAGCAGAAGCCTTGAAGCACATTCTTGTGTTTACTTTGTGCTGTTAATTAAAGGAAGCCTATAAAATGAACTCATCAGTGTCTGCAGTGGGTTCCTTATTTCTGTGGAGCAGTCCAGGCTGTGGGTGATGTCTCTGTGACCCATGTTGCTTTGGCAGCGCATGATGGCAAGAGCTGGAAATGTTCAGACAAATCATTATTACCAAATGCATTGCAGCTTAGACTTAAAATTTGGGCTTGTAAAAGAGGCATTGCTGTAGTGGGGTGGACCAAATTGCTGGAATTTCCTTTTCCCATTGGTCTGAAAAAAAGCACAAGCCCATGATACAGAGCCTTTCTGCTTCCTCCATTTCTGCCGTACAGAACAGCTATTGTGAGGGATGTAAAGACTTCTCTTCCAAGGAAGTAGTCTAACAAGGTTTATAATACTTGTAGATTTGCATTTTTCAGATGTCCCCAGAGACGCTGTAAAGAATACATTTTACAAATGCTGGAACAAATAATGGAATTGTGAACAAAAAAAAAAAAAAGAAAGAATTGCATGTCAGAGCTGCATACGTTGCCAACCTTTGTCTTGAGGAGAAATTCAAGGAGAAATGAAGAAAAGACTCCTTTTCCTGGGCTCACTTCCAGTCATTTGGCATTTTAACTATATATTAGCCCAACCCTCTTTCTAAAAGTTTTGATTCTTACAGAATTTATAGGCAAAGAACAGCAGCAAGAAGGAGAATAACAGTAGCTATATCTGGCAATAACGTGTTACCCAAATTTTTGTGTATTTAATGTCTTTAAGGTCTCTCTAATTTATTTATTTACTAAGTCTTTCTTGGGTGCCTGTAAATGTATGGAAAGAAGACAAATTTCTGCATTTATTGAATATCTTGATGTAGTATAAAAGATATTTTATTTCCATTGTCTATCTCACTGGCTGTTAGCTGACTGAGTAACAGTAGACAATTCTGCCTCTTTCTGTTTGTTTTTACTCTTTATCAGAGATGCACAAAAGTATTTATTTAACTTACTTTGTGCAACCTTAGTTTATCGGCTAAGAGGTTAGTGAATGGTACAATAAAAGTACTGGTACCGAAAATTAGGTTAGAGATTCTCATGGGGTAAAGGATGAGACAGCTGGAGGTCAGGCCATATCATACGAGAAGACAAGAAAAAAACAAGAAAGTTTCAAAATTGAGCTTCTATAGATCATTATTGACCAGTGCAGGTAGTAAAATGTGTCACTTAGCTCCAGTCACTATATCAAATCACATTAATTTTACCACAGCTCTGAAATCTCCTTCCCAGATTGCCTCTCTCTTATACTGTCCCCTGAAGACTTCCCCTGACTTTGAGGTGACATGCCGATTTCCCACTGGAGTCATAATTCAAATGAAATCACGTCACGGTGACACTAGCACAATTAAATCATAAATAAAGGCCACGACATGTATTTCTAAAAGCTATCATGAAATATATATATATAGACATATAATCTGCATTAGATTGTTATTTAAAAGGGTTTTTTTAAAGCTCAATTTAAGTCAAAGTAGATTGCCCATATTTACTACCCTTTCTTTCTAATCTCAGGGTTTAGCAAACATGAGCCTGTGTTACACCCTCTCTTATATAGATAGGAGGACTGAGATATTAAAGGTGACTTTCTCCCGGTCGGAAAGCTGGGGGCATGGGAATTTTTTGACTCTCAAGCTCCTTAACTCCTCTATCCTTTCCGTTGCGTTGATATGTTTCCATACTTCCTTATTTAGCTATAGACTAGAAGTGATCTGGGCAATCCTTTATTAAATCTAGAATCCTACCACTTCTGTTCCCACTAGGGCTGTTCTTCAGATTTTACAACCATCTTTACCGTCCATTACCTTCCCAAAAGTAACTGGGCTAATTGAAGGTTTTACTGTATCTGAAGCAGATTCTATTAAAATCAGACATGAAATTGAGTTTGTAGGAATGCAGTTACTGGCATTAATGGGCATTAATTCTGAGGGGCTAGAGGCAGCCAAACCACGCCCTGTTCCCAGCTCGGTAAAGAGCAGCACGTGACAGAAAACGAAGGGAAAATGCACTCACACAGTTCTTCCCTGGGGAATTAGGAGTCTGCAAGAGACATCAGTTGGTCCCAGACCCTCAGGAAATGGCTTGAGCGTCATTTCTTGGCATGTAAATAGTGCAGAATAATCCCATGCCAGATGCCATCTTTTCATACCACATCTTGAACAGGAGCTGGGCTGCATTAGTGCCATTTGAAGATGGATGCTTCTGAAGGAAAAGCCAGAATCTGCACCACAACACAGGCTCGAGACACACAGCAAATGTGGCGTCTTGTGATGATGCATGTGGGAGTGGAGCACTAACTGGTCTCGACAGGTGAAACTTTGGGCTCCAGGCTTACTGTTTTGAAGCTTGTCCTTGTTTCCTAATCCATGTGATTATGTTTTCGAGAGTATTTCATTTCCTAGGCAAACATTATCGTATTTTTTCTCTGTCTCTGAATAATGAATGGTAAGAAATCAACCAGATTGAAGTTACCACACAAATAAGGAAAAAAAAAACTACCCGTGTGGTGATGACCTGGAGATTCAGTTCCCAACTGGCAAAGGCCCAGAGGAATTGAGACTCGGAGTCCATGGGGTCTTAACAAGGGGGCAAGTGGGGATATGGAGAGCAGCAGCTGAGACTACACGGGCTCGCATTAGCCTGGCGCGTGGTGTGTGTCAGCAACATCGATGGACGGCACAGGAATTCAGCGCATTTTGGCTCCATTCCTGCAAGGGTTTAGGCCCGCACTTAAGATGCACATTGGAAGAGTAATAAAGCTTGGAGTATGCAAACAACATTATGGAAGAGAGGCCTTTTTTCATCTGGGAACAGCCTTTGCTGCACAATTTTTTGTGCTTCAGAGTATCAAGCAGCGGCAGAGTTAAACGGAATCATATTAATAAGCATGGATAATCTCATCATCCGGGGCGGGCTGACAGCAAAGCAGCTCCAAACACATGCAGTTGAGTGAAATGTTCCTGCAATTAATTGGATTTGATTAAATTTCTCATTTAATGACTGGAAGAAAAGAAACAGACCAAAGACAGCGAGCAACTTTCTTGCTAACCTGGAGCTTTGAGTAATGGCTGTGGAACAGCAGGTTCCCCACTGCATTACATGGGGAAAGTGTCGCTCTGGACATAGGAGCACAAGAACCCAGCTTCTCACAACCTTTCTCTTTGTCCTGACCTTCTTTTCTGAAAGAGAAGATGAAAATCTTGACTCCCAAATAGCTGTTCTGGTGCTGCTACATTTCCATGAAAAAAATTGAAACCATTTAATTTTTGTTCCCAGAAAGGGGCAAAACCAACTTCAAGGCCTTGAAAGCTAAGGGGAAACAGAGCTGTCAATCTCCAGCCAGCTTTAGATTATGATCTGTGAACTTAGATGGGGACATGGAGCTACCGATCCCATCCTTGTCCGTGCTTTTGTAGGGTTATGCTCTACTCAGAAACACTGAATCTTGATTAAAATCTCTTACAGCAAGGTCCTCAAAAACCCCTAAGTAAAACAAGTAGCTGCTTTTACCGTCTTTCTAAAATTGTGCCTGACACATGGAGGCTTACATGGATACAAATTGGGCCTGGTTTCAGCTTAATTGTTCATTGTATGATCAAACCATGTTACCTGTTGAAAACTTGATTCATTTTATACAAATGACTTGAGTCTTTTTTAGTGCCTCTTTGAATAAAGAACTAAAAAGAGCAAAGGAATTTTCCTTGGAAACCCCAGAGCATTTTACAAATATCCCAGCTGTGACATATAAACCAGCTTTTTCAAAACCCAGTGAAAGACTTAGTGAGCTGTGTTTTGCACAGTTTTCCATCATGGGTAACACCAGTGACGTAACAACAGTGAGAATTGACTACATTTGCTAGACCACCTGGTTTAGGTAAGATTTGCACATCATAGTGTTCAATGTAAGCTTTCTGCCACGGGGGTCCTGCTGTGTTTCCAAGAAGTAGCAGTTGCCTCTACATGGCAACAGGGAGGCCAAGTCCCATGCACAGCTCCTGGTGGCTCAGGCATTACGAGGTCACTGTCAGTACACTTACTTCCTGAAATATCGGAAAATTTCAACATACAAACTTAGTTTATGTTGGACTGATTTACAATAACTGAACAAACTGATTTACAATATCTGAACAAATTAGAATTAAGACTGGATCAGTGGGCTGAGGCCAGTTGTATGAGGCTCAACGAGGCTCAGTGCCAGGTCCTGCCCTAACATCACAACAAACCCATGCAACGCTACAGGATTGGGGAAGAGGTGCTGGAAAGCCACGCAGTTGAAAAGGACCCTGGGGTGTTGGTCAACGGTGGCTTAACATGAGCCAGTGTGTCCCCAGGTGGCCAAAAAGCCAATGGCATCCGGGCCTATATCAGGAACAGCGTAGCCAGCAGGACCAGGGCAGTGATTGTCCTGCTATAATCAGCACTGGTGAGGCCACACCTTGAGTGCTGTGTTCAGTTTTGGGCCCCTCGCTATAAGAAAGACACTGAAGGGCTGGAGTGTGTCCAGAGAAGGGCAGCAGAGCTGGTGGAGGGGCTGGAGCACAAGTCTGATGAGGAGCAGCTGAGGGAGCTGAGGCTGCTTAGCCTGGAGAAAAGGAGGATCAGAGAGGACCTTATCATTCTCTACAATGACCTGAAAGGAGGCTGTAGTGAGGTTAAGAGTCAGTCTCTCCTCCCAAGCATCAGGAGACAGGATGAGGAAATGGCCTCAAGTTGTGCCAGGGGAGGTTGAGATTGGATATTATGAAACATTTCTTCAGAAAAAGGGTGGTCAAGCACTGGAGCAGGCTGCCCAGGGAAGTGGTTGAGTCAGCATCCCTGGAGGTATTTAAGAGACATGTACATGTGGCATTTAGGGACATGGCAGTGCTGGGTTAACGGTTGGAGTCAACAATCTGAAAGGTTTTTTCCAACCCAAATGGTTCTCTGAGTTGGAGAGAAAAGCAGCATCACAGCTCAGTCCTGTGTGCACACATAAACACATAGAGTCAAGTACCCATACACAGATCTGCATATACACGTGGGAGCACACCCCACCACAGTTCCTTAACATCAATGCAACTTTTTCTCTGATTTGTGTCACATATACATAGAACATTTCTAAAACCACTGTAGGATAACAGAACTTGGAAATGACAAAAAAAACCCCCCCATCCCTTATTTTCTTTCCATCTTGGGTTCTTACGTGTGCCAGTAAAGCAAAACCCAAACACCTACAAAGCTGGTCACCCTGTAACTTACAGTGGTGGTTGTTAAAATGCTGGTCTAAGTCAGTCCCCACAACTGTACCTGAGCGAAACTCACAGAGGATTGTGCCACCTGCTTTACCCTTCGCCACAATAACTAATACTCTGCTTTGGAAGGTTTCCCAGGCCAAAGGGTGGTTTGCTCCTGCACTGGCTTAGCAGGGCACTGGCAAGCGCTCCAGGGGTACCGTGGTCACTTCGGCTTCAATCCCCACCATCTCATCAAGCAGCCGAGCTCTCCAGAAGGACATGCTCATTCTATAATCCTGCTAGGTCCATGCTTTATTATTTGTCTTTTCCTGTCTGGCTGCTTTAATCATTGGCTCCTAACTTTCGGAGTTCACCTTGCAACAGGCAGCCAGGCAACACGCAGCCACACCCAGCTGCTTCTAGGCCAAAATCTGGCAACATCTGCTGCCTGCCAGGTGCTGGTACACTGCTGGGACTGCTCCTTCTGGATGTCTACCCACTAAATTTGCAGTGAAAGAAATGTCTTCTCCGTCCCTTTTGGCAGTAGGTGGGGGCACTTCACCAGTATGGAGACAGATACTATTCTACCACTGAAATGCACCTAGACTGGAAAGCGCCATGCTGGCAAGGATGTGCCTCTTTTCCCTATAACATTATGGGTAATACCAGCCCATATAGGCAATATAAGCTAAAAGCATGGTTTGGTGTTCATCTGTTTGTTTTTCTTAAGTGCTGTGTAGCAGCTCCCTGTCCATTACAGAAGGTACCATTATCCTTTCTTCACGGCCAGGGATTTACAATGCCTGGATTTAGAGAGGAATCCAGGCCATGCTGGAATCCGCAGATGAATTCCTAGGCCTGACCTTGGCAGGGCTGGGATTTCACCTAAAATGACTTGTGTTATGTATCATGCAGAAAGGCTGTGGCATATTATGGGATTAAAGACTGGTTTGGAGAAAAGAACCTGTTAAAAACATTTGTCTTTTTTGAATAAAATACACACTATGCAGAAATAAAAAGCTGTTTGGTCTCATCTTAATTTAGGCGGTGATTTGCCAACATATTTCTTCAAGAGCAACTAATAATAAAGTGGTTGTTTTGTTACTTTTTGCTATGAGATTGTTATTTTTTGTTTGATCATGTTTTTCTGAAATCTATGACACATTGTTATTGCAAGAAACACCTGAACTTACTCTTGCTTTTCTGAGTGAATGTAAGGACAATTGAGTTGAAAAGGTCAGAACAAATATGTGTTACCTCAGCTTTTCAGCATGTAATACTCAACTTTAGTTGAGCATCCACGGTGAAATAATTCAGACTTTCTGCACCATGAGAAATTACCAGCATTTCTGTGCTCCTAATTTGGAGGTGACAAAGTTCCCAATCATACTTTTTTTCACCTTCTTCTCCCAAGAAAACAGAATTTCTGTTTTTCAGACAGCTCTGGCAGTGTGTGGCCCTATGTGGTGTTTGGAAGCTTCATCCTTGCTTTGGCATGGGAAGGATGTCCTCCCTCTTCTACCTGGTTACTGGCTCTGGATTCATCTCTCAGAAACTGCCTGGCTAGTGCTCACCCTTTGCAATGACACACCCACCACACACAGTGACAGAGATGTGGGCTAGACCCCTTTGGGTAGCTGGCACAGCCAGGCTTGTCTGGAAGTAATGAAGGAAATGCAGCAGGCAGGCCGTGTTTCTTGATGAAGAGCTCTGACCATTATTCCTTCAGGGATAAACCCAGGCTAACAACTTATTTCATATCAGTTAGTGCCAATCTGGCATCTGAGGGGCTGTGAGAGCTCTGCTGCTGTGAGCCTGCATTGGATTCAGGCAGCTGACCTCAAGGTGAAAATCTCTCTATCCCATTATACACCCCCTGAGACACCCAGGCCCCATCTACTTTGTTTTCTCTGCTCCCTGTCATTTATTTTCATCTCTTGTTTTAATCTCCTTAGCATGTCATGTGTGCCCATCAAAGAGATGCTTTCTGTGCAGTCTGGCAAGCACATTAATGGGGTTCCTTCCTCCCCACGTCTGGGTATCAGCGGTGCTTTTTGGCCACTTGTCAAATATTTCCGTAAAGATTATCTTTCAGGGTTTTGTATAATCACATTAACAGGGCTGACGTTAAATAGAAGTGGGGAAAAGGTGCTCAGAGGGACTGGGGGAGGAGAGAGTACTTCCAGGAAATGGTTCAGCTCTTTCATTGCAAGGAAAAGGCAACCGGGGCAGAAGATGATTGCTGTATTTGTTTCCACACCTGGGCTGAGAAATAAATAAACCAAGCTAAGGATGAGTGACTTTAGCCCTGTTAAAGCTGACATGCAAATATTCTGCAGAAATGGCCCAGAAATTTTATTTTGCAGGTAAATGGGGGTAAAAAAGCCCACAGGGTTATGCTACAAGAATGCAGAGCAGCTGGGAAGAATAAACCTTGTCAGTGCAAAAAGCTTTACTCATTAGGAAAGAATGACCTTCATTTTTGTAGGGCAGGTCTTTGTTAGGGCTTTCTGGACTACTGTGGTCTCTTAGCGAGGCTTCTTTCCACATCTGGCTTTGCACAACATGTCCCTGCAGAAAGCAAGGTGCTCCCGAGGCTGTCGGTGGCAGAAGCCCATGGGGCTGGTTGCAAGGTTCAGCTAAAAGACCCTTTTGTTTGGTTTTTTTGTGCCTGAAGGGATCAGTTTTATTCAAGATGAGGAATGTCAGCTCTGATTCCTCTAGTATCGATCTGTCCACAACTCATCAGCTTATACGTAAACTTTGGAATTGAAATACACAGCGATATACCCTGATTTCGTATCATATCATGTATCTGCATATAAATATGACTTTGTTCTGAACTGGAATTCATGACATGTTAAGGGCAGCTCTGGTTTTTGACACTTACAAATGCCTTCTATCTTTGCAAGGCTCCAGATGTTTTCTTCTCATGAAGTAAGACTTTAATCTGGGACCACTACTTCTCCAGCTACCTACCTACTCATATTCCTTATGCTAGGAATTAGCTTTGCAGGATCTTGCTGTTGTCTCTTGATGCTTTAAGAGGCAGTTCTACACTTTGATGCTTTATTCCAAATATTTTGTCCAGGTAGATGAATGCCAGTATATTCAACATTGCTGGCTGTTCTGCTTGCTCACTTGAGGAGAAGTGAAAAAAAGACAACCTGAGAAAAAAAAGTGGATGATATGTTTTTTTTTTGTGCTCTGTAATTTGTGTTGCTGGAAGTTGCTGATGGTACAAAATTTGCTGAATTCTTGGTTAAATATTAACATATGGAGGGTATCTGTATTTTCCATGTGACACTTGATACAATTCCTGAGTATTGTCTGAGGTCTTTTTGGCAACTTTTCTGCTCCACCAACTCTTGCATAAACATCTAACTGGAGAATTTACTTGCAGCATATTTTATCCAGGTGTCTTCAGTGCTGTAGGAAATCAGACAGTTCTTGTACTCTGATGACTCTGTACACCTGGGGGTGCAAAGGGCCTTGACTTTCGGCCTGACTCTGCCCCACATGGCTCTGAATGCCAGTCCTTCACCATTTCCATGAGGTTTGAAGCAGCACTTTGTACACCCCTGGCATTCTGCTGCTTGTGGGTTGTACCTAATGATGTCATCTTAAGGCAACTTCCAAACTGCTCTTCTGCCATCTCTCTTCCCTATTTACAGTAGTTTCTGATTTGGGAAGAGTGCTAGCTGAGGAGGGGGGGACTATTAGGGGATGAGTTTGAGAGGGGCAGGCACAATCAAGATGGGGGGAGTGCTGTTAGCAGAGGCCTGGTAGGACTTGAACTTTGTGCCCTGGGGCACCAGAAATGGGAAGGCAGAGAAAAACACTTCAAAAGACAGGAAAAATATAAAATGCTAAAGGAAATTGATGCTGAAAAGGAGGGGAAGGGCTGCAATTGGGAGTCCTGCCAAATGACTGCAGTGCAAGTTGCATAGCTGGTGTTGCTCTGAGGCCAGCAAGGACCCAGATACACTATGGTGTCCATCCTGTGCAGCCTGGAGCTGGTAGCTACACAACATGGAAACTGTGCTACAGCTGCCAGAACTCAAATATTGCGCAGTTTGGCATTAATTTATTGTTCTGTGGGTGGATTATTCCGCCTAGGAAATACGTTTTTCCTAACTAAGTAAATATTTTTTTGGTGTTGTCTGACCTGGCTCTTGATGCCAAAGATGCGACAGGATGAATACACCTTTATGTATATCACGAATCAGGATAGTAAAGAAGACAAGGAAATACTGAACAGTCCTGAATCCTGGTTGCTCTTCTGCATCATTTCCAAGTGGGAGGGCCAGGTTTTCCCTGGCCTAAGTCTATGAAGTCTAAATGAATTTTTTTTTTTATAAATCTGAAAAATCTTTTTCAGACTTTCTTAGTAATGTGGTATATTTTTTGTTTCCTGGGAGTTTTTTGCTCTTTTTTTTTGTTTGTTTTTAATGTGGCCAGCATTGGAAATGTTATATGCCTGAGTACAAAATCACACAAGTCAAAGGTAGAATAATGAAAGCCGCACTTTCACCAAGCTAATGAGATAAAACAGTCCAAGGAGGCGCTTGTTAATACAGTCACAGGAGTTTAGACTTGGATATCCCCTCAATCATCTGCAACTAGCAAGTCTGAGTTTCATAACTGTCTGTGAAGACTAAACATTAGACTTTGTGGACAACCACAAAAGCCTTTTAACACAGGTTTAATTATGAAGCCGGAAAAATGGTTTAGCTCTGGAAAGAAAGTAATAAGCAGCACTTTAGTTTCATAGCTGAGAAGAAGCACACACAAAAACTTTTTTATTATGTTAGGAAGAACATTAGAATAATGGATGCTGTTGTTTTCATGTTGTGCATTGTGATTAGTACTGGAGAAAGTACTTAAGTAAGTTTAGGTCAATTGCAATGAGGAAAGCACTTACGCACATTATATAACTTTATGCAGGTATTAAAAACATCTCTGGTCTCTAGAGCGTTTACTGAATCAAATTCAGTATTTCTCAGTAAATTGTATGAAAAGCTACTTTCATATACACACAGCTTGAGTTCTCAAAACCAAATGTGAAATAGAAATATTTCCATGATTCTTTCATTTAATTGCATGATAGAGAAAAAAAAGAACAGTTGTAAAGAGAATAAAAACAGTTCCCCGTAGCATATTATTAGCTTTTGAGCCCAGATAAAGAGCTCATGGGTAATAAATAGAACAGGACAGTACTCACTACAACAAGAAACAGAAAACCAATATGAAAGGGTAAAACGTGGGGGCTTTAAACCTTTGTCTTGGGAAGCTTTAGCTAATTATCCAGTTTGCTATCTGAAAAATGTCTTAAATCAGGCTTCTGTCCAACCTTCAATGCACCTTTGTGCAGCTTGAAGGAACACTTGGAGTGTAGCAGTATCATTTACAATAATAAAGGACCACTAAGCCTGGCACTTCAGAAACTCGGATCCCCCTCCCTCCCTCTTGAGTAGTTCTCCATCTTGAGCAACAACCCTCTAAGTGTTATTTGTAATGCGAGTCAAGGCATCCCTACATACACCTGGATTTCAATCTTTGCAGCTTCTACTTCAGTTTTCAAGGGAAAACATTAATGTATAAAGATGCCCTCTGACAGATTCAGGGCATTACTCTCCTACATCTCTTGAATCTAGCAGAATAATACCTGTTATGGTGTTATTCTCAAGAATATGAATGTCAATATCAGCACCAACTAGCCTGGAGGAAAGCAGAGACCTGGGAATATAGGAAGATATCTAAGCAAAAGCAAGTATATGGATTAAATGTTATTTACAAAGCAAGGAGCTCAGACAGCCCTTGCTATAAAGCCACCATTTGGGGCAGTAGGGCCAAGCTTTCTTGGTTCCCCCATAATTTTATTTCGATTTTGGAAATGTGTCTGCATACACATACCAACCTTTTAAATCTCCTTGAAAAGGGGAAGTTTTGGGTTCCATGATGAGTCACTATGTGCCTTTTTGGTTAAAAAACCAAAATCAAACCAAACCCCCGCCAAACTTTAAGGTAAATAAAGAAGCAGGTTACCCTGTGTGTTTGTGTGGCACTGAGCACAGACAGCTCACAACTCGGAGTGAGACAAGAGTAACACAAAGTACAGCCGGAAGAGAGTCAGTGATCAAAGGTACACCTGCTTTGCCTGTATGTTTATGTATGTGTTGCAAAACATATGGCCCAATTCTTCTCTTGTGCCTATATAGGCATGAGAAGTCTCCATAGTAAACAGAACAATACCAGAGGAAGCAAGGAAACAAACTGGGCTATTTATAATTGCTCTGTTACCAATATACTCTTTCAACAGCTTGCCCAGATTAGACATAATTGTGTATTTATACTCTCTGGGAGAGTGGTTCTGACTAATTTTGTCTCTTCTCAGAAGATGCTTTTATAATGCAATCTGTATTAGTAACTGAATTCCACACATCCTATTACATGAATACTTTAATATTAATTACTTTGACCTCTGCTTGACTACTGTGTAAAGGGACAGGGGCCTTTTTCCAGGAACATAATCCTTTTAATTTTTCAGGAGAAAATAATTTTATTTCTCTCCAGTTACTGTAACATTTGTCTTGTTCCCAGGGTCCTTTTATAAGAGGAAATGATCTTTCTGTGTGAGCTTTTCTCCCTTAAAATCTCCCCTCAGACTTTCTCTCTACCAACAGACAGAGTAGAAACTCTGGCATGCTGAAAAACAGCAAAAACTCAGGTTCCTGCAAGTATCCTGCCAGTCTGTGGTCAGGTGCAGAACAGCACAGCTGCCTGCCTTTCTCTCGGGGCTGGCAGGGGAAGGAGGTTGTGTGGTGCTTCTTTCTGCGGAGGGAGGATTTAACTGGTACCAGTGTTTAATGTGGAGCAGCACCCACGTTAAGTGTGACTGCAGATTTGGCAGAGGAGAACAGTTCACGCTGTGCCAGGAGACCCACTCTCTGCTTCTTCTGCAGCAGGTCAGAGAGGCAGCCACCTTGCTGAGACCCCAGGCCTTCCTGGCACTGCTATTCCCTTTTCCACCTTCCTTCTGCCTTGCCTAATTACAGCGTGAGCTCTTCAGGCCAGTCTCTGCTGCCATGTGCCCAGTGCAGTGGGGCTCTGATGTGGGTTAGGGCCCTGGGGCACTGAATGCAGTAGAAGTCATTAATAGGTCAAGAGAGAAATTCTGAAGTATGCGGTAAGGATGGAGAATGTGCAAAACCCTGAAAATTCCCAAATGTTTACTGACGTGAACTCAGAGCAAAGTGTTCTTTGAAATCTTTGAAAGATCTTGGCTTAATACTTTGATGTTGCTTCTTTTTCCTGTCTGAGGACTGGTGAGTTTGGCAAGTCACTCTGCTTCCCTCTTCTCCTCCCTTCTCTCATTTTTCACTGACAAATCCTCTGGATGGTACAGGGGTTTGGCTTGCAGGGGACAGTGTCTACTCCAGCAAAGGAACTGGGCTGTCCACTTCTTCACTGCCATCCTCTGGAGGCCACCAGCCGAGAGGATTACAGTGGAGCAGACACTTTATTTTCCAGGAAAGCAAACGTATTGACAATGTCGGCGATTCCCATATTGAATTCTACCATAAAAAAACCCAAAACAAAACCAAAAAAACATCAAACAAAACCCCCTGTAGCTAAAACCTTTACAACGATGGCATCAGGGCAGAGGCTTCTCTCACCTCACAGGAAGAGGGGACAGGGAAGGTGCTGCATTGCAATGAGTGTGTTACGTGCCGCATAAGCAGGCACTCATCTGCTGGTACCCATGAGGGAACTAATGTTCCCTTATTTCCCCATCCCTCCACCGCCAGCTAATCTGTGCCTGCCCGTCTAATTTCCTGGCAACTGTTCTAATGTACAGGCTAATAATGTTTGCAGCAATCCTGGGAGACGTCAGTGTGCAGGCTAGCTATGAGGTTGTAGGGTCCAAAGGAGGATTAATTAGGGGAATCGTGGCATCTGGATAGGGGGAGCTTCTGAGAAGCCCTTCATCCAGGTGGTGTGAGCAGTCCAGATAAGCACCCAAATATTTCTGTGAAGAACTGGGATGCCATCCCTAATTGAAGTTCAACCGCTACTAAGTCCCCTTGATGATTTCTCCTCCTTTCTTCCTCAGAGTATCTTTTTTGTTGTTGTTTCCAACTATAACTTAATGAAAACACATTTGAAAGTAAAATTACGGATTTCTCAGGGACTCTGACCCTTAGGGGCAGCCATGGAGATACTGCAGAAGGAGCTGAGTACACAAGCTCCTGTTAATTAGAGCAGAGTGAATGATTCATAGGAAATAATTTATTCAATTAATTTAGCCTCTCTTTCTTTTGCAAATTATCTATGAGAAGTTTGCAGTTTTATTGCATTCAGCTGCTAGACAGCAAATAATTTCTCTGCATGTAGTTGACCCCTATGTGGCTTGAAATGTAAGGTCTGGCTTTTAGTTTTTCAGTGGACAGGGGTACTGGAGTTAGTGTTCTTCCTTGATTAAACAACTGACTTTTAGTATGTGCCTTGAAAAACTGATGTTCATTTTTACAAATGTAGAGGTGACCTCCCGCGAATATTATTAACCGTGGCATAGAAATATCTCTGCCAGTGAACCCATTTACTAGAACAATGATCTGGAAAGTCTGTCCAGCACTTACCCTCCAGTGTCCGACATGGTGTGTCTTTGTGGAGCCTTCCCCTCTGGCAAGCTCAGGGAATTTTCACTCTTTCTCCTTCACCAGTCCTGTGCAGGGTCCTTTGCTTAAGCTTCTCTCCACGTGGAGGCAACCTCTCCAGAATATCAATTGTCTCATCAAAGCAGCCGTGAAGCACAGTTGTTAAAGTCAAAGTCATAAAATTCATTGCCAATAATCTGATGCCTACTTGCTGAAGTCCTTGTCAGCAAGGTGGGTATTTATTCCCTGAAAAGCATTCATGATGCTTACCATTTTCCACAATAAAGATTACAGAATACTTCACAAGCAGGACAAAAATCCTAAATAGTGCCTGTAATGACCCTCCACCACCAAGCAAACAGCCCTGCTCCATGACCTTGCAGCATTTCCCTTTGCCTGACTTCCACACGTAGGATAAACCGAATTGACACAGACCTTGGGTGTGGGTAACTGAATTTGCATATCTGTCTGTCCTGGTTTAAGGCAGGGTCGTTGTCTCCAGCAGACTTCTGCTGCCCTGGGAAGAGGGATGTGTGGGGAGCCTGACCCATGGCAGGCAGGCTTTCCTTGAGATGCATCCAAGCATGGGGTTGTAACTCTGAGCTCAAGGTAACATTAGTTTCAGTAACAGCTTTTCACACTCCATCAGAAAGCATTTTTAAAGAGGGTCGGTACTGCATGAAAATTAATGCATGAGAGCATTCTTGTAACAGGTGCATAATATTTCAGTAATAGGCTTGTGGGATGTTTATTCACTTGCCAAATTCATTTATCAGGTATTGGATTCAAAGGATTTCCCAACAGGATATCTGCAGAGATTAGTGAGCTAGGCAAATGTGCTTTGAACAAATACATCCTTTCATCAGGCAGTCATTTGGATAATTCCAGCATCAACATGCTCGCTGCTGGAATGGGTCTGCTGGTAATTGCATTAACTATTTTTCCTGTGGTCGTGCGTATCTGTGCCTTTAGATCCTACAAGGGCAGAGTTTGGCCTGCAACCCATTAGTCAAGAGGTACCTGCCCATCTCTGCCCGCACAGATGCAGTTTTAGCCAGCCCAGTCTTGCCCAGAGTAACCTTTCTTGCCTGGAAAGACCTGCTGTATCAAAAAAACCCAGACAACTTTGCCGGCACAGGTTGACAATAGTTTTTTTGAAAAATAATTGAGGAAAAATTGCCTCGAAGATGTAAGAACATTGCATTTCAAAGTATTTTAGAATAAAGTATGCTTCATTTTCATTTTCTTGTTTTTCAGTAGGTCTTTGATTTTGTTTTTGAAGTTGAAATTAAAATTAAACTTGGTTTTACCGGGAGAAATTTTTCATTTGATTTTACCCTTGAAACTTTAAATAGATTGTCATTTTGATGGAGGACAGGAATCAATACTGAAATAAGAGGAATTACCATGGATTGAAAACTTCAGAAGTTCATCTTTAAGATGATAAGTCATTCAACAGATATATTGGAACCCATGTTTTATTATCAGATTGATGAAGAAATAGCAAAAGTTTTGTTAGTCTTGTTCCAGCAACTAAGTGGCCCATTTCTTTTCTTATCCGCTGTATCCTCTAATATTTCTGGTCTTAAACACTGCAGTAACTAATCATGGAAAAACTAATCAGCTTGGCTTATTAAATGGCCAATTACCTTTCAATAAATGATTTTTTTCTCTTTTTAGCTGCCTGGTCCAAGAAAACGAGTCTCTATTTGAGACACCTGAAGTAAAGAACCATCATGCTTCCACTGATTTCTGAAAATGTGGGTCACCATATATAATGTACCAAGCTTAAATCCTGTAATGACTTAAATGTGGTTATTCTGTGCCTTGAGCTGTAGAAGTACAAACAAAACTGAGGATTTAAGGGTTAGCATATGACTTTTCAACTCAATGTGTGCTTTTTTGTCATCTTTTTTGAGCCTTTTAAATTGTGGAGGGCTGAAAAAACATTCAATAAATTTATTTTTGAGTATTCCAGCACTTCCCTACCTTATAAAACCAAATCTTACCAAGCCTTCAGCGTGAAGAGAAACAGGGGCATGGAGACAGCATAAAAGCAAGAAGGACTCTGAGAAACAGAAAAGGGGAACAAGGAGGGTGAAAATGTTTGAAGATTTGGGAAGGTGGTCTAACATGCTTGTGGTTTTCTTTCTTTTTATATCTTTTTTTTCTTTCTTTTCTTTTCCTTTTTTTCCCCCAGGTTATTTTTGTTGTTGTTGTTGCTATTTGTAAAGCATAATATTTTGCTGTGAAAGCAATTCTACTCTCCCAGCAACCTCTTTCCCTTGTTTGCATACCTTGGAGGTCACTAGCTGCTCACGTGCACTATTGAACAGAGGACAGACTCCTTCTTGTGTTCGTAATAACAACACAAGAGCAGATGTCTCAGGCTGTAAGCCTCAAGTTGAGTCCTGCAGGCCCCAGGAATGGTGAGATGTGATACACATCTGTGTTTTGGGCTTGGCCTGCTCCAAGGATGTGTGTCAGCTGTGTGCTCCACATCTGAGTTCAAGTCCACACTCCCCCGAAAGTTACGCTCGGAGTTCCCAACCACAGGCATTGCATGTGCCCACCTCAGTGCATTAGAAATGGCGTGGGAGGGGGATGACAGCCTTTCACACACAGTTTTGCCATGGTGGTTGCACAAACAGGTAGGACATCAGCACCTCATCTTCCCCTGCCAGACAGCCCACATAGGGCCATGATGTCTTGGCTCATCCCACCATGATTTGCCCCGGCGTCTCCAGGCCAGGCTGTCCTGGGGGACCAGGACGTTGTGCCTCACATGCCTAACCAAGGGCCCCACGTGCCCAACCACGGGCAATTGGTAGGAGGCTGTAGGGGAGGATGCTGGCAGTTGTCACGCTCTCCATCATGAGCAGGCTCCTCTGGATGTCTCTGACATGGAAGCAAGTGCATGCAGGAGCCCTTCAGCAGCGAGGAAAGGAAAGCCAGAGCACACTGCTGCTTTCTGTCATGGAGAGGTTAAAAGCAACTTGCCAACTGACAAGCAGCAGCTGCAAGGAAATTTCCCCATCACCACCATCACCCCTTTTTTTTTTCTTTTCTTTTTTTTAATGACAGCAACATTTTAATCAGCCTGAGCTGAGCATGAAAGTCTGAGTGGGAGGTGGGAGGAATATCTGGGGAGGGGAGGAGGAGCAGAAGAACGGCTGTCTGCTGGCATATGTCTGAGCTGAGGGACGCTCTCTGCCTAGGAGGACAGTTAACCTACACAAAATGTTCTGGCTTCTTGCCTGTATCAGCCACATCATGCTGCTCCAGCCTTTTGTGCCAGATCCCCGAGATGGTGACTGTCACTCTGACAGAGGGAGAGAGAAGGAGAAAAGATAGAAAAGATGAGGGGGGAAAAAAGCAAAACAAACTCACAAACCCACCAAATCTAACACCACAACCTGGTAATAAGCTTTCTATCAAGCCTGGGTAGAGCATCTGTATTTTTCAGAAATGAGCAGCAGTGGAAAAGTAGCAAGCCAGCTGTGTGCTTCTGCAGAATAAATCAAGAGTGGACAGAAGGCCTCGGAAGTAAAGTAAGCAAAGCTCCACAGAAATGGCTGTGAACATATAGCATTTAATAGGGAGCCTGAACTCACAGAGTCGAGCTGTGAGCGAACCACAGCTCAGGCTGGGATTCTTTTTTTCCTCTTAAATCCAGGTGGAAGAAACATACTGACTTCTAGAAGAGAAAAATTCATTGTCAGAAATGCTCTGATAACACCTTTGTTTATACCCACAGACTTTCTTATAAGAGGGACATTATGATGGCCTATTGACCAAAACTGCCCCTGGTCTTGGGTCAAATTCCCCGATTTCCTTAAGCCAGGACTTCTGTCACCTCCTCCCTTACAAACTTCTTAAAATCTTCTGTAGAAGGCTGTTATCTCCCACAGATAAGAAGCTGCCTTTCCAAATTATTCTGGAAAGCCAAGTGGTTGCTCTCCACCCCAACACTTTACACGTGGGAGTTGACAGACCCATGTCGTTACCCCGTCCACAAAAAATCTTTTATTATTAGCAACACAAATGCCATTCCCAGGTTACACCACACAGCTCTCACAGGCTGCTCCACCACCAGTGAATTAGCTGGACACTGTCAGTGCAGAGCAAAAATGTTCTCCTTTGTCCTCAGCTGTCTTCTCAGCCTTGAGGCTTGATTTTGGAGGTGGCAGCTCCCTGGGCAAAGCCCGGAGGAGGGACTGCCTGTGCCCACTGACTGCTGGGGTGGGAGCAAGGGGGCAGAGAAGCTTTTCAAAGCATGGGGAGAGTTACAGCTGATCCAAAAGTGAGTGTTCAGAAGTGAAGAGACTGCTGGAAAGGGCATCTTAATAGCTAAAAGCTGTGTGTGACTTCACTTTGAGAGCTGGCTGCTGATCTCATAGCTTGCACTCAAGATGTGCTTTCAAGCTGTTCTCTAAAATCACTTATATACTTCAAAAATATTTTTGATGGAGCTTGAGATTCTCCAGTAGCTTGAGTTCTAAGGGAAAACACCAAATACAATGAGATTCATGTCAGAATAACACATTATTCCAAGATATTTGAAGATGAAGGAAGATACCTAAGGTCATTCAAATGAAAGCATGTGAGGTGGGGGGGCTTGAGCATAATTTCATTTATTTTACTTAGACTCATCACAGAAAAAAAGAAAAGCATCTAGGGACACTTAGTGTGATTTTTAAAATCTGCGTAAGCCGCAAATCAAGAAATTTGTTGGAAACGAGTAGACAAACAGTTTAAAGTACACATTAGGTGCATATGGACCCACAGCTGCTCTTATTCCAACTGTCACCCAAAGTACAGGTCTTTCTGTGATGCAGCCTGTCACACAAGGACTGTGCCAGATGCCTTGCAAAAACCCTCTCAGCACCTCCTCTCCTGTGCTGGCAGCTTCTGAAGGGCAGAAAGAGAGAGAGAGAGTGGACAGGGGGTTACAGCAAACACCTTCCAGCTGGTAGGAAGCTTTCATCTGCCCCAAATGGATGGTAAGGCTGCTTAAATAAGCTGTGTATTTATCTCACATCTCCTCACAGAATTCTAGAAGTGACACTGCTGTACCTCAGTGGAAAGGCAGCAGAAGCTGAAAAAGTAAACAGAAGAGCCTAGTGGACGGATTTATAGAAGGTTCAGACCTTACTGCTTTCTTGCTATAGATCCACTGATATCTTGCTGCAGGTAACTATTTGTGATGCAGATATATCTGTGGTTGTTTAGGTGCCAGGTTAACACCATGCATTATATGGGATGTAAAAGTTGGAGGGGAAAAAAGTGATTTCTGTGCTTTTTGCCACGTGCTTAGGGTTTACGTGTAAAGAATCATGAAAGATGTTGCTTTCATGGCCCTATTTTCTTCCCACCTCTCTCCTTTTGGCACTATTATCTGTATCAATTTTGTTCTTCAGCTACCTCTGGTGGAAAACTTCTTGCAGGCATCAACATTGAAGGTCCTTCAGGACTTAGCTGGATGTTTTAGCTCTTGAACAAAGGCTCCTTTCTCTCATATCTGTTAATAAAAAATACAAGCCCCTGGAGCTTTTAATAACTGTGTAGATATTAGGATAAGTGAAAGATGTTAACAGAAGGGGGGGATGCTTGTTGGTGCATCTTTCACTGTGAGAATGTTACAGGCATCTCACCCAGCAGTCCTCTGTGTCCACCTACACTGAAAAAGCCTTCAACAGTAGCACAGGCTGGGGTTCCTTGGGTCGCAGAGCACAGATGGGCTCTGACAGTGGCCTCTACCTCTGAAACCGAACATAGAGGGGAGAGTTCTGTAGGAAGGTGGTAGCAGTTGAGAGTGGCATTTACTGCATCCACTCAAACTCCATCAAACTCAGTCCATGAGCCCATCGAGACCAAAACAGTGACCATCTGGTCCCTGGAGAGAAGCTCCTCACCTTGATGTGGACACAAGTCTTTCTTGTGTTAAATACCTGCCTGAGAGTGCTGTGTCTCATTCCCCACAGGTTGCCCCCACTCTGGGCATTTTGCCAGCCTAACCCGCTGACTCTGACTTAAAGCTTCACTTTAAGGTGGATAAAGTTTTAGACAGTAGGATAAATGCCATCTCTGGCATTCTAAACAGCTAAAACAACAATCAATTGTTAAATAATGAGTGTTTTCTCACAATGGCCTTCTAGCAAGTCCTGTGGTCAAAACAGACTCCAGCAATTAGCTGTTCTCCGTCTCCTTGACAGAAAAACAGAGTGTATCATGTCATTTAATGGATAACATTGGACATCCAGAAAGAGGTACTGATGCAAAATGAGCTTTGGTTAAATCATGATAATTGGGTTTAGCACTTACTGAGTTAATGTCAGACATTGGAAAAGTCTACATTTTGAGCAGGATGAATTTAAGTGTGGCATAAGTGTGAATATCCCATAAGAGGTGGTGCACCTCATTCAGCTGATGAGGGATATAAAATCAGAATTGCCCCCAGAAGTACATGTAGCCATCCAGAGAGCAGCTTTCAGGCAAACATCACTTGAGAACGTTTCATTGAGACACTAGATTGTCTGAAAGAGGATACACGGTACTTGTAAAGCAGAGCAGAGCATAACACTGCCCTCTTTTGTGTGAGACAACACATGGTCACCTGGCATCCTCAACAGAATTCCTGGGAAATGCTGCTTTTATGCAGCTAGTAATAATATCAGTCTTTATATATAGACATCCTTTCTGCACTGAGGAAGAGGGAATGATGTATGTACTCTTCAGCCTAAATAAAGGAAAAATTATGAGTTCAATTTTACCTGTGCAAATTATTCGAGAATCGGGTTAGACAGGTAGACTTGCTGGCATTGGGAGGGCAAGATTACCTTTTCCTGTAGCCCTAAAGAATTAAAGCGCCTTGCCCAAAGCATGACTGTGTGTCTGCTGAGCACATGTGCTGCAGCTCAAGTTCGTGTCAAGCAGAGCTCTCTGTCTGAGAGTGGATTTGGACCACATTCAGGGGCTTTAAAGAAGGCAGGAGCTTCTATAATGAAACAGGGGTTTCTACTGCTTGTTAGAGAAGTGTGTCAGCTATGATGTTTCATGTGTGATTTCATGCTCATATTGAAGGCCTGTGTCTTGGCAATCATTACAAAATGAGCTGAAGTCCGAGTGTGCTTTTGAGCCCTAAACACCGCCAGTGACCGGATCAGTAACCTCCTGCCAGCTCTTACTGGTTGTGAGGAGAGAGGGGGGATATTTTCCTCATCCCTAGTTCAGTCATCGGCAAGAATGAACAAAATAATCATCGAGATCTTTGGCACACCCCTTCTAGGTCCACATTGCTGATGCACCAGCAATGTTCTTGAGAGGGTCACGTATTTCCTTTGGATTCTCAATATGCAGCAATAGGCAGGAGAAATGTTTGCAAGGCAAATGCTTTCTGATGGGCCTGCCCCTGAACTCACCAGTCACAAGCCATTTGTATGGAAATGACACTAAAATTGCTATCCTAGAGCTGCATCCAACCTCAGCTTCTGCCAGCAGAAGATACAGGGTACCAGATGGCAGAAATCCTACCCGAGCACCAAGTGGTTTAAACTGCTCTTTTTGCTAGGAATTTAAATAGTCCATATGCTGAAAGTATAACGCTCGGCTGCACCCTGGCTGCCTGGTGGAGGCCTCTGTTGCCTGAGCTAAAGGAGATGAGCAATTAGTTCGTAGCAGCTTGGAGCTTGTATCCCCCGTACGTCCCAATGTCAGGCCGTGCTGCAGGCACACACACGTCAAAATGTCTGATCGTGCATCTGGAGGAAGATGGTGGTGTCTGATTGTCAAACTGGGGCTGTTGTGTGAAAGACTCAAGAGAAAAGCAAAGACCGAGAGTGTTTTGGGTGTCTGGTCTCCTCTTTTTCTGAGCTTCTGGGATCGCCTGGTGGACCCCAGGCTGAGGTATTCAAGGGGCATAGTTTGTCATGGATTTCAGAGGAGCACAAACAGTGCTCTCTGGGGGATTTGCAGCCTCAGATTTCCGGGGCCTGGTGAGACACCAAAGCTGTTTTGCAGCATGATGCACAGTGCCTGGAGCAGAAGGTCCTCAGCTCTGGTCACAGGTTGTGCTTGCCATTGTGCAGCTAGGACAGCTCTGCTCTTTGATCATTTGGGTGATTTCATTTAGTTGCTGGAAAGGGCTTGCTTCTCCCTGGGCAGATCCCCTACTTTGTAAGTCATCTTCCAAAAATATGCCATCAGTCCGGCTGGCTGAGGCTGTACCTGTTCAAGGCAGTAATGTCCTTTTTTCATGTGTTGAAAAGGTGAGCAAGCACAATGCTTCAAATGAAGAAGTGCCCTGCCTCATGCAGAAATGTTATCCCTTCTCCTGATTTATAGTCTCTTCTCTGATTCATCCAGTTTCCCCTTGCCTATTGTGCTGGAGTTGAACTCCAGATGGATGGCTCGGAGGGTTTTGCTAAAGTAACCCCTGGAGAAAATTCCTTTCCTGGTCAGATCACTCTGAATTACTCCTTTGCTTAAAATGTACTCTTGCTGTCCTGGCTCACTGCCTCTAGATTTATTATGTAACATTTTTCTAATTTAAATTGTTTTCTATTTACTGGCTCAGTTGCCTGAAAGATCTGCTTCATCCCGAATCCTGCTACATTGGTCATTATTCACCTTTTCTTTCTCCAGTACTGTCACTATTAAGAGACATTGGTATCTCACCATCTGACGTCCTTATCTAAATCATTTACGAACATTCATTTAAAGGATAGGGAGGTCAAATGTTTCGAAATCTCGCAAGGTCACCGAAAATAAAGCTCAGATGTCATTTGTTTTTTTGCTTGTCCTTTTTATGTGGAAAATTGTATTTTGGTATTCATAAGGAGACTTTTATTAGCAAATGTAAGAGTGCCTTGAAACGGATATTTTAATTATGCATGTAATTTTTTATGATTGTGACTATTAGTATTTAGTGTGCTTGTTATCCTTGATTTTTATTTTTTTTTATTCCTAGAGGGTCTCCAGATGAACAAAGCAGCACATATTTTAGTAAATTATTCTCTTTGTATCTGTGAGTTACTTACCCTTTTAAAAACACTTTTTGCTTATATATATATATATAAATAAAATAATACAGTGTTCTTTCTAATGAGAATAGACATCAAGAATTTCCCAATGCAAATGACTCTCTAGCTGTTCCTTTTAGCCCTGTGCCAGAGCTAGATAACTTCCAAGGGGCTCCAAACCTTGAACTTCGGGAGGCTCAGCCCCTCCTAATATGTAGGAACTTGTCTGCAGTGCTTCACTGGGCTCCAGGGCAAGATTGTTCATTTCAACAAAAAATTATGTCTTTTCCCAAATGCAGCAAATTGTAGGCAATCCTTAACAGTAGACATGAATCCATTTCCACAGGTATCAGGTCTTACATCTCAGCAAGTAGACTCTATTTTCACAGAATATGTAGATAAAGGGGTTGAGGTTTGGAAATCTCCAAAGAAAGAATCACATGATGGGGTGATGAAAAACTTTCTCACATACAGCATGCACTGAGCTGGTGCCTCCACAGCTTCCTTTGCTGTACATCTCCTCACGCTAATTATGTCTCTGAAGTGAGAAAGCACTGTTATTGTTACTGAATGCATGGGTTTGTTTGATGATGGACAGATGGGAAATCTGTAAGAAAGATAGAAAAAAATAATCTAGATTTCACAAGTTCTGGACTAGGGCAAGCAAGGTAGGAGGTTAAAAAGTGCTGTGGATTAGAGAATAAGTCACCTGAACAGAAGAGTGGAATGTGTTTCATCGGGGATTTATTGCATTTACTCTTTTTCAGCTTACAGTGGTGAAATAAAAATGTCAACGATTGACTAAGAAATTAAACTGATCCAATATCTATTAACGTTTTATACTCCTCAGGTGGCACTAGTCACAAAATAACCCTTGATTAATGTATGTGCTAAATATCAACAGTAAGTTTCAGTATTTGCCATCAAATGGGCTTTAATACTGAAGCTACGCACACACAGAAAAGTAGAAGGAGAAAGTAATGCTTGCAGACAGAAAGAAGACTAGAGATGCCATACTAAATGCAAAAACAACCCTTCAGAAAGACACTCTGGTTACTAGCAAAAGAGAACTGTTAGAGACAAAATAAGCATTAAAATGAGAAAACTAAAAAAGATAAATTTTTGCATGCTAAATGCTAAATGTAAAACTAAATTAAGCAGGAATAATAGATTTTCAGGAGATCTTTTACCAAAACACAAAAGATACCAGTGATAAAAATGGCAGCAGAATCAGCCATTAACAAAAGCAACCACCTTTGATACAGAAAAAGAGTCAATGAAACCAGCAGATGAACAAGGAGCAAAAGAAGGATTTAAGAGAGACAAGGTCATTATGGCAAGAGGAAATCAATTATTGGTCTCACTACTCATTTCCTGTGAGACAGGGTCTCACACCAGAACTCTATTTGGTGTTGAGTAGCCTAAGAAACTATCTGAAACAGGAGTGTCAATGGAAGCGATTGCTGGACAAATCACAAGAACAAGGCAGAGGTCACCGAAGAGTTATAAAGGAAGTCAGATATGAAATTGTTCAACAACTAATTGTCACGTGTAACCTACCATTTTTTCTGCAGAAGCATGTGCAGTGGCAAGTGTGTCACCAGCCTTTAGTAATGACTGCAGGCTTCACTGGGAGCTACAGATCAATAAAAGCACAGTCAAACTTGTAGAAACAATCATAAACAGAATTCTTAGACACAAAAATACATACGCGTTGTTCAGAAAGAACTGTACAGATTTTGTAAAGTCTTACTTGGAGACTTGGAGGAGCTGGCAACTACCTGAAAAAATGTGATCCAGCTGATAAGTATTGAACTTATGTTTGACAATGCTTTTGACAAGATCTCTCACCAGAAGACTTTAAGGAAAGGCAGTTCTCGTGGACTCCATAGGACCAGGGACATGGCAGGGAGGAGAGTTATCAGGCAGCAAAGTTCTTGTTTTTGCTCTATGTATTTGTGTGATTTTCAGCAAAGCTGGTGAATCCTGAACTGACAAATCCTGCAGAAAAAAAAATAAAATTACTCAGAATAATAAAATAAGAGACAACTTCTCAGGGAGACTATTAAAGAAGTCTACAGATTGGGGAGTGATGTGTAACAAGCAAATGGGGAATGGTGATTCATTATCTCTGTCAGTTCCAGACCCATGAGGTACCCAATGAAAACTATGACTGAAATAAACAAAAATGGGTTTTGTCACAATATATATAAACTCTTAAACTGCGGTACTCATTACCACTGAGCATTGCAGGTGCCGACTAAGAGCAGGTTCAAAACCAGATCAGGCAACTCAGAGCTATCAGTGAATAAATTTCAGGTCAGACCTGGTATGGCAGTTTCAACAGCCTGTGGGAAAAAAAAAGTCATGTTGCTGATGGTACAAAATGGTACTTCTTGCATTAAAGCACTCTTACATTTAAAATGTGTCCTTAGATGGTGAAGTGAGCTGTCAGAGTTTGGTTCTTGGCACAGTTGGTCAGAAGAATTGCAGAAAGTCTGTATTGCCATCAGACACCAAAACAGTTTGCAGAAGAGGATTGCTTTCAGTAGATTCCTGGAAGAAAATCACTGAAAAAAGTGCTGACAGCGTAAGGTTGAAACATCCCAACCTACTTTTTACTTTGAAACAATTCTCTGCCTTGATTTCTTTTTTTATTACTTTGTATTAGCTTTTTTGCTATAACATAATATTAACTTTAAAAAGTCAAAACAGAATGTTTCAGTTTCCATTACAACAAAACCTGTCAATCAACTTGAAATGCATTGAAGGCTTTTTTTAAATTCCCCTTTGCAGAGAATTCAGACTCTGGGGGTTTCATTGCAATTCAGAATAAAGTCAACTTTTGAAACCTGAAAGATCTGTGAAAATCGGGACTCTTGTTCTTTAAAACTTGGCCAAAACCACTCTATTTTCTTTCTCTTTCAGTTTGCTTATCTGAAAGGTGGTGAGAATGTTGCAGATCCATTTTTGCAAAGCCCTTTCAGACTGAGCATCCAAGAATTCCACATTTCTGTGTCTGATGCTAAAATTGTATGATTCCCAAGCACCATCCCAATTCCGCCACCTTCAGCTGTGTCCCTCTCTCCCCCAGTCATATGTTCACAAGTTTCAGTGGTACTTCTTTTTTCCCCCTCTCCTTTTCTTCCTGTCCCCGTCTAATGTTTTTAGTTCTCCTTCTTATTTGTGCAAACTGGGAGCTGTTCCCTTCTGGGATGGGGGGAGGAGTTACTTTCCAGAAGGCTCTTGGATTTGCCCTTGTCCAAGATCTTTTCATGATTAGTGGCTTATTGAGTGGAGCATGCAAACTCCTGACGGCCCGAGCAGAGCTGAATCAACTTTGGCAGGACAGTAGGAGGAAGTTCACGGTGCCGCCACTTGTGCTGTAAATAGAAAAATAAAAGGAAGAGCTCCTCCTCTAAACCATGCACATTACATCCTCAGACTGGGGACTCAAGCATGCTTTGTGCTGTGCATTAGCCATCTGCACCAGAGGGAATGTCTTCCTCGTTCTGTTCCCAGGACAGATGCATCAGGATTGCTACAAGATAGCGTGAGGCAGGAAGAGTTTTCTGGATCCTGGAATGCCAATAAGCACTTCAAACATCTTTCTTGGCTTCTGGAGTCCCTGCATCCAGCACCCTGGAGCGTGATTTCTTTTTATAAAAAGAAAGCCTGTGCTATTTTTCATACCAATCACATGCTGTTCTAAATGGCTTAAAAGTTTCAAGGACTCCAAATGCTGAAAAACAGCTGTATGCTGATGTGAGCAGCATGTGTAAGGATGATTTAAATCTAGTTTTTATCCTGTTTAACTCCCAGTGGCTTTTATGTTTTCCATAAATGGATGAGAAAAGTTCTTGGCTGGGAAGAGTCATAAAAACGTGTAATAAATTCTTTGTAGCCTCAACATGAGCAATTCATCATATTTTTGTTTGTTTGTTTTCTGGGATTTTGTTTGCTTTCTCTGACTTTGACATGTCGTGGATCTCTGATGAGTCTCTTGTTCCTCACTACATGCTGATCCACGCTGATAAACTGTTCTTCATGTCTTGGTTACAAGGTGGTGACCTACATCCAGAACAGAACATCCACTGCCTGGGATGGTCACAAGGGCAAGGACCACCTCTGCCCCGCTGAAATGTGAGTCTTCCTAAAAATCTCTCCTGTTGGCTAATTACTCTCAGCAGCCCGGAGACCACAAGAGGCACTAGGACTCCTTAGCAAGAGCTCGGCAGATTACAAGTGGAAGTTTGGGGGTTTGACTGTCCCCTGTTGCTGATTTGAGAAAACGCTTTGTGGCACCCAACCCAGCCCAGCAGAACTGCTGACAGAGGATTCCAGGCCCTCCTGAACAGATCCTGGTGTGTGTATTCTCATCACATCTCCAGGGTCAGATTTAGTGATAATTTGACTCAAACTAATATCTACATAAGGGGATTTTGCAAATTTATAATTTCCAAAGGGCACATCTGCTAATATTCTATTATAATTTCTGAACTCCATTTCTTTCATTAAGGAGCTAATTTTGTTCCCAAGAGGATCATTAGCTTTTACCCATTTTGATTAATTTAATTCATATTACCAATAGCTACCTAAGGCTTTATGAACTGGATGAGAACTTTTAGCTTTTGCTTTAACGCAGTCTCTCACCATGAGAAATCTTGTCACCTCTAATTGCATTTAGAGGAATTTAAATTAATTTCCTCTGACATTTTTTTTTCAGATCTGCACTAAGTGCATGTTACGCTCTTCACAATTCTCTTATTCTGCCTTCATAAAAATGTTAAGCATGGAGGGCTCTTTGTCCAGGATTATCCCAAAATCACTCTCAGGAGACTTGATCCCAAGAGGTGTGGGATTTCCTCAACTCCTAGTGAGCTACAGAGCAGAAGTATAGATTTTCTTTTCCTCATATCTGTTTCAGCGGAGTTTAGCCTTGGGCTCTTCTCCTCTGCAGGTCTCCCCGGGGTTCTTACATCCACCTTTACAGCCTTCTTCGAAGATTTGTGCCCAGGGGAGAGAAAGTAGCCGAGGGAATTACCTTTCACCCATCACGGATATGGGGATGAAGTAATAACAGCAAAGAGAGGACCAAAGGGTGCTTGGTGTACGGCACCTGGGACAATACCAGTGCTTTTACAGATGTAGGAGCAGATGCTGTTAATGAGTGGGCCAAACAGGGCTCCTCAGACATCTCTGGTGGCTTCCACTCTCTCTGCAGCCCCTGTCAAGCAAAAGCCATGATTCTTCCTCTTTCCCCACTGCCACATTCAAGCCCCAGGCCCTGGCTATGATCATATATTTCACCATTACCAGCAATTTCTTCTCAAATCATGATGGCGACTTGATAGCAAAATGTAAGTGCATGTCCCTATGAGCCTCATTTCTTTCCATTTTTGCCTGGATTTGCAAAGGCTACAGTGTTGTTCAATTTTCCTTTCTATTGACTGTCAATGGGAATTCACCCTAGCTGGATGAAAAAAATCACCCTCCTCAGGCCTAAAATGCCACTCTGCATGTTCCTAATAGCTTGTTATTTTTGGCTGCTTAGCTTCAGCCATGGGGATTGTAGCTGTTTCTTCAATTCCCTGACATTATCATTAAAACTGGTGGGTTCTCATCACAGGTAAAACCACGTGATATAGGAAATTGGCCTTCAAAGCCCTTTACAGTGGCAGCTATAAATGGCAGAAATGCGGTAAATGTTTTGCATGGGCAAAGTACAAGCAGAGTCTGCATTCTTCAAATGGCACATCCTTGGAGAACACACAGTTGCTATTTAGAGACCTTGAGCATCCACTAAATCCAGCAGGAACTGTGGGCACTATAAATAGTCCATGCTGGGACTGACGTAGCAGAGCTGGGGCTGAGGAATGGTGTTGTGAAACCTCTGGGATGAAGGCAGAGATGTAACAAAATATGTCTGGATGCAGAGTCTGGCCCATACCTTTGAAGCTAAGGTAGTTATACCCACTACTTATGTGAATTCCCTTGCTGTGTCTGTATTTTGCAGTGCACAAGCAGGAGGTGGCCTGCAAAACCTTACCTGGTTGAGTGCTGATTGTGAGCTGAAGACAATCCTGAGCAGGAGCACAGATGGGACCTCCTGAAATGGCCGGCTGCCCCGTGCATGTAGCACAAAGGCAATAAATCCCTTATCTCACCAGCCCATAAATCTTTGTTGACCATCTCTGTACATGTCTCTGTAAGAACATTTGATCTAATAGCCCTTTTAAAAATTTTCCTTCATTTTCCTGCATAACCCCCCAGTGAATCATTAATGTAACAAGATAAAGATCTCTAGCTAAGGAATTATTCTTATTATAAAGTTCCCAAGTTCTAGTAGCAAACCTCTCCAGGGTATATATTAAGCCAAAAAGGTCCCACACAATCATTTAAATCTACAAAATTCAATTCATTTCTGACTCCCTCCAGGCACTTGTTTTATAGTGATCTAATAAAGGAGAGTTGTGGCTGTTAAATGATAAAGTCTCCAAAGGGGACGTGGGAACTCTGCACACTAGTCCCCAACATTTGCTGGGAACCTTTATTCCTTCATCTCACCTACATCCCTTTTGACAATAAAACTTTTCAAAGTCTTGCGAAATGAGTAGTTGATTCTGTTTTTAAGAGAAAGCAAAGTCCAAAAATTTTCCTTCTTTAAACGTACCGCTCAAGGATATAGGTTACAAAAAGATTAAGCACTTAATTGTTCCAGAAATTATATGTATGTCTTCACCGAATCAATGAAACTGAAGATGGAGCAGATGCACATCTGCTCTATTTCCTTGCTGTTGCATCCCTGAGATGCTTTTTCTGCTGCTTCCTCCAGCCTAGTTCTAAATTACCTGTGAAGTTATCATTGGTGCAATTCTGTTGTGCGATAATGCACACAGATTCCCTGGAAGACGGAGTCTAATGATTTGGGGGTTTTGTCACATAGTCTTGAGAACAGAGAGGTAGGGACAATACAATACTAGCTCTCCTGATTGCATCAAAAGCATAACTGCAGGTATATCAGTATCATCCACTAAACTGCACTCAAGAGGCATTAGATTTTTTCTTTTACAGTTGAAAAATATGTTTACATGAGGTTTTGTGTAGGAAAAATGAGTCTCTTACCTGATGTTAAACACAACTTCCTACCTAATGCAGACACAGGGCTGGGTCAGGCTCGATACTACCACAGCTAGTTACAGTCCACCTGAGAATCCCCAGGGTTAATCACCATCGGGTAATACAGGTGTTGCAGTATCCAATTTTGTTCATGCAATAAGAGATTATCTATGTTCATTTTTAACTCTGTGGTAACGTCTGTATTTTGCAACACACAGTGTTTTCCTTGCAAAGATGAGGCATAAAAGAAAATTGGAGCTTCCTTCCAAATTGCAAAAAATAACGATTCTGGGGTGAATGCACAAAGAGCAGGGGAGAGCCAGCTTTATTTCCAAGGAAGCCAATTCAATTTGTCCTTCAGTGCCCACACCTTAATGCATTAAGTGTTTTTGGGGCTTGCCATTGGGACTGAATTTTTTTTTCTTCAGCCAAAGGCAGGCTTTGTGAGAATGTTTAAAGAAATCAATATGTGAGGTTTGTCTAAGGTTACGTGTTTGTTAATGTTTTATTGATTACACTATTGGTTGTGAATTATGTAACTTAATAAAGCTGTGGACTCTTTCTAATAAAGACAAAGAGGTTATTCCATTAGCCGGCAACTTAAGGCAAAGAAACTTAATAATAAAGCACATTATAAGACCACAGCCCAGAGACTGACAAATCCAATTCACCGTGGAAGTGGCTGCGATGTTGCAGACTGGGCTGCGTCCTCACGCAATTAGGCTGTGCAGGTCAAGTTTAAAAGAGGGTGAGGTCTGCTCTCCGAAGCTGTGATGTGTCCATAAAAAGCAGATGAGAACAGTGAAGCGGCCTGAAAGGACACACAGAGTAGTTTGGGGTCTCAGGCACCCCCTGGGCACCCCACACACAGTTGAGATGGCACACGTGCCATCGCAGCCTTCTGTCACATGTTCGTGTTTTTAGCTGAGGCTTCTGTTGAGAGTCAGTTTTCCCCAAAACTGCTTCTCACATCTCCTGGGAGATGAATCTGTTTTGTTTTATTTTATTTTATTTAAAAGAAAGCTCTCAATACTCAGGCGCAGGGGCGGGAAATCCTGAAAATGCTTTAAAAGGAAATGAAATGGTGAATTTCCGAGTGACTAAAGATTGCCTCTCCACAATACAATTGCATTTCCACAGCTGTGGAGAACAGATACTGCAGCTCCTCTTGGGGCATGTGAGATTGACAAGCAGTTGCTTGCAGAAGGGGGTCTAATATTTGACTTGACTGCAGTTGCCAGGCTTGGGAGTTGTCTTGAGAGCAGAAAAAAAGCACCCCATATCAGAGAGTGATGGAGCACCTCCTCCAGCTGCCTTCACAACCTGATGCTTTTTATTTAGCTGGGAGCAGAGGCTCCAAATCCTGTCTCGGGAATGATGGCCAGCCCCGGTCCCCTCCTATCCTCACACATTCCTCCCAGCATCCTCTCAGATCCAGACTCAGTAATTAAGCACAGGAGTCAGCAAGGCCACCTGGACCACTTTTTGGGTGCTTGAAGCACCATCAGTCCACAGAGGACATGGCAAGCACACAGATTTCATAGAAATACAGAATCACAGAACGATTTGGATTGGAAGGAACCTTAAAGAATATCTGTTCTAGTCCCCCTCCCATGGGCAGGGAAACCTTTCACTAGACCAGATTGCTCAAAGCCCCATCCAACCTGGCCTTGAACACTTCCAGGGATGGGACAGCCACAGCTTCTCTGGACAACCTGTTCAGTGCCTCACCACCCTCACACTAATAATTTCATCCTAGTATGTAATCTAAACCCACGCACACTCAGTTTAAAGCCAATTCCCCTTCTTCTATCCCTACATGCCCTTATAAAAAGTCCCTCTCCAGCTCTCTTGCACAGTGCCCTTTAGGCACTGTAAGGCTGCTCTAAGGTCTCCCTGCAGCTTTCTCTTCTCCAGGCTGAACAACCCCAACTGTCTCAGCCTGTCTGCGTAGGAGAGGTGCTCCAGCCCCCTGATCATCTTCATGGCCTCCTCTGGAGTCACTCCTGCAAGTCCACATCCTTCTTATGTTGGGGGCCCCAGAGCTGGATGCAGTTAATTTCTAATTAATGCAAGCTGTGGACTGGGAGAGTGGGTCTGCAGCTAGCCAGAGTGCTCCTCTCCAGGACAGGCAGACCTCCTTTTGCCTGCCAGTCTGTCAGCACAACCATTACTTGCTGACATGGAAACTGTCTGTCAGACCACACGGGTCTCCCCCGCCAGGAAGCGCCGAGTGTTGTCAGGTGAAAACACCTGGAATCTCTCTCTCAGGTCAATGAATTCAGCCACATAAACTGGACATACTCGGGGTCACCTGGTACATTTTGCAAATGAAAGGTCTTTTAGCTGCTGTCATAAGAAGCTTTTCAGTTTCTCATCTAGGTAATTAAACCCCTTATTTTCACAAGAAATTCAGAGGCTGAGGACAGATTCTGCTCGTGGGTACATCTGTGTCAAATCAAGGCAGTTACCAGGCGCTGCATGCATGAAGCAGGCTCTGTGGATTTGGAGCTGTGAATTAATCCCACAGGAAGACACATTTACTTCATTGGGAATTTAAGGGGAATGGCATAACAAAACTGACTCTGTGTATTTGGGCTTTCTAAGTGACAGAGGTGTTCTGCCCTGCAGTATATGTTGTTACAAACCCACTAAGCTTTTAACCAGCATCCTAAACTGATGTCTATCTCCACAACTAAAACCTCTCCCTTTTATTAAAATCGCTGACATCTCAACCCTGGAAAAGTAACAAAAACCTCACAGCCCAAATATTAACTCAGAAAAAAACTAAAGAAAATATCAAAATAAACTAAAAAAAAAAATCCCTAAGGACAAAGATTCACTTTCATACTGCCCTGTAGGAAGGAAGAGATCAGGCCACACTAGTACAAGACCACAAAGTGTATTTTGAATGAGGCAGATCTCCCAGAATGAGCCTGTGTGCCCGCAGTAACAGAGGTGGTGGTGCATCCTCCCCATCACCACCAGGTTTTGTTTTTAAAACCGATCAGTGACTGAAATGATGGACTGACAGTGCTCTGCAGGGCACAAAAATGAGTTCCGAAACATACGATCCACATACCAGCAAATTATTCTGACTTGACCGTCAGCCACAGGTAATGAAGCTAATGAGGTAACGAGGCGCTGCCAGCCCAGCCTTAGTTTCGAGTGGGAGATGTTGGCCCAAACCCATTCCCACTGCAGCAATGACAAGTTGCTCATCTGTTAGCAAAAGAGCAGCTTCAAATCCTTCATTTGTCTGGTCAGGAGTTCATTTTTGTGGGGGGTAAAAATAGTGGTGGAAAGGAATGATTAAACAGCTTAAGTAAGACAATTAAAGTTGTCTTTGCAAGCTGAATTTCTGCTGTAAAAAAGTGAATCTCCCAGCTGAAGGTTGTTTTAGCCACACTGCCATTACTCCGTGCTGCTGCCAGTTTAACACTGATACCAGACCCCACCCCATTGTTCCTGGCTCTCTCTGGGCCTCTGGTTTCTGACTCCAAGCAGGCTGGAAAGGACAAAAAAGGGAAACCAGAAAAGCTGCTACAGCACCCAGGTGAGCCGTACTCAATCATTACATTTTTCCACCTTTCTTTTGTCTTGCAATGTGTCATGTTCACATCTAATTATGATCTGACAGTGCCAATACTTGGTATTATTTTAATATTTATGCCTGTGAATAACCCCTCTAAAATGAAAGGATTAGTGCTTGTATGATCAAAGCCACTGTAAACTCTGTGTTCTCTGTGGTGGCAAGTGTGTTTTATATTTGCTCCCTAAGCTGCTTTGAACACTGTGGCCACTGCAAAAATAGTGCATAACAATGAGTTTTCAATGGCAACACTTCACAATTCTTCAACTGAGAAGGGAAAATGTCTGATTCAATCATAAGTTTGTTACGGTGCTGTTGGGTTTTTTCTTTATGAGATCGTTAAATAAGCATGAATGAGGTACAGTATCCTGGGTTTTATTGGAGGCATAAGCATCAGAGCCATTCACAAAATGTTCCCTATTATCACGTGTAATTGAAAAACAAAAGAAAATAGTCTCTTTGGGAGTTTAACATATATGATTTCTTTTAAAGAGCTAATGCTGTGGGAGATAGCATTAATTCTGTACATGCTCTTTCTAACTTGCATTATTTTTTTAATCCTTTCAATAACTCGAGACACAACCTTCTTAGTTAAATGCGCTTTTACTTTTCTTCTTTTTAATTAATGCTTACATTTCAATGTCAGTTTGCTTTCTCTACGCTTGACTTGGATACTTAACTTTATTGCTCACTGATTTATGTTATGGGGGACCCAGCACTGTCAATCATTGAGCTGCTCTACAATCTTCAGACAAAGATGATGATCAAATCTACATGATCAGAAACAACATTTGGGCAAAAGCAATAAGCAGCAGCTCCCAGGCAGGGGGAGGGTGGGGGCATGTGGGAGGGAAGACAAGGCAAGGCAAGGGAACAAGCTCGGATGTTGTTGTGGAGTTACACAGAAACCACTACCCCACCTTCCCAACATGCCTTCTCCTTGTCTGTTGCATGCAGCTTCTTAAAAATACAAATCACTAAAAAGAAATAGAGAAATAAATCTAACACCGGAGAAGGTGGTGAAGTACAAAGCAGGATCTTGATGGGAACTGCATTTTATTATATGGCCTGTGGTAGGAAAGCATTTGGAAATTAGTCCTGAGATTTCTGTTCTGCTTCAGTATTTTTGTCCCTGGGAGAGGTCGTCTCGCATATTGACTCAAAGGAGAAATATGTGCTGAGGTAGCAGCTGGGCACAGAGTGATGGCTGAGGCACGGGGAGGCTGCAGTGCAAGGGGTCGATGCAAATGTACATCCCCAGCCATGATGAAGCCAGGGAAGCTGGGGATGAGAACTACTCTATCCCGAGATGTGGAAGAAATGTCACCATCAGCACCCCCTGCGGACACAGGAAAGACTTTCTCTGTACTTGTTCCCTTTCTCGTTGCCAGCCTCACAGCATCTGGGAATGGCACAGAGCAGCAAAAGGTGGGAGGAGAGTAAAGATGTTATTGAAGATCATAGATCAGGTACTGGCAAACTCTTTAAACTTACCCTAATTTTGTCTACTTAGCATTTCATAAAAATGCATCCGTGTTTTAAACAAATCTCCGAAGCCTCTCTCTCCAGTGAAGCCCATTACATTTTGTGCTGCACAACTTTGATCTCGCAGAACAGTCTCTTTATATTAAGTAATAAGGCATCATTTGGTTTGCATTTCATCCATTCTTTATCACATCTACATTCAGGTAATTGCTTCCACATGCTCTTTAGTAAAAGAAAAACTCAACTGTAGTTCAAGCGTGTTTACATTTATGGATGGATTGAGTATGTCAAGTGTCGACACTTTATTTTTTTTCTCCAAGGCGACCAATCCTCACAGACCATTTAAAGGGGGGAGGGGAAAAAAAAGTCAGTAATTCATGTTTCAAAAATTTCCAAAATTGCTCCCAACTGAGATGTTTTTCAAAGCTCTAATTTACCATACACAAAGCTTTAACGCTTGCCATGCCATTGTGTTTATGTCAGGGTCGGCCTCCCATGCGTTTGGTTATGTGTTGCTATTTAATGTGGCAAAAGCTTTAACTCTTCCTATGCTACAAGATGTTCATAAGGTAACCTGTGACTACTTCTTCAAAGTGGAACAAAGCTGTATTTTGTCTTTCCTGGGAATTAGTAGTGAGTAGCTCCACCTCTCCCCTGTGCTGCTAGCAGAAAGAGAAACAGTTTGCCAACTACAGCATGAATTGTGAAGCCGGAGAGAAGAGCAGTGTGAACATAGCAATGCTAAAATACAGTGATTTTAATTTTAATTCTCTTTATTTTTCGCATGAAGGCTGTTGTTGAGAAGGAGTAGAAACAAAGTACGGGCTGTTCTGGGAGATGTAGAACAGATCTGTGTTCTGCCTGCTATATAAAGATTAATCTTCATACACCGATAGCTGTTGTCAGCCGAGCTGGCTTTTCTTCCCTTTTGCTAATGTTAATGGAAATGTACTAGCACAATTTACCAGAGACACTTGCAGCTGCTAAGATGGAGTGAAATGGAAAGAAGATGTGTGAAGGCAAACCCAGGAGATGTGACACCTGCTTAGGTGACAAGAAGCATGAACTGAGGGGAGAATCTCTTATTCTAGGGTCATTGCAAACTTTGCCAAATTTGGTTGTTTAGGAGCTGTAGGAGTGTCGCTTGTCTTGTTTTACTGATGTTGGGTGCGTTTTGGGGGGAGCAGCATGGGAGAGTAGTTTCTTTTTTTTTCCCAAGGGAAGGAACACTTTAACTAGTCCTTTTAAGTAGAAAGCAGTGAACCAGTGACAATGGCCTGGATCTTAATCCACTTGACTGTGTTTATGTAGTAAGTAGGACAGAGGGCCTGGCAACCTGATTTGCCTGTAGATACTGCACTGTGCCCTTAACAAAAGAGCTCCTACTTTATACAAATCTCTCATTTCTTCTTGGGTACCAGATGCCCTCCCAAAAGTCCCACAAAGATCATCTGTTTATCCTGGGCACTTACCGTAATATAAGGGCACTTCGTAGTCCCTAATATAGGCTTGCTACTATCCCTAGGAAATAAGACAGCAATAAGGAGTTTCTGGGTAACTCAGGTCCTGCAAAATGCATGTTTAAAAGAGCTTAGCTGAAAGTTGTAGCCTCGGGACCAGTGTTTTGCATCCTTGCAGAAAGGTCTCAGCATCTGCTCTGGGATCTCAGCTTTTGGCAAATTAAGGGCACAGTTGCAAGTCAGAGGGTGGGAGCCGAGTGAGACAGCAGGGAGAAGGGGAAGCTGCTTCCCCCAGCCAGGAAAGTGGATTTGCAGCTCCTTAGCAGTGACCCTCCTGCTGAACTGCCCCACAAGGCAGCAGTTCCCGAGACCTGATATCTGCAAGGACAAGGGCTGTGTAAACATGAGGCTGGCTCTTTTTCCACAGTGTGCCACAGGTTAGGAATTTATTTTGGTTGTTTCTATCCACACATAAAACCCAGTATGGCTAAGTGCTGCACAGATCAAAAAAATGATGAAATCATGTGCTTGGCTTCTTGAGCCCGTGTGTGTGCAGTCACTTGCACGTTGCTGTCACACAGTTCTGAGACTCAGGAATGTGATGAAGACAAAAATTATCTTTATTAAATGTCACATTTTATGAACACTTTGAAAATTCAAATACAAGATGTACTGGAGACCACGAATTCCTGCAAGGGCCACCATTAGAACTATTTCATATTGAGAAAAGCCAGAACACAGAGAAATGTCTCTGACAGCATCCCATGTATCCTTGTGTGTTTACCCTTGGGTGAAGAAGTTTAAATAATCAAGTTTGTTGCCTTTTTTACTTGTATTCTAATTTTTGAGGCATAAATTGTCCATAGTTTGTTGTTTCTTTTATCCCACAACAACTTTTCATGCCGTATTCTAAAAATTTTGTCTGAGATACTTTTGGTCATTACTGGCAGAGAGCGGATGTCTAGGACTGGTCCATTCATAGTGCGATGAACTTGAAGAGTAGTAATAAATAAATGTTCTCTGACATGAAAAGTCTAGATTTATAGGGTAATTGATGTGGGAGGAGACTTCAGGAAGTCTCTAGTCCAACCTCCTGCTCAAAGCAAGGTAAGCTTTGGGATCAGACCAAGTTGATTTGTTCAATTAGGTCTTGAAAACCTTTAAGGATGCAGACTCAACAGCCTCTGTGAAAACCTGTTCCACTGCTTGGCTGTCCTCAAAGGGCAAACAGTATTCCTCTCTGAACTCCTCTTGTTCAGTTTATGCTCATTCCCTTTCATCTTCCCACCACACATCACTGTGAAAAGCCTGGCTCTTTCTTCTTGATACCTTCCTCATATTTACTGGGGCACTGCTTTTAAGGCCTCCCCCAAACCCATCTCTTCTCCAGGCTGAGCAAGCCCCAGTTGCTCAGCCTCTCCTCACAGGACTAACACTATAGCCCTGATTGCCTTGGGGGCAGTTTTGGGGGTCTGGATCTGGGTGACGGAGCCAGGTGTGGTCTGAGAGGCTGAGCTGAGGAGGTGGACCTGCTCGACCTGCTGGCTGTTCTCCTTACAGAGCCCCAGATGCTGCTACCCCCCCAGACCTCTTGTAGTCAGTGTGTACCAGCCAGGCTATTTTGGCCGTAATGTGCCCAGCACACTCTCCACTTGGGGAGCTGACAGCCCCATCCACCCTGCTGCTCACCCAAACACCGGCAGCTACGTGTCAACTGAGGTGTGCTAGCTGGTGCTAATGAAGGGAAGGGGTTAATTTGTCCTGGCTTCTACATAGCCCTACACTTCCAGCTCAGTAGATGGAAGGAATGTGATTAAGTCGGTGTTGATACCAAGTCTGAGAACAGATGTGAGAATGAATTGGCAGAGCTGGAATTCAGATGGGACAAAAATAGCAAAAGGGAGTGGGTGGGAACTGTCACACATTTGTGTTACGGGTGCTTGGTCTAGACCCCAACATTTACAGAGACTCCTGAATTTTTCTTCCTACTAACTCTTATTAATCCAGCTTCTCTTGTCATCAGGGCCTTTTTCCCTTAACAGTAATGTCCAGCAGCTCAAGCCTGCTGTTCTCTACCCTGAAGTACAACTCGGGCAAAAAGTTCCTTTCAGGTCCAAGCAGAAAAGTTGCAAATACTGCCAGCTTCCCTGCCTCTCACACGGGGCAACATTTGAACAAAATTGCTCCCATTTATAGACAGGGAAATGAGGCACACAGTGCAAATATTTTTTAAAGTAAACACACAATAAACCCCAACCACTACAGGTTGTTCTTATTCCCTTCACAGAAGCAACTGAAAGACTCTGCAGGGAACAAAGCCCATGTTTGTGCTGGGCTTGTGCAATCCACGTTGCCCCCTAGGAGCTGTTCCTTCTCTCAGTTGTTGCCCCTTGCCTTCAATCTGTCCATGGGGTTGGTTTGTGGCTTTGTTAGGGTTTTTTTGTCTTGTAACAGAGTAAACACTTAGGGTCAGCCCAGGCTGTCCATTTGCAGTGTAACAGATGCACTTGAAATTCAGCTACGAGGACATAGCTTGATTTTCCATCAAAGGGTTTGAAGATTCATCAAAGGGTGGGACATAAGATGAAGCCTTCAAAGGACCCACCACTCCTTGCAGCGATCTGTCAGTCTTGCCACCGCCCATTCCCTTGGTGGATTTTTCAGGATTTACGTCACTGCTCCAGAGAGTTAACAGCACTCTTCTCGCAGCTTGATGCACAAGTAATATCAGCTGTAGCCAGCAAAAAGCAGAGTACTGCAAACACAGGTCTTGGCAGCAAAGTGAAGAGAGAACAGACTATCACCCAAAAACTTTCATATTGCTTTTATTTGTAACTTTTTTATCTCCCCAGCAATTTGTTCCACAAAAGACTAAGAACCAGATTTTCACTAACATTTACTTAAAGAGGAGCTGTGGGGAAAGCACTTACGATTTACCTATGTAGCTGTAACGTAGCGTAGAAGCATTGTCTTCACATGTAGAAATGAAGAAAATCAATTGTAATTCCCAAAAGGCAGATGTTTTGGTTGAGAAGGTCACAAAATACTTGCAGTTGCTCAGTGGACTTGGAACCAGATCCCCTCTGCACTGCATCGCTGCTCAGCTCCACACTGAAAGAGGGAAGAAAGGGGACTCATGCTCTAGGGAAAAGCTCTTTATGCTGCTCAAATGGGTCAGGAGCAGAAGAAAGAAGGGAGGGAGGCATTTGTCGTGCCCAAAGAGCCATATTCTGTTTGTATCATTGACAGGCACATCCCGAGGATTACTTGGGTCCACGTTGCTGCACACAAGCGTGCTTGCAGCTCCCGCTCGGGAGAAATGGGCTGAAAGCTGCCCAGCCTTTACAGAAAATATTACTGTTGCAGCGCTGTCAAGGTCACTGTCAGCCTGGGTTATCTGCTGTGTAAGTACTAGCCTCACAAATCAGGCTTAGCTAAGGGCTATAATTCATACACTCAGCATTTTGTGGATTATGTCCTTTAGCTTTTCTTCATTGCCATTTTGGATATTCATTTAGCTCCAGTGTGTGACTCCTGCGATTTCTCTTTGGGGTAATTTCCCCATGCAATGCAGTGTTTCCTTGGGTATTTCTTAATCACAGGTGTACAAACTCGCTCTGTATGAGTAATTTTATATATAATGCTTATTGATATCTTTGAACGCAGATAGTTCACTGTTGGATAAAACAGTAGAAAAATGCAGGCCATGGGGGGAAAAAAATCAATGGAAAAGGTACAAACCCCACAAGAAATAATAAGAAAGCTCCTGTAACTAAGGCACCCACAGGAGAGTCAGAAAAACCCATCTCCCTCATTCTGATCTAGACTTTTGCAGGACCCTTTCTGTTTTCCAGATGTTCAGCTTTTATTCATAAAACAAAGATTATGAGTTTTCCCACCTCATGGATTTATCAACGTTAACTGAATTGCTCAGTTTAAAAAGTATTGTAAGAAAGTACTATCAAGAGTGGCTCAGGCACACACTTATGCTATTACATTATTTTACAAAACTGGGGACATAGATAATAAGAAGAGTGGTAGAAAATAAAACAAACTTTTTTGTCCAACAGAGCAATTATCCTGTATAATCAAAACAGGCTTTAGATTGTGCAATACAGAAACATGTTCCCTTCAAGAATGGAGTGTTAAAGTCTAAAGAACATCTGCACGTGCTCATCCCCCGTATGCTGGGTTAGCTGGGGCAGTATTTTTGAATCAGGTTACTTAGATCTACAGATCCATATAGCAAGGAAAGCACTGTCTCTTCAGAGAGTCATGCTGCAAGATTGTCAGCCAATACATGATTTTTTAAAAAAATTTTTCCAGTTAGTGCTGGAGTCATTGTAGTACATAAACTTATATTCTTCTTTCTGATTCGTAATAATTCCAGTTAGTTTTTGTCCTACAATGCCACAAAAGTTTCTTTATGTCCTTTATACCCCAGATGTGCAGGCACCTTCATTGCTTTAGGAAGTTGCCTGTTTCTCTCCAGCTTTGTGATTCAGTGAAGCATCTTGGCATAAGACCTTCTCTCTGCTTTACTTCTTCTAAACAATTTAACACATTTAAGTGGCCTTGAACATGATCACTTCTACTGCACAGCTGGGCCTACAGCAAATCCCCAGAATCAACCAGCCTGAAACTTCTAAGCCTGAAATTTGACTCACAGTGTTGATGCCTCAGGCCCAATCTTCTGTATTGCAGACAGTTTGGCTCAGGAAAAAAATAATGGGCATAGTTGTTTGCACAAAGTCCCATTTTTTTTTTCATTCTGTTCTATCTGATCTGATCCTATTTATCCTTCTGAAGAAATAATTTTAAAAGTGTTTCAGCCTCTGCTGCTGATTAATTATCAACTCCTTTCAAGTGAATTTTCCCTTCCTTCGTCTTTTCTGTGCTCCCCAAAAAAATATGTAAAGATATTTTTTAAATATATAAAGACAATGCAGAGGCATCCCAGATACTCCAGCCAGCGAGCTGGCTTTATCCAGGGCCCGGCTCAAATGCCTCTACACAAACACACGGAGTATGGGGAACAAACAAGAAGACCTAGAGATGTGCACACAACCTGCTTGGGGACATCATCATTGGCATCACAGAGGTGTGGTGGGACGGCTGCTGTGACCAGAGCTTTGGAATGGAAGGTTACAGGCTTTTTAGGAAAGACAGGCAAGGGAGACAAGAAGGGAATGTAGCGCTTATGTCAGTGACCAGCCGGAGAATCTGGAGCTCTGCCTGGGAAAGGATGAGGAGCCCGCTGAGAGCTTGTGGGTGAAGATTAAGGGGGAGGGCAGGGACAGGGGATGTTATAGTGGGAGTCTGCTTCAGGCCGCCCAATCAGGAGAATGGTGTGGATGAAGCCCCCTGTAGGCAGATGGGTGCGGCCACACGCTCTCAAGCCCTGGTCCTCGTGGGAGATTTCAACCTCCTCGATGTCTGTCAAAGGGACAACATGGCGGGGCAAAAGCAATCCCAGAGATTCCTCAAATGTGTCAAAGACAACTTCCATACACAAGTGATTGAGGAGCCATCAAGGAGAGGTGCCATGCTGGACCTTGTGCTCCTCAACAGGGAGGGCTGGTGGGGAATGCAGTGCTCCAAGGCACTGTAGTGACTGGAGATAAAGATCCTCAGGGCAGTGAGAAGGGCATGCAGCAAAATCACTGCCCTGGATGTCAGAAGAGCAGACTTTGGCCTCTTCAAGGACCTACTCCAGAGAGTCCCATTGGATAGAGCCCTGGAAAGCAGAGGGGCCCAAGAACACTGGCTGAATTTCAAGGATCACTTCCTCCAAGTTCAGGAGCAATGGATTCCAACAAAGGGGGAAATCGGGAAAAAATGCCAAGAGGCATCCATAGATGGATAAGGAGCTGCTGAGTGTCCTGGTTTGAGACAAAAATTTGGAGGAACGCTCTGAGAGGAACGTCTGCTCTACAGAAGGCAGGTTACAGCCACCCCTCCCCCAACAGGTTCAGGAAAAAAAATCCTCAAAGGAAAGTGAAAGGAAAAAAAATATTTATTTAACAAACACACAGGAAAAGAATAATTCTAAATAATAAAACCTCTCGCTGTGGAGAGAAAACCTGGGAAGATTTTAGAGTCCTTTCCATGGGTGTGGTCTCTCTCTCTCTCTCCTCTTCAGAGCTGGGTCGGCTCGGGCCCCTCCAGGCCGAGGTGTGAGGCTTCCCAGTGAGGTTCTGATGTTCTGGTGTTCTGAACAGTCCAGAAGAGAAGAAGAAAAAAATCCAAAGTCCCAGGGAAACAAAGGAGTTTAACTCTCCATCTCTCTCCTCTGAGAAAAGGAGCCAAGAGCCAGGAAAAGCAGGAAGGTGCTTTCCTTTGCTCTGCAGCAGCAGGAGCTCAGGGGAGTGAATGTCCTTGGAGCACAAAAACTGTTTTGAAAAGTTTGTCTGGCTTTTTTTCTTTCTCTTGCACCCAATTTTAAAGACACAGAAAGGCACAGGAATCATGTCTGGGCATGGAGCAGGCGATAGGGGATACACATCATAAAGTCAGCCCAAGCCACTGAGCAAGCTCGGAGAGAAAAAAGAAGCTTTCAGGCAGTGGAAAAAAGGACAGGTCATCTGGGAGGAATATGGGAAGCTAGGGACAAGGCTAGAGAAGCCAAGGCACAGTTAAAATTGAGTCTGGCCAGGTATATCAAGGATAACAGAAAGAGCTTCTATAAATATGTTGCAAGCAAAAGAAAACCAGGGATACTGCGAGCCCTCTCCAGAAGGAAACAGGAGACCTGGCTACCCTGGGCAAAAAGAAGGCTGAGGTTCTCAATGACTTCTACGCCTCACTCTTCAACAGCGAGTGTTCCAGCCACACCACCCAAGTCGAGAAAGGCAGGTATAGGGACTGGGAGAATGAAGACCTTGAGCCCTCTGTAGGAGATGATCATATTTGAGACCATCAAAGGAACCTGAATGCACACAAGTCCATGGGACTCGACAAGAATCATCCACAAGTCCCAAGAGAGCTGGCAGACAAAGTTTCTAAGCTACCATTTCTGAGAAATCATGGTAGTCAGGTAAAGTCCCCAATAACTGGAAAAAGAGAAATATAACCCCCATTTTTAAAAAGGGGAAAGCAGAAGACCCAGGGAACTACAGACCAATAAGTCTTACCTGTGGGCCAGGCAAGACCATGAAGCAGATTCTCCTGGAAAATACACTAAGGCACATGGAAAACAAAGAGGTGATTGGTAACAGCCAACATGACTTTACAAAGGAGAAATCGTGCCTGACAAATNAAAGGAGAAATCGTGCCTGACAAATTTGGT
>VZTA01007698.1:0-15230 GCA_013398855.1 Mohoua ochrocephala
TGATCTCTTCTCTGTGGTCACCAATCACAGGATTCGAGGGAATAGGCTGAAATTGCATCTAGAGACATTTAGGCTGGATAACAGGAAATTCTTCCCTCAGAGGGTGTTTGGGCACTGGAACAGGCTTCCCAGGGAAGTAGTCACAGCACCAAGCCTGACAGAGCTCAAGAAGTGTTTGGACAATACTACTGTGCACATGGCGTGATTCTTGGGGATGGTGTTGTGCAGGGCCAGGAGATGGACTTGATGATCCTGATGGGTCCCTTCCAACTCAGCTTAATCTCTGATTCTCTGAAGATGGGACAGAGAAAAAGGAAGAGAAGAAAGAAATACAAGTGAAATGAAATCACCTGAGCTTAAATAGCAGCTCAGCGACAGACTGGGATCCCAGTCTTGGTTTTGACACATGCTCTTACATCCTATCTTTGCTGCACTGTGCTTTGTTCTAAGTGTGGGAGATATCCAAATTTATTTTGACCTTTTCTCCAGGAACCAGATTGTTTAGTACATATATGCTCCTAAAGAGTGTTTTTCTTGTCTAAGACCCTCAGGATGGTTTTTGTCCACTATTTCTTTTTCCTGTTTCTCTCTCCTCTTTACTTGCTGTATTGCTTGTTGATGGTATTTGGGTATTTTACTGATAGGCGTATCTATTATGCAAGAAAGATATATATTGGCCCTCCATTTGCCTGTTCAGCTTTATAAAAGGGGAAAAAATTCTACTGCATACTTTCTCCTAATAGAACTTCATCAGCTCTGTATTTATCTTCAAGCTGCGTCACCTTGAATTTATCATGCATTTATAGTGAAGTCTTATGTGCCTGTGATGCAACTTGGTTATTTTTGTTGTTTATACCTTGTTCCAGCATGCCTGTCTAAAAGCATTATTATAACATTTTTTGCTATTACATGATAATGCTATAAATTCCCCACTTTAGATTCCTGTCGGTAGATAGGCTGACCTCAATTCGTTCTTAAGGTTTTTCTACTTGTGTATGCCAAAGGACTCTACATACTCTACAGCAGTTACTGTATTCTTTGTCACCAATTTGTCATGTTGAAGAGGCTTTCTTTTCACAAGTGAAAAATGCCCATTCCTATAAAATAACCTCCTTTCAAGTATCTCCAGTTGCCAGTCCAAACCAAGGCGGCTAATGTGATAGAAATGTAGGCCATTATACTCTGAAATCCACAGTCCAAGGCATGGAAATGTCTTGTCACACAGACTCTGGACTGTGTTATTTTTATACTTAAAACTTTATTGGGATTTGGACACAGCATAACGCTCATATGAGAAATGAAATCTCCCAAACAAGATGACCAACAACTACATGGATGGCAACAGGAGCCTCTGCTGTAAGGCCCCCTGCAGGGCTGTCCTCAGTTGGACCAGGAGATAATTCCCAAAGCATTTCTTGGCTCAGTTCTCGTCCTCTAGCTGATTGTCGTTCTATATAAGGACCCCAACACAAGCATGTTTCTTCCTTATTGATATGCCTCAATATAGTCGATCTGAACCACAAGCAAAAGCCATTTTAACTGTCTCTATACAAAAGACTCTCCTATGTGATCATTTCTGTATCAGCAAACAGTTTCAAAATACTTTTGACAAATATTTTATCACTGTTCAAACTGATGAGATTTGCAGCAGGGACCACTGAGGGTGGTCTCTGGCTAGTCTCTGCTAGTCTCAGTCATTCTCCAGGCTGAGGGATACACTCAGAAGGAGCCTCCAGAATCCTCTAAAATTTCCATCAAGAGGGTTTCTGCGCGACCTGCTCAGGTCGTGAATTGTGAAGGTGGCCAGCAGTCCAGGGAGTCACTCTGTTCCAAGTCCATTGTGCATTGTCTTCAGCCAGATCATTTTCCCATCTCTGCTGATCAACTCCTGTGGACGTCCTGTGCCACCCTCAAATTAACTCAGGTGTACTCGGGTATACCACGCACACAGACTGATAATCAGCTGCATCATAGATATTACTAAATGTCAGGCTTGGTTTTTTATACCTGTATCTCATTTCCAGTTTAAATTCCACAGGTCTGGACGTGATATTTTAATTAGAATCACAATCTTTTCTCTTTCTGTGTCTGTGCCACATCCTGACTTCATATAGGGAACCATTTAGAAGTAGCACTTAGCTGCTATTTTGAAATAGCCTTGTGGGTGTTTGCTTTCTCTATTCTATGTAAACAAGGTTGTACTCCAGACTTGCTAGAGGCATCATGGTATTCCGAATTTATCTGGCTCTGATTTAATCTTAGCCCATTTTTCTCATTTTACTTTCAGATTCTCATTTGGCATATGTGGTCCCTCATCCGTTTTAGTCAGTACAGGACTCTTCTATCAATAACCACAGAAAATTTTGCCTCCTCCAGGATTATGCAAGCCCTTAGCAGAGGTGTTTTCTCATAGTTTATTACTATGGGTGTATTGTTTCCCAATGTGAAATGTCACACATTTCAATAGAAGCTGTATTTCTGTAATATACAGTGTATTCTTTCCTATCATTTGTGTCTTCTTTCAACTAAATTTATTGCAGCATTGCTTGGGTTTCAAGGGATTTTGAATTCAAACATTTTTCTAGCAATAGTTTTTCTTGGGAACTGACGGTCTGGAGAGGGCTTTCTTTTCAGTATGTCATATCTAACTGGAAAGGTAATCTAAACACAGTTTGGTTTTGGGTTTTTTCCATTCAAAATGAGAGTGCTAACCAATATTGCTGGACTTGAGTAGAAAAGCAGCTGATTTATTAAAAAATATTGTGTGCAGTTTTGGTCACCACGATATTAGAAAGGCATTAAGCCATTAGAGAGTGTCCAAAGGAGGCCAGTGAAGATGGTGAAGGGCCTTGAGGAGAAGCCATATGAGGAGCAACTGAGGTCACTTCAGCCTGGAGAAGAGGAGACTGAAGGGAGACCTCACTGCAGTTACAGCTTCCTCATGAGAAAAGGACAGGCAGACACTGATCTCTTCACTCTGGTGACCAGTGACAAGATTTGAGGGAATAGCCTGAAATTGCGTTAGGAGACATTTAGGCTGGATATCAGGAACAGGTTTTCCACCCAGAGGGCGGCTGGGCACTGGAACAGGCTCTCCGGGGAACTGGTCACAGCTCCAACCCTGACAGAGTTCAAGAAGCGCTCGGACAACATTCTCAGGCACATGGTGTGACTCTTGGGCCTGTCCTGTGCAGGGCAAGGAGGTTGGCTTGATGATCCTTGTGAGTCTCTTCCAACTCAGCTTAATCTGTATGATTCTGTGATTCTCTGACTACTGTCTTCTTCCAAGTCTGTCAAGCAATGGAGCCCTGTGCTTCATGCACAAGATTCTGCCCCCTGCCATGATCTAGGCACCTCATATGTCATTATTTTGTCCCTCTGTGTTTTTTTGAATTCCTATACAGCCTTCTCCTCTATATTTTTTTTTTTCTACAAACCCTTTACAAATACAGAAAAAGAATTTACTGGGCAAGTATTCTTGTTTTAAATCTTTGTAATGCTCTGAAATTCTGAAGCAAGTTTAGTCAGCTGGATCTGCCTGCTGCACTGTCCGTGCATAGAAAAATCATCATTTTAAGCTTTCAAATAGAGGCTTAGCTCTAAATGTCAGGATACATTCTTGCACAAATACCTCACCTATTTGCCCACTGTACCTCTTTTGAGTCATTGCTTCTGGAGAAACAATTCATTCCCATTGATTCATCCTTGTTGCAAGCAAAAATGCTAGAGTAAATAATACACACTCCAGTAAAATTCTATAGTTTTGAGTTCTTGACTGTAGAACTGAGAAAAGAGAAAAAAAGGCAACAAAAGGAAAAGTAAGGAAATGAGGCACAGTCTTTCAAGAACCTTGACATTTCCCTTGTGTACCGCCATGGGCGTTCCAGAGCCAGCTTAGTCACGGGGTCTGATGACTAAGCTGGTGATGTGCACCTGGGTACTTTTCCTCTGAGCTTATGATGGGGAACTTGGCCCTTCTGTTTCCAGGGAACCTCGCTGTTTTCAAGGAAAATGAAACTTTGTGACAAGAATACGCCCACTCAATTCATATCTAATTTATACACCTTGTTGTACCAAAGTTGTCTTCATTTGTTTGGACTCAGAGGATGCAAATGAGGCATCTGAGAATGATTCTGCTTTTATTTACGTGAAGACTGTTTATTCATGTTCATCTTTGTCTCAGAGAGTCAATTAAATTTCAGCTCTCAGAAGACACTCTGACTTTATACCAGATTACACAGTAAGTTATCCCTGTACTGAAGAATGCCTAGACGCCAAATATGCACCATGATAAATGCTGGAGGTATGGAATGACTATGCAAGTGAAGAATACTCTGTTCATTCTTACCCATAACAGGTACTGCAAAACATCCAGATTAATCAATTATAGGAATAAGAACAAGAACAATGGTTCTAGACACTTAAATATAGTACAATCTTCTTTGTTTCTTCTAGATACCACTAGAAATAGTGAAGACATATATGCAGCATATTTGACTGACTTGCACAAGTCGTGATGCAGGTAGCTTGTTATTTGCTATGCTTACGTGCTTGCATGCTGAAGGGTTGAGGGCATTCTTCTTATTATATTTATAAAAAAGCTCTTCACCCAAAATATGGCCTAATCTGAGGCTTTCTCCCCCTCTCACATATTCCTGAATCTGCTCTACCATTTTGATCTCACAATCACAAGAAGTCTCTTTTCTCATTACTGAGATGATTAGGTTTCTGATCCACAGTTTTCCACACAAAGGGATGAAATTTAATCTTGTTCACATCACTGACCCAAGCTTAAAGTGTCTGCAAGTGCTATGTTGAACACTGAATGAAGGACAGGTCCTGTGTTAGTCTTCTCAGAGCAGTGAATTTCACTCTTAGTGCTTCATAGGTCCCAGGGAAGTCACTTATGCTGGCTGGTAATGGCAAACTTCACTAGACTATCCCTGCAACCATAATAAATGTAGCTGGAGTTAATTTTCCTGCGTGTCAAACTGCTACACTGCACAGCAAAAATGACTTTAGCATATTAATAAGGCAAAATGAGAGTAATGCAGAGTCATCCTATTACAACCTTCTTGACTGTAACATCTGAGAGGTGTCAAATGCCATTCTCTCTGCACGCTCAAAAATCCTTTTATGCTGCTGTAGCTTTTCAAAGAAAACAAGCTATATTTGACAGAAATAAATAAAAAACCGGTATGCAAATCTTTTTGATGTTACTGCTGTGTTGAACTGCAAGTAAATAAGGGAAGGCACATAATTTCATACTACTCTTTTAACCAAAGCAGTTAAGATAACAAAATATTTTAAGTAATGAACATGCCTGAGATGAAAAGAGGAGAAGCACTATGAAAAAAATCTGGTATGCAGAAACCCAATCTTATGATATTTTTCTTAATAGCCAATAGCTGTCAAAGGACTGTATGCTGTAAGCTTATAAAAGCAAAAAAGTTCTGAAAACTCATAAACTTTATTAATATTATAAGTACATCTACATGCTATGAAGACTAAAATATCTAAAATTAAAGACACGCCTATCCTAAAGTAACTTATTTTTGGAATGTCAAATCTCTTATTTGGACAAAGTCTGATTCAGTAGCAGACAAATGACTGATTTATAACAGCCTTCCTCAAGATCTAAGGGACATTTTAATTTTTTTTCCTCTCTCTTTATGGCAGGCTTGTGATAATTTAAGTCCTTCATTTGCATGAAAATATTATTCTGTAGCTTTGCTTCTAATGATAGCTGGTCCAGGCAAAAGGTAAAGAACCAAACCCAACCAACCTGCAGCTTTTGCTTAGAGCAGCATTTAAGGGTACACAGATAGAAATGTTCATGGTTCTGTCTTATAATTATGTATGTTTAGAGTGTCATTATGTGTTCTTGTTCCTTTTGATGATGCTGTTGTTTTCCTAGGCCTAGAGGCACACTCTTATAGGAAGAGACTCATTTGAAGTAGTGCTGAGCACCCACAGATCCACCCACAAGCTACTTCTGACCAGCAATTATGGTACAGGTCTGAATTCTTTCTACAGAACTATACTAAACATTTTGTTGGCAATATTTTTCTTCTTAGAGGAGGAACCAGAATTCCTCCTATTAAGGTCCATTTTCATTTCCTGCCCTGTACAGAATAAAATCCAAGCCTTCAAGCCTAACTTTTAATATTTCACAAATGTACTTCCCTTTCTTCTGAGCTCTTTTTCTAGCTACTAAATAACAGTAATAATAAAAATGGCCTCTGGCATTCCCTTGAAATTTCTTGCCATTCAATGCCAAAACCCAAATTCCCACTGCTCCTCTCATTTAGATTCCCAAACTTAAATTTGTAAATTCTTTATTCCCTCTTAAGGTATACGAAATCTAAACGTGTTCATTAAAAAAAAAAAAAAACAACAAAACTCTAGTTGAAAAATATGCTGACCTATATGCCAACAGCTAAGCTGGAAGAGTTGAAGTTTTGATATATTAGGTTTATTTTTACTAGAACCTTCTATGCTTTCTTCTTTTTTTACACTGTTTTTGTATGTGTTTTCTTTTCTTTCACTAATATACCTTCAACTGACACTTTTTCCTGTCTTCCTTTTGCATTGTGGAGTAGTCCACAAAATTTAAATGCTATGTTTCCTCAATGATATAGTAGAATTTCAAAAGAGATTAATAACTCAGCTACACAAACACAGAGAAAGAATTTACGATATTTGAAAGAAAGAAAAAGGACTCTATTTGCTATTCAGGTGTGGGGTTTATTTTTTTTTTTTTGATTTATGTGGTTGCTGCTTTCTTTTCTAGTGTATGATTTCATACAACCTCCATTGAGTTCAGTGGAAACTTTTCATTTAGGTGTTTGATTGTCCACACTTACACATAACTAGAAGTTCTTCATAGCAGAGTTTACATTTCAGTCATATTTTAAAATACACACTAAGTTTTGTTAAAAAAGTTTTTCCCTTTGTCAGTAAATTTTGGTCTATAAGATCTGATTTATGCTTGTCCTTTCTGCCAGTCTAAGCCAAGTCTCTTTTTTGCTCCCTTTGATAACTTAGATCTATTGACTACATAGTTCATTGTCTTAGACAGCTGATACAGGAGCAAGAATGAGCTCTGAAAGTCAGGCTGTCAATGATTTACATAGTCAGCAGACACTATGCTTGTTTTTCCATTAGCAATTTTTCTGTCCTCTTGTCTGCCCTGGTCATAACCATTTTTACAGCCTTTCTGGAACTCATTTTCCTATTTCTCCTGTTTTACAGCAGTTTCTTCCTGGAAGAAGGCTCTGTAGGAAGGTGGAGAAGGACTTTGTTGGACCAGTGTTAGAACAGAATGGTGAGAAAATCATTCTCTCAAACATCATACAGAAGAACCACAGATGAAGCGGAGTTGGAAGAGACTCACGAGGATCATCGAGCCAACCTCCTTGCCCTGCACAGGACAGGCCCAAGAGTCACACCATGTGCCTGAGAATGTTGTCCGAGCGCTTCTTGAACTCTGTCAGGGTTGGAGCTGTGACCACTGCCCTGGAGAGCCTGTTCCAGTGCCCAGCCGCCCTCTGGGTGGAAAACCTGTTCCTGATATCCAGCCTAAATGTCTCCTAACGCAATTTCAGGCTATTCCCTCAAATCTTGTCACTGGTCACCAGAGTGAAGAGATCAGGGTCTGCCTGTCCTTTTCTCATGAGGAAGCTGTAACTGCAGTGAGGTCTCCCCTCAGTCTCCTCCAGGCTGAACAGACCAAGTGACCTCAGCCACTCCTCTCACGGCTTCCCCTCAAGGCCCTTCACCATCTTTGTTGCCCTCCTTTGGACACTCTCCAACAGCTCAATGTCTTTTTGTATTGTGCTACCCAGACCCGCCCCCAGCACTGGAGGTGAGGCCGCCCTAGTGCAGAGCAGAGTGGGACAATCCCCTCCCTTGACCTAACCTTACAGAGGAGAAAGGCTTGTAAAGTAGAACAAAATTACTCTGTCTCACTTTTTCATATGTAGCTTATGTATTTAACAAATTTTTAACCAACATTTCATCAATCATATAGTTTTAATGACCCTAAATACATTTTATTTCTGCTGCCTAATCAGAATATTGGCACGATTTCAGTGGCCGCTCTGACAACTATTTGTTTAAACAAAAAGTCATGTTGTCTAAATCCATTTTTTGAAGTTAAATTCCATGTTTCTTGTTTCTTTCTCTTTGAAATCGCTCAACAGGAATGCTGATTCTGAAGGTAAGCATTTTTGCAAGTGAATGAAAGTATGTGGAAGAAATGCAAGAAGATATTGATGAACATATTCAAAAACTGATTCTTGGAGTTTCTGGGATATAAACACTTCCCAGATGGTTTGCTTCACTGATTTATTAAGAATTCATGAAAACTTTTTTACTTTTACTTCCTGTATTTCCACATCTTGATATTTTGCTCTGCCTATATCCTTTACAAATGTATCAATGGGACTCTGCATGGAATTTCAAAATGCTGTGTTCAGACACTTCATTAAATATAGATTAATTACATATTGCTGCTTAAGGAAAAAAAACATATACTCATTAGAAGGATTTAGCAAATCCAGCTAAAATAAGAAATGCTTGGTGGACCAATGTTAAGTGGCTTTTAAGATATATATCTGTCATAGGTATCTTTCAGCTTCCCAGAAACAGACTGGCTATTACAGATGACAAAAGCATTGAATTAAAAAAAAATATTATTGTACTCTTTGCATGCAAGTTTTGGTGAGTAGACTCACCTTAAGTATGTGTCCTCATTCTCCAGCTAGTCTGGCTGTGTCTATCAGTGCACTGGGAAGGACTAATGTAGATTCTATATTCAGACTGTGTGCATCCTTTGATGTGCTAAGCTTTTAGTCCTCCCTTCTCCTAGCAACAGGAACATGAAGATTCTATACAAAATAAAACGGAATATAAAATATTAAATTTAGGTATCCTATATTTTTCCACTTTGCTACCTTTTAAGTTTTGCAGAATTTTTCCCAAGTTGCTACAAGGGGATGACATGTTTTGTTGGACTGGAGACAATGTGTAAGATTGTTGTAGTTGTTAAAATTGGGCTAAATACAAGCAAACATACAAGAGTTAGACTGTGGAGCCCATTTATATTGAAGAAAGTTTTGTTTATTTGCTTGCTTGCTTGCTTGCTTGCTTTTTCATGTGTTTAAACGTTTTGCACATACATCTGTAGACTACCAGGAAATGACAAGAGGATATACGGGCGGGCAAAACCATGCCATGACAGAGCTGATATGTGAGTCTGGCTTGTGTTACCAGATTGTTGCTGTAGTGCTGTGCCCAGCTGAGCATTCTGTGGACTTGTCACGAGGGCTGAAGCCTTTCCAAACCTCAAGTGCAGGCTCTCCTCCATATGCCTCATTTCCCAGCATCTTTCACAAAGAGAGATGTGTTGAATGAGGTGCCGGGTGATCTTACAGATTCTCTTAATCTGGTCCCATAAATTGTGAGGAAATTAAAGGACCTCAGGATGCAATTTTATTTTTAATGTATTTTTATTTATTCTTCTTTGGTATTTTTAATCATTAAGTGTCCCAGCAGGAGAGAAACATGCAAAGACAATTGTTTACCACTACAATGGGGAGATAAACCCTGTTGATTTGCTCATTCCTTTTTTGTTGCACAAATAAACCACTTCAAATATAGCAGGAAAGAAAGCAAGTTTCTTGGAAGATTCAATTTTTCAAAAAGAAGAAAGAAGTGGTGGGATTTTTTTTTGTTTGTTTGTTTTCTTTTTTTGTTTCATTACTTTTACTCTTGAGTGTGTGTGACTTTTAGTCTACACTCCTGTTCTGAGTACGTGGTTTCTGGCAGAGTAAGGTGTGAAAATAAGGTGCACATTTGCAAGGGGCTAAAATTAAATCTGTTAATGATAGCTTTGTGTTGAATTGCAAAGGCAGACATTATGTTGCCAACAGTAAGTAGACAACTTGTGCAGCTGGTAGTTCAGGGATGCCACAGTCCCCACATGCAACAAGTTCGTAGCAGCAGATGTCGGAAACTGAGACACTCCATCAAGCACAACCTTCTTGTTTTCTCCACATATTACTTTGGAAATCCAGGCTGCACTTTGTGCTCATCTGGGCTTGATGGTTTTCAACAACTCCATTACTCTGACATAAGTGACAGTGACACTTTGTTCTGCTGATGTACTGCTTTTCATTTTGTGTAAGTACACAGATGAAGCTTTCACATCATTTATATTCTTTAATTGTAAAAAGGGGCTTGTGATGAAATGTGAGCGGCAGCAAGCCTCCTCATGTCACCACAGAGTAGCTAATGCCATTCAAATGACAGCAAAGACCACTTGTGACATATGAAATCTACAATCCTTTTGGAAGGACTCCAAAGTACCAATATTCACATTAAAATGCTATGCATTGTGTGTGTTCTTAACAAACAAGGACACTTTTTCAAGGTCCTTTTAGTGGTGATAAAGAGTGTGGTATTCAGTTGGAGAGCTAAATATAATGTGTTTCTTCAAATTTGAATCTTTTGGATCCATTAATACATTGACTATGCCCCTTCCCCCTCACCAAAAAAATGTGGAAAGACCACAAGACCTGAAAGCTAGGTTAACTCCAGTATTTCCTTGAGAGAGAGGACAGGTAAGAGTGGCACATCGAAGCATTACTATGTCTCTGTTGCTAAATACTTCAGGGGGTATTTTTCTTTGGTTAGATCAGTCTCGTTTCCAGATACCTGAATTTTTTGCATCACCCACAAAGCCTCTTTCAGTCGCACTTGTCTGGGACCATAATGCAAGCAAATAAGCAAAAGAGCTGCTTTGTGCTTTCAGAACTTAGGAGTACAGTGCCATGGTTTTTCTTTCTTAAGCAGTCAAATATAATTTTCTCATGGTCATGCCCATGGAAAAAGTCATCCTCTGTGATGTACCATATACTTCCCATCAACAGAAAGAAACTGGCAGAAAATCGTATTTTAAAGTCTTATTTATTTTCTTTCTCATTAAACTGAAGTGATGATGTTTCTTAACAGTCAGACTAGCCTCCCTTTACATTAGGAGTGGATAACATAGGCCCCTGGAGTGGATGTATAAATATACATGTGTGTGTGCTTAAGCATGTAGACGTACATGCATATGCATATAAACACACAGCTATAGGCACAAAATAAGTGGAAAAGAGAAATGTAATTTGAAGAAGGAAGTTAGTAAACAAGCATGTCACGGGGATTTCAAAGTTTGCAAAGGTGCTGTCAGCTGGAGTGCACGCTGTTATTTTTCCATATGTGATTTACTGAGGATTAGAAAAATAATCCTGTAATAAGGATTAGATGCTAAACAACTGAAATGAAAAGAGATGAAGAAATAATCCTGACTGGCCATTTTTATGTAGATGAGATGACAAGCTGCATCCACACCTGTGGTGTCCCACCCATAAGAGGAAGCGAGCACCCAAGATTCACAGATGCTCAGGGTTGAAATTAATGACAAAAATCAGAGGGGCTGCAAAAGCTTGCAAAGTTTTATTAGTAAATAACACCCTTGGTATGGAAATTGGCATGTTAGTCCCTGATCCTAATACAATCACACAGCAGTGGGTTTTGGATCAAGGACTAGGGTGAAAAGTAAGAGAGGCAGAGAGAGAGCAATTAAAGAAGAGGAGAAAGAAAAATAAGAAAGAGAGAAAAAGAGAACAACAGTCCTGGCTCCAGCGTAGATCCAACTGATGAGCTGTCCGGCCTGCACAAGGGTATTTGGCCCAGGAAAGTGCTGCCTTACCTCTGTACGGCCCCTCCTCCTACATCCTGTTCTTTCTCACAGCTTGTTATTACCATCAGTCTTTGGCTGCTATTGCCAGCAGTCCTCGGTTGGCTCCACAGCTATCTGGCTGTGGGTGTTTGAGACAGACACATTAGCCCCTGATCTTTTGGGCTTCAATACCACCCTCATGTCTGATCTTCTGCTGGTCCCTGGACAATCTACATCACGTTGCCAGTTTCCAGGTTCGTAAGATGATTCCTGAAGTGGTTGGAGATTTCCCAGAAGGAAACCCTGTGTGTTATTAAGTTTGCTGATCTAGTTTAGCCCACTTCCCCCTTTGCCTTAGATTCATCACTGTACTACAGCATGTCCCCTGCAGACTTGGGGAATATCCAAGAGACAGGGAGAAGCATGGTGAAACGTTGTGCTCTCCTCACTTTTGACCTCGATGGGCTCAAGCCCAACTTCCATTTCCTACGGCAGCAACTTCCTATTTTTCATATATTTTATATGGACTTGTAATGTGCCATCTTAATTTCCCTCACTGACTCAGAAAAATTACCTTTTCTCAAGCACATGGTTTTCTAGGAGATTCTTTCATTTGTTTTGATTGCAAACTAAATTTTCTTTGACTGGAGCAATGTCTTTACAAATAATTATATTTGAGGATATCTTGAACATTCTGTCTTCTCACTGAAAACTTTATTACTGTCAGCATTTTTCTAAAGCATAAGAAATGTACTGATAGTTTTACCAGCATCCTTATGATGAATACCTTGAGAAAATATTCCAGTCACATATTACTGAAGAACTTCACTCAGATGAAGCTTTTACCTTTACTGAGAGAATACAAGGACACACCAAGGAGTTTTGGCCCTCTTAAAGAGGTTACAGCTCTGTCATGGGCTTGGCAAAAGAAGCAACAGGATATCGTTAATTATTCATTTAGAAGTCTGTCTTCTACACAGTGCTGGAGAACACGATCATCGCAAGGAGGTGTGTAAACAGGGTGAATATATATGTTCTGACTCTGAAAATTAGTGCAGCTATCTATACATCTGGTAGTAAAATCAGATGTTATAAATACAACAGAGACGTTTGCATGTTTGCTGCAGGAGCTCATTTAGAAGTCAAGTAGAGGATACTTTGCATTCTAGGAACATCATAATTTTTCACATCTCTAATCGAATGTTCTTGAAAAAGATTTGAACTGATGAAAGGAAAAAAGCTTCAACACCAATGTATTACATGAAAAACAAAATGTATTTAGTTGTGCAATTGAAACCCACACTGAAATTCCAGCAGTACGGCGATTTGGCTAGGCTTTTCCGCATGGGGACCTTACCCCTACAGGTCCTTACTGTGTGTTTCTCTGTTTTGAAGGCTCTTTGTGTGTTTGAATTTCCCCCAGGATTACTGGCAGCAGCTAGTCTTCATGCTTGTGTCTTATCAGTATTTAGGCAGTTGTAACCTTAGCACTGGGAAGTCTAAACTGTCAGTTGCACAGCTGCAGGGATCAGGACTGCAGTGGATGCTGGAGATAGTTGGCAGCTGTCTTGAAGGACACCAGCCGAGACTGGAATTACTCAGGTCAGTGATGAATAGGTTTGCTGCAAAAAAAAAACAAGGGATAGGTTGTTCTGGTCCTACACATTTGGTATTTCTAAGCTCAGCTTAGAAAAGCATCATTCACTTCTGAAGACTCTGCTATCCCTTCCATGACGCTTTTCCTGCCCTCTGTACCAGGAAAATAAAAACCTGCTTCATTAACACCAAACAGAGTACTGCTGTTTAGTACGGAGAAAAATGCAGTCTGGTTGAGGAAAAGATACCACAGTTTTTGCAGCTTGACCTGTGTTTTCATTATATCCTCTTAACCCTGGGCATTTCAGAAGCATGGCGGGAGCAGTATGGACAGTGTCACTTGGAACAGTGTTTTGCACTGTTCTGAGGTAAAGGCGTTCGTGGGCCAGGGTGTAGATTTAAAACACAAAGACTTCAATAATTCTTATTGAGACTGTGGCTTGTGCCAAGCCTAGACCATGAGGCTCAAGAGAAAATGTGATCAAGCCTCTCTAGGCATAAATATGTTATTGAAGAAAATAGTTGGGAGTTGCCTAAATCCTGGTAGGACAGGGCTAACACACTACATTAAGCAAGGACTTCCCTTAAAAAAAGGACAGATAAGGTATTATTAGCTGGAATTTATGCTTGATGGATAAAAAAGCAAGAATTGAGAATTGCATGTGAAAGCTTGAAAGTAAGTTATTTACTTATTTTTTAAAAAATAGAATAATGCCTCCAGAGAAACTGTTATATGGAAAGATTCTGAGATCTTTTCCATGTTCACTGTGTACGTGTCAACCTCATGGATACGGCCTGAGATTTCCTTTTATGTATTTATTTGAAAAAAAAACCTTTGTCTTTTTTACTTACTTTGCTCCCAGTTTGTGTTTCAAGAAGTGAGCAGGCTTTTTGTGAGGTGGGCTGGTTGTCAGAGTGGGTGATGATTTTGATTTATGTTTCATGGCTTGATTTGATACGTTGAGGACATTTTCCCATCTTTAACAAAAGCAGGCATCTTTGAGTAATTTATTAGATGTATTGGTACTACTGAGATTTGAGTATATTACCTAGGTGTGTATATACATGTTTCATTTGAAGAACCTATTACTGACAACAGTGATATCACTAGCAGTAACTAAGAAATCTGCTCTTCTACCTGTGATAAAATTGCACACCCATAAGAGACAGATTAAACACATTTTCAGAGAAAGATATCAGAAAATATGGTAAGTCATAGGACTCTCCTGGTCCTTTTGCTATTGATTTCTTAGGGAAGAATCTCAGACACTTTGCTAATGGTGGTAGCTTAAAGTCTTAGAAAGATTTTGAGGACAGCTTTGAAAGTATTGACTTTACTACCCAAGTCTGTCATTTGGGCCTTTAATGAGGTGCATCTATTGAAAACAGACCAGGCAGGGGTCACTGTAAAGTCTGCTTTTAAATTGTTCATGGGCTTTGTTTGATTTTAAAATCCATTTCCATCCACTGTAGATGTGATTGGGCTGAAAAAATTCCATCATAGCTGGAAAATGCTGCTAATGCTTGGAGAATTTCATTCAGGATGTTTACCATCAGCATTTTACTGAGAATTTGTTTAATTCAAACATGTTTAACAGATAGTGAAAATTCTGCAAGAAGACACCACTTTTCAAGTCAGTCTCTGAGGTCGGCTTTCCATCTCTGAATGGTACTGAGGTGTTTCCTGCTCTGAACACTGAAAAGTGTGTGTCAGTGTCAACCCACCCACGAGGGAAGTGCAGCTCTCCTCTACCTCACTCTGCCTTGTAGTAGAGTGAAAGTGGTGTCTTATTAAAAACTATGTTGATTCCATGTGTTTCCAACTCACCTGCGAAACCATAGGAGCCAATATGTTGTTCAGAGAGAAAAATACCTTTCTATTCTTTTTTTTTTTATTTCCCTT
>VZTA01007698.1:15328-37235 GCA_013398855.1 Mohoua ochrocephala
CCCTTTCCCTTTCTCTTCCCTTCCCCTTTCTCTTCCCTTCCCATTGTTAGGGCTATGCCTGCTGTCTCTCTTATCAGTGGCAAGTGTCAGGAGAAAGAGTCTTTATTTACTCTAGTTTTTTTTTATCATAGCTGTGAATACTGGTCTGCTTTCATCTCGTACCTGCTTTTCTTTCAGGGCCAGCCTCAAAACTCATAATCACACCTTTGTTACTTTGTGTCAGTTTGAAGAGAGAAACTGCTGTCAAATACCCTAGAGAAATGCTGGTACCTAACACAGATAAATTGTTGTGTTTATTAATTTAATTTTTGATTCATTTTTATATGGAAGCTAACATTCAGGAAATATTTTTTAAGGTGTCTGATAAACCCTCTGTAAAAGAGTTTTCATAACCTGTCAGATGTGTCTGTCTGGGTAGATATTACAGATGACCCACTTGAAAGAGAAAATAGCTGTAAACTTCTGTTTACTTAGGAAACATTTAAGGATAGCAACAACTTATCCCTTGCCAGGCTCCAGGGATTATGGGCTGTTAAAACCCACAGAATTCAATGAATATTTTTAGGTTGTCCAGCCTGCTTGTAAATAGCCAGATAATGCGTATTTGCTTTTTTGGAAGTCTCCAGGGGACCATGTTTGTGGTATTAGGAACAGAACACACGCCTATGAAGAGACAACCTGGCCCTGAGAAGTTTATTGACTTCAGCTTTACAGAATGACAAAAGAAAGGAGAAGATAAATGTTGTTATTTGTTATTGTTACAGTAGGGGATTGAGGCAGGAGGAGCACACATCTTCCTGGCATACAAACTCAGTTAACACTCTTCTCCAGGGGTCACACCTGCTGTCGAGATTCTTACAAATGGCAGGTGCCAGGTGGAACAGAAACCATGGGCTCCTTCCACGCAGTTGTTAACCAGAACTGGAGGGAGAAGAGCAACTTCCCTGCTCCAGGGAGACTTGCTGAGAGGATTCACCAATTTTGACTTCCTAACCTCCAACACTATGACTTTGGGAAATTCGTCAAAGTGCTTGTAATGGATGGAGCCCGGTGAATAAGTGAGGGGAAAAATAAAAGAGATTTTCCTTTCATAATTTTCAACAATAAGTCTGGAAGCATAGAGGATTTGAAGCAAAGATTGCTTTCTTCTAGAGTCCTCAGTGTCCAAGAAACTTTGGCTTCTCCTCTGAGAAGCAGTCCCATCATGAAGAGAGATGCTGAGAAAGTAAATACATTATCAGTGCTGATATATAACTCTGATAAAGATTTTAAGAGTAGCTAAATAAATTACTCCCATTACTAAACCTCTCATTCTGAAGCTTATACATCCTGTTGTTTGTGCTGGATGCTCACTTTTATTTTTTTTTCTTGTTGCTGTATAAAACAGAACACCACCAGCTATTTCCGCTATCGATAATTTTCCATGGCTGCAAAGCTCTTTATGTTTGTTGCTGTAACATTACTACCCACGCCTGAGCTTTCCCACACAATAGCATCATTGCTATACAGCACAATCATGCAGAATTTGGAGGAGGAAAAACCGCTTTTGAAACAGAAGCAGAAAAGATGATGTAGAACAAGCCTGCTGATACCCTGCAGAGTATTTAATTAACGGAATCGATCACTTCTTGGAGAGATAAAGTGATTTGATAGAACTCAGAGAGAAAAAACCTCTTTTTTAGGGCAGGGATAGTTCTTTATTGACACTCCCACTGTTTTTTTAAATTAGTCTCTCCTTATTCCCACAGAGAAGAGAAAAAAAATTAATTTTTTTATTATGTATTTTGAACCTCAGAATTCACCAATTGATAAGTGACTTTATAACATATTCCTTTCACAGGAAAAGGCCTTTCCTTTTCTGTCAAACTAATAGTAAATGCTAAAGTGATTTAATCAGTGCAGTATGATAAATACATGATGTTTCAAAGCACATTTTAGGTGTGAAAATGTCACTGCTATACATGCACGCATGCATGCAGGCAGCAGAAGTATTTTTTAAACAGATTTTCCAGGCTAGAAACAGGGTTTCTATTTGTTTACATAATCCAACTAGTTTGAGATTCAGAAGATTTTTGAATTAACAAATATAGTTAGCACCAAACCATGTGTATTCATATTCAAATGATAAATAAAGATGGTGGTCAGTTCTTAAAAAGTTCTTAGCACTTGCTGAAATAGCTGAGCTCTCGACCTTAAAGACAACTGCAAACCTATTGCTCTTCACGGATTTCTCTTTCTTTCATTGCATTATAGTCAAATTCAGGTGGCTGCAATAGGTTTGCATGTGTGTTAGCCCAATGAGATGTCAGCCCAGTCACTGCTGGAGCCAGTGTTTATGTGGAGCAGGTAATCCTTCTCCAAGCAGACAGGTGAGCAAAAAGAAAAAAAGCAAACACCAAAACTCATTCAAATGAAGCCCTATGAACCCAAACTTACCGTATCCATTTCATATCATCATTTCATCAACTGTATGAGAGTTTTAAGTATATTCTTTATACTAGTTATGACTGCATTATTTGAAGATTAAAACTCCAGTTTTATGTTTTCTCTTTCATGTTTTCCTCAGAGATGTAGAAATGGAATGTGAAGAACACGATGAAATTTGCACACACAACAGGGTTTTCCTTGCCATTGCTAAATTCAAAAATAAGGTACCAAAACTGTTATATAGTATCATAGTTAATTTTCTAGAAGCTTAAACAGCTCTGGAGAATTAAACACTATAAGCACCTGGAATTTTTTAGTTTTATTCCTTTACATACATTTTATATTTCTTAACACCTATGTATTTCTGGGATGCAATGTCAGCCTCATTGCAGATCTATTCACACATACATTTAATATTCTTTTCCCTTCAGAAAGAATGGGTAAGTTTGGCTGGTCAGATGTAACATGTATCTATGGACCACTTCAGCACTGAGCCTAATAAACTCAACCTCACAATAAGCTAAAATATTGCCAGTGACAGGCCTGCACTACAGTGGGCTTGCCAGGAAATAAAAGTCTTTCATATCTCACAATCCCACTGTCAGAAGACTCAGACCTCCCACTTTGGAGACTGCAAAAATGAATGGACACAGTCAAAGCAGGTAAAAACCATGTACCGTCACGGATGTTTTGAAGCTTTTGAGATTTCTTCCCTGAGAATATGGCCAGGTGTGTTGGCATCAGGATTAAAAGCAGACTGGCTCCAAGTGGGGTCACAAATGGTTAGGGTATCTGGGCACAGTCATTACCAAACCACTCACAGCTGAGTGCTGACAGCTTTTGTGCTCTCAAACACCTCCCTTGGGGGCTGCAGCTCTTGGCATGCTGCCACTGGGCTGAACATAGAGTGGGGACAGCCAAGCCCCCAGGCATCCAAAGCTCCCGATTAATGCACTCCTGCGTGTTGCTTGGAATGACTTTGCTCCAAACATCAGCCACATCTTTGTGTCTTCTGACCTGAGCAGACAGCGAGCTCAGTTGTGGTGGTATTCCCACCCCTGGCGGGGCAGCCTGGAGGTGTGATGATCTGCCTTTGTACTAAATGAGTGTCACAGAAGCTCAAAAACAGCCACATTTTTGAGTGGCTACGACTTTGACCCTGCTGCCTTGTATATCGGCAAGAGAAAACAAAAAGCAGAGATTTCCAAAGCTGATTAAATAGGTGGGTGGGGGTATGACCTGTGCCTGACATGACGTTAGGGCATATTAGGGCACAAAGAGCTCTTACATGTGATGCTGGTTTAAAATGGATTTTGGCTTTGCAGGAGTTGTAAAATCTTTATAGTCATCTAATAAATCTGTTCCCCAGACCTTAGGCTTTTTTCTCCAAAAACCCAAACACTTGTAAAATATTCTGTCAAAGTCTTCCTGCAACACTCCTTTTAGCGGTCCAGAGCCTACAGCCTCCTTTATTGAATTTCTAATAAATAATACATTTTTAATTGTTTGCCTCTCAAAACTGCATGTTGGTTTTATCCTATGGCAAGAAAGCAAAAGCTGAGATTCATAACCAGCAGAATTGATGGTGTGGTAAATCACTATATTTTTCACCCTGAGAAATGCTGTTCTAGCTCTGTAAGCTTGTATGAACACTTACTCTATGGAAAGGGATGAGAAAAATGGGAAAATCTAAGCATATTTGTAGGTTAAGGGGCACACCTGAGGAACAGGCTTGCATCTCTTCAGTTGTAAAAAGAAGAATCAGTTGTCTTTCGTTACATAATTTGTAATATTGATCAGTCCTTCTACTTTATAGATATTCACAGACAGGGCGGTTTCCCCTCAAACATGGCCTGATTTTTTTTCCTGTTTTATTTTTCATATCTGTCTTCATTCTGTCTTACAAGGAGTGTCTTGTTAGTTCTGTTTTAAAGATAAGGTGAGCATCTAGTGAACTTTCAAAGCGTGGAGCTGCTGGTTTTCAGTATCACATCCTGCACAAGCCCTTCCCAAACTGAATATGAAGACACATCCCACATTGCCAGGAGGTCTAAGGTTATTTCCTTCATTCTTCTGCTTTACACTAATGTTTTACACCAAAGAGGCAGTAGAGGTGCAAACAGCATCATGAGGTCTATGGCAATGATTAATGGAGCTGTAGCTTACTAGGCTGTGGGAGATGTCCGGCTAATTAAATGTCCTCTAAGACTTCCTTGCCATTCTGTTCCCAAATTTGCAAATTGTGCGATATACTTTGCACTGTAAGTGTCGTATGAGATAACCATTAGCTACAGTGGCTGACTTATGAAAAGATAATATGTTTCCTATCCAGCATGACTAGTGTCATTTGTAGTTCGCTTGGTTTCTGTCTTTGATCTGTGCTTAAAGGAGAGAGAAAATCTGTCATGTTTAGCTGGAAAGAAAATTCCTCACCACCTGCAGTTATGCTGAGTGCAAAGCTGCATGGATCAGAAAATATCATTAGTAATTTTGGATAATTACTTAGAGAAAGTTTAGGGGTCCCATGTTCTACTGCACTTTAATCAGAGTCCAAATTTGAGTTCATTTCCCTGAAAGGCAGATTCAGAAGAAAATAAAGTCAAAAGTTAACGCAATGTCAAAGACATTTGGTCATTGATTTGTCAAGCGACACACTTCCTTTTTTTATAGTTTTAATTTTTTTTACCCCAAATTCCCTCTAATTTCATTTGGATATTTCATCTTATTAAGACACATTTTCAAGAAATAAAAGTTACTGACTCTGCCATGTGAAATTTTCTAAGAAGCAACCACTGACTATGGAAAAATAATTTGGTAAGAAAGTTTCTCTCTGTGTCTGTGCTTGTAAGAATCCTTCATGAAAAGGACACTTGCCCTCTTTTACTGAGTTGTAGCATTTTTTCCTAGTTTTTGTGAGCAGTTTGTTTCGAGAAAGGAAGCAATATTGTAGAATCAGTACTTTGTCATCTAAAAGAGCTCCTACTCACAGATTCCATTTGATCTTCAGATACTGAGCTGCAAAGACAAAGAATAAGAGAATTTGGTTATACATTTCTGAACTGGCCTGCTTAAGAAAAGACAGGTGATCTTCAAAAAAAAAGAGACCCAGCAAAAGAGTATCCACCTATCCATTTTGTTTTCCATAGAGAAAGCAATACCTTTCTCATACAGAAACAATCCAGCATAGAAAAAAGGGACTCTGAGCTGAATGCTTTGAACTGCAATAGGATGGAAGAAAGATCCTTATAAAGCTAACCCAGTAAGTGAAATTTCCCAATGGACTGTTAAGGCCAACGATATGAAAACGTGGGTGGGAGAGCAAGGCAAAGTGTTTGCAAAAATCTACATCCACCAAAGGAATTATAATTGAGCTAACAGAAATTATGCCTCTGCACCTAATTGATCTGAAATCATCCTGAATGTTTGACCTTTAGAAAAAGGGAAACAAGAGAATTTGAATTTGGTGTCCCATCGAGCTCTTACCTAATTCAGTTCTTGTCTGATGTTTTATCCTTAGTGACTGACAGCATCATGTTAATTCTCTTCTTTGGATGGTCAGTGAATGATCTCTTTACAAAATAACTTTCCAAGGCTTGCTTTTTGCCTGCTGTAATGACTTTGTACCATTTGCAGAAGCTGCTGATGGAGTTGTGTATGTGCTAAAATATACAGCCCCCATAGTCTGGAAAGGAAAAAGGAGTCGGGAGGGTGCTATGTACCAAATACTTCATCTAGTATTCATTTATCAGTCTCCTAGTCTAAAGAGGTTTGCCATGGAGAAAAACTATAATAGTCCTTCATTTTTAAGAGCACAGGGAGAGCTGATTTACATTTAATTCAAGTGTGAATTTCCTCTTACTTTTCAAGAGGGTATTTTAAATCAGACAGCTGACTATAAAGTAAAATTAATATAAGAAGAAAAATGGGAATCTAAGCCTTTTAAGGGTTTTTTTTTGTTTTTTTTTTTTTTTTTTTTTTTTTTTTTTTNTTTTGTGTTTTTTTTTTTAGTTTTTTTTGTTTGTTTTTTTTTTTTTTTAAAAGCAAGTTTTACTAAGGAAAAGATCAGGCTTTTTAAGCCAAGCTAGCTTATGTCTGGACAACAGAACAGACAAAACAAATCCTATCTACTATAAAAATAAACAAATTGCCCAGAAGCTGTTCACTGAGAATACTGAATGCATTAAGATTTTAACATAAGAAAAGGTTGTACAATATTTCCTTCTTTACTTTGTACACCATAAAAGAGACAAGCTTCATACCTGCCAAAGCATTAGGAAGCCTTATGACACCTTTTTAGGTGAAGTATATCTCAGTATCTCCTGTTCCATCATGGATTATCTTTTGAAAGTGTCAGGTTTAAAAGCAAAAGAACACTATTTTTATTAGATGTTTTGTATGAAGAAGAGAGGCTTCTTACACAGGAGGATGACATTTGAATTTTGTTTTGGAAATTCAATATTCCTTACTGGTAATAATTGCAGGGCACTCAGATTTTTGCAGATAAATAGGAGCATTCAGCTGTTCAAGCTTCCCGTAATAAAATCAGCAGCAATAAAATTTCACTACATGATCATAAATGGAAAATGGCTATAATGTATTAAGATATAAATGTTACATAACTTAGCTTAATCTAGTGTGACACTGGAGATCTAGTGAAACACTGGAAAGCATAACTGATTCAGTTGCTTCCCACTGAAGCTCATGCCAAGAGTGTCTTGCATTCAAAGATATTTGAAATTTCTGTTTTGATCTGGAGTGCAAAACTCAGACTTCTATGGGAAGCTATGGTGCACTGGGCAGTGGGACCAGCATTTTTAAGTGTACAGTGGCTTGCCATGACTGGCAGTGAAGAACCCACTGAAATCCAAAACACGGTACACTAACTAGAACTCTGTCATCTTGTATGATTATCCATTTCTGCTAACTACCACTCATTTCAAACAGGTGCAGGTTACACTTTGCATTTCACACAAGTATGGAGACGGTTGGGCAAGGAAAAAAAAAACAAAAGGAAAAAGATGGAAAAAAGGTTGGTGTCAGCTTTCCTAGTGGTCTCAGCACTAAAGTCATACTTACAATAGTTGCAGTAATTGTTTCTAATCTACTACCATAGGATATTACCTGATCCCTTTCTACCCTACGCACATCTTTCCCTTGAGGCCTCTAGTTTTGCTGGGTAGTTGGAATTGGTAACCTGTGAACAACCATCCAAACTGGACTGTAGCAAAGTGTGTAAACACCCCTTTTTAACCTCCAGTTTCTTCTGAGATTATGGTCTCGTTTTCTAATTTTTGTTTAAACACACCCATCCCACCAGACCCTAAAATGCCTAAATACATCAACCTGCAGTACAAGCTGGATAATCCTAAAGGCCTCACTGCTGTCAAAGGAGTGGTAGAAAACTGCAGCCATTACTTTGCTGTCCTGGTAGACTTTGGTGAGTGTGAAGTTCTATGAGGGGAAAATCTGCTTATTCTTTACTGATTTTATAATTTTTTTCTTTTACTGTTGACACCTAAAGGCAGAATACAAAATATACCAAAATTTTTTTTTGTTGTAGAGGTTTCATTTTCATAGGCAAAGAATCCTATGGCCCTTCAACCTGAAGAAATATACATTTTAGAGAGCTAATACATGAAATTGGTAGATATGCTCTCAGCTGGGTTTTTACTACCTCTAAATTACAAACAATAGTTAAGGAGGAAGTATCTACACTTTTTGCACAAAATGTGAGGTTGTGTGGTTTGTGGTATGCAAGGTTTCTGTGGAGATGTTAATTTATTATCTAAGAATAATTAAGATGATCCTCTGAATCTGGGAGACTGACCAGAAAATTGTTCTTGACATGTACTTCCCTACTATAAATAAAAGATTTGCAGGCAAACTGGGCTTCTATGTTTGCTGCTTCATAAATTTTGCCCACCTTCAAGAAAACTACATGAGTTAAGCATTTGCCAATTAAACAAGAAAGAGATGATGGATTTGCAAACACTTCTCTTCCATGAGGATTTGTCTATGATAAAATCAGAAATCATTCTCATTAAAGTATTTCTCTAAGATGATGCAGCCTACCAGGAAAGACAAACCATGAGTAACAAGGAAAGATATAAAAATGTAGCCTACATTATCTTCTAAGACAAGCCATTTTTTACATCGTGAAAAATGAAGGTGGAACTTATGCCGCTCACCTCTAGAACTACAGTGGAGAATATTTCTAAGCAAAAGTCCGGCCTCACCTTTGGAAGGAAAAAATGAAGCAAAAACTCAAAAAAAAGCAATTTTTTTTTTCCCAAGAAAGGGAAGAAAATTATCAAAGAACCCAAATGTTTTTTCCTTATTTGATTTTTTTTCTCACAAAAAATACCCAACCATGATTTTGTCCTCATATTCTTCACTGAAAGGATTTCATACAGCTTTACTGATTTGTAGATTGTACACAAAGGTTACTCTCTGGAGCTGTGACAGATTTTTTTCCATTTGAGATGTCTTGGTTATACGGTAAATAATTTATTTCATCAGTGGAAATGAATTTAAGACTGGAAAATTATATTAATGAATGTAGAAAATGATATTTTGGATCTTTGTTTCTCTTCATGAGGGGGAAAAAGGAATTAGAGGCCATCTCAAGAATCTAAAGGAATTTAGTTATATGAAATATATTTGACATACTACAGTCAAGTGTGTCTGGAAAACAGCTTACAAAATTCTTTGAGGAACAGTTTTTACGCATTTTCTCCAGGGTATCCATACTTGCAAAACCTGGCTTTGCAGAACTTTCAGCTGCTGGTGGCAAAGAATCACAGAGGGTACAGGGAGAACATTTTTTATAGCTGACGGTTAACTTTCCCTGTTTAGTGATAAGAGACAGACTGATTATATTTCTTAATGCAGACTTCATAACTGAACCACAATTTAGTCCAACATTCATTGTTTCAGATGGAAAGACTCTGAGTGAGATATTTAGAATTTCTTCTCTTTTCAGATATCATTGATCTGCAAGTTCTTTATAAAATACTTTCAATGCGTCGGGTTGTCCAGAGGGGTTGTGGAGTCGCCACCCTTGGAAATACTCAAAAGCCAACTGGAAGTGAATCTAGGCAACTAACTGTACACAACCCTGTTTTGAGTGTGGTGTTTGACAAGATGACCTTCTAAGGTCACTTCCAACTATTCTGGATCATACGAGCCCACTTCTATAAATGTTTGAAATTTGACAAGTTAGGAGCAACTAGACTGGAAGTTCTCAAAGGTGTTGAAGTGAGGTTGAGCACCAAAACACTCCCAGATATTCCAGCTTCAGTTCAGAAACTTCAGAGAATCACATGACAAGTCCATGGCCAAATTACCAATAGAGGGTAATACTGTCCCAACAGACCAATTTTTCCTCACCGATGTGGAATTTTTTTTCCCCTCTGTGACGGGAAAAGAAAAAATGGTCCTAAATTTCTCCTTCTTCAGCCCTTAAAGTGCGATTGTTAAACACTCATGCAGGGCAAAAAACCCAAAATCTGTTTTTAAAATGTATTAGCCATGCAGAAAATAACAAGAGCTGCTGTTTGACACCTCTGGAAGTCTGAACTGGACTAGGAGCTGGCTCTGAGCAGCAGGGTTGCAAAATCTTCACCTGCAGTCTGTAGTAATGTATGTCCCTTTATGCTTTGTGCAAACCTGACCAAGATATGCAAGTTTTCACTTGGTGTCGATGAACTCTAGCTATATCAGTTTCTAAATATATAGCTGATAATTTCCATTAGCTGTGCTTTGCCTCAATTTTCTCTGGGAAAAAAAGCAGAGCAGCTCCAAAACAGAAAAATTGCCCCCAAAGACAACAAAACAAAATGTCTTTGTCTGCATCATAAGCCTGTGAGGCATGTGGCAGATTACATCTACTTTTACCTGGGGCATAGCGAAACAAATGATGCACTTTCATGAGAACTGATGTCTTGTTTTGGAAGCTAATAACAGACTATTCATAAAACAGGATTTTCTTTTAGTACAATGTAACTTTTCTCAACTTTTCTATGTTTTTATTGCTGAGTGACAAAAATGTCTTCAGCATGTATTTCACATCAATGGACTTTATGTATTTTCTGTCACTGTGTGTTAGTCTAATGAAATCTAGCATAGAAAATATCTTCTTTAAAAAGAATAAACTGTATATTTTTACAGAAAAGGAAGTAGAAAAAAATTGTAACTTCTTATATATTTATAGAAAGTAATGCTTAAAGGGTTCTTATACCCAGGGACCAGAGGCATTAGTTGTCCAATATAGATCGTGTAGCAAATATATACCAAAGGAAGTTTTCTGGGGGTGTAAAGTCAAATTATTAGGAAGTACATCACGTTTCCTCTGAAGTCTGGATATTTACTTTTACCAAAGAAGAGGAAGCTCACAGAAGTTGTACAGCTCTGCAATCCAGGCAGGAAGAAGACCTCAGCATAAGAGTATATTACCTCTCCGACTCATAATGTATCTGTATGTCCTGGAAAACACATATATTCTCATTGTATAAGCTACAAAGCACATTGTCAGCATAGAAAAATTGTACATTTAGGTATACATTGTTCTCATGCTTTTTTTTTTTTTTTTCTGTAGGCCTTTGCATTTTTTTTCCTACATATTTTTGTGTCATTTTAAGGACATGGTTTTAAGACAGGATTCTTGGCTACAAACCTGGGTTCTTAGGCTGCTCAGTGCTTGGCAGACCAGTCTGAAACTTTTACTCTTTCCAGGTAAATTCATGTGCTTTTCAATAAAATTATCACCCAAATCAGGTACTTGGGACCTTGTCCACTCAGGTTTTGAAGGCTGTAGACTCCCCAGCCCTGTAGGGCTGTCTGCTCCAGAGTTTGGTCACAAAGTACAAAATCCCTGGTTTTCTTGCCTTTAAAAAGAATTTTCCATTTTCCCATTTATGCCCATTGTCTTCTGTCCTATCACTGGGTACCATTGAGAAGAAAGCCTGATTTCATGCTCTGTACATTTTCTCATCAGGTATTTCTACCAGTGAACCAGAAACCCCTGAGCTTTCTGTTCTCTGGGTGAGCAGCCCCATCCCTCTCAGCCTCTCCTCACGCGAGAGATGCTCTAGTCCCTTCAGAAGCATCTTTGTGGAGCTTCAATGGACCATGTTCATGTCTCTGTTCTGAAGAGCTCAGAACTGGACCTGTCACTCCAGGTGTGGCCTCACCAGGACTGAGCAGAGGAGAAAGTTCACCTCCTGCAAGCTGCTAGCTGCATATTAGCATGCAGGCCTCCTGATGCATCCCAGGATACTGTTAACTGTCTTTGCAAGAGGGACACATTGCTGGCTCATATTTGAATTTCTGTCCATCAGAAACCCCACCTCCTTCACAAAGCTGCTTTCCAGCTGGGTGGCCCCCACTCCATATGCTGGTGCCTGGGTTTGTTCCTCCCCAGGTGCAGGATTTAGCATTTGTCTGCCTAGTGGATGATTTAACAAGGGAACACAGACCTGTCATTTTCACAACCGCTTATGAATTACAGCTAAAATGAAAAGAAAATGGAGTTTTTTCCTTGTTTTTAGCGTGACACACATGATAATTAGTTTTTGATAGAGACAATAGTTGCAAACTTCTGCATGTGTTGACACATGAACTTTTTATGTGGCAAAAGCTTTATTGGGCAGCTTATACTGCTGAGGAGAACTGCTATTCCCCTCAGGCATGATAATAAAACCTGATTTTATCTTTAATTGTCAATAAATCACCTATTATTTTGGAGTCGCCATAATCCCACCTCTAGAAATGGCCTTAACATTTCCAAGACCTTCTGCAAAATCAAATTATGCAATGTAACTTACCCTAAAGCAGTAAAACAAAAAGGGGATAGAGGTGATGCAAGTTTTACCCACCCGCTCGCTACTCTTTTGTCTAGCTCACGCTCTTCTTCCGACATGCAAAATTTTTATGCAAAATCTACCTGTAAGATTTAAGTTTTGAGGTTCAATGTGTATCTTTGAGAAACTATTTGCTTCAAGATCCATCAGACTGGCTTATTTCTGTTCCTAGAATGTAGAACCATGACATGGCATTGCCTAGCTAGAACAATTTAACAGAAATCGGCACATTTTGTTTAGAAACTTGGAGAGACCCATGCAATGCACTGGAAGGGCTGTATTGCAAAGACAGTAGCACAGTGATGGCATTCAATTAGTTATCATATTAATTCCTGGTATCACCACTGCCTTTACTGGGACATCAGATTCCATTGAAGGTTCAGGCATCTGACAAGGAAACCTTGAATTAAGTCCTTATTTTAAACACTTTATAAAAAAAAGTTTTAAAGTCTCTTGAAACTTTGGCTCAGAAACAAGCTAATGTTTCCTTTGTGCAAGATTGCTGAACTGCTCTGCTGATTCCACTGAGCAAGGCTGGCACTGGGATGAGCTTAGATGAAAGGACAATATCGACATATTACAAACAATAAAATAAACCACCAATACAAAACTTTTCCTAATTTGGGTTGTCAAAGGTAATATTTTTCTAGAGAGTCTGATAAACTGGAATGGGGGAGACTTAAAAATCAAAACAGATTATGAATATGGTTATATTTCCCAAATTACTCTAGATCTCTGGAAAAACTGAAGCAAAGCCTGTACTTGGAGTCACTGAAATCCTCATACATAAAGAATACATCCGATGTTATTCAGAGTGAACACCAATTTAATCACATTCTGTAAGCTGAATAATAGCAAGGAGTGTATGTCAACAAAATTTCTACATGGAATAGTATTCTGTATGTAGGTTGGAAAGAAAGTAGACCCAAAGAAAATAAGGCTTGTGTGAAGCTAACAGTGAAAGAAACTTGCCTCCTCATAACAAATATTTTTCTTTCAAATAGAAATGATATTACAACAGAACAATCACAGAAAATTATTCCTTCTAGCCATGAATAGCTGAAACCATTTTTACCTGTCATAATTTTTTTCCTTGTTGAAACCAAGCAATGCAATGGTGGTAGGTTTGAAATCAATGTACATCAGAAAGACAGCCTATTTATTTTTTTAGAAAAGGTTATTTTTAAAAGGGATTGCGATATAATTAGTGCAGATGTCTAAATAATGCTTTAAGCAAAATAAAGTGAGCCATTCATTCATCATTTTTACACAGGGACTGCAAAATATTCTGCCTTTCCCTTTCTAATTCCTAGACACTCATACGCACAACAATGTATGAATGTTTCAACTCACTTCAGAAAGAAAGAAACAGAATAATTACAAGAAATTATTATTCTCAGCAGCATAAATCTTAATAAATAAAGGATTTTGACTCAAGAATGGGAATGCAAGAAACAGAAATTAGGCATCTACATGACATAAGAAAACCTGTGTACTGCATTATCCTTGCTAAAATATATTGTCTCATTGCAAAAGTGAGTGGAATGATGCTTTCAAAATGGATTTAGAAAACTATTGATTTGTTTCAAGTACACTGGGATATGGATGTCCAAGCTGAAATAATTTATATGGACTGTTATCCTAAGAAATGAATTGGCTCGAAGTAGGAAACTGTGTACAAAGGTAAACTGCAGAAGCTCTCTTCTCTGGCTGAGGCTATCAAATCCTTGTGAAAAAACCTGCCTCCCCAACCGAGGCACCTGTTCACAATGTGGCACATATACATCCTTCACACCTGCAAACTACCACTTCAGTTTCAAACACCATTGCAGGTGAGTTTGCATTACTCTGTGTGAACAGTAAACCAGATAGCAGTGGACCTGACTGTCAATATTACAATTTTATGTGTATTTATTACCATTATTTGACCTTTCTATTTGAATCAACATTGTGAATGATGGGCTTTCTTGGGACAAATCATGGCTTCTATTCCTCATCTTATTAAATTAAAAAGAAAGCAAGAAAAATAAACTGAAGGTCTGATTATTATGGGCAAGACCCAGGAACAGTACAGCTTCTTGTCTTGGCTGTTCACCTGAAACAGCAAACCAGAACACTTTTGCATGAGCATTGCCAGTCCATATTTAACATCTGGTGACTTGGCCTCACATTAGCAAATGACCTTTATCAAAAGATTTGGGTCGCTGGGGTTTTTTTTTTGAGATTTGTCAAGTGCATGAGAAGTTTGTGTGCAAATACTTGAGCTTTATTGCAGTAAAGTGACGTGCAGTGGAGTAGAAGTCAGTTTGTATTTATTATCTAGGTAGCTCATAATACTTATTCATACTCATTTTGTATTGTTTAGAGGATAGAACGCATGGAGCCACTTTATTGACAACCACACCACTCTTTTAAATGTCATATCATTATTTACTTGTACTTTTGTTCATCATCATTACATAATCTGGCCTGTCAGTGTTCTCTTCTGCTCAGATCCAGTATCAAACAGAAGAACTGAAAATCCTACATTTTACTAACCTATCGAAATTACAAGAAGAAAGATCACAAATAATTTAATATTTGACCCAGGCTAAGATTATTATTTATGACAAAACATTATTTAAGCAATAAATTAAGCTGCCACTTTCTCTGTAAGCACTCATTTGTTTATTTCACCTTAACTATGTGCATGTAAGCTATATAAAACACTATTCATTTAATTATTCTGAGATGGTATGTTTTTATTAGGCAAAAAAATTTTTTTGCTAACATAATGATGACTTTATTATGTTAATAAACATAACTTGTGCCCTTCGCATCTGCTCAAATTTATGCTTATTTAGGACTTTTTTCTTTTTTTTTTTTTTCTTCATTCTTTTGTAAAGTTGACAGCCAAAACATCTTTCTGAAAATGTAACTGTTATGGTGTTTAAATTAATTAAACAGCAAATGTAAACTATGGTAAAGAAATTGCTGGGCTGAAAGCTGGTGGTAACTCGTAACATTTAAAGCTTTAAGTAAAGAAAAGAGAAAAAAAATTAAGGGAATAAGGCACCCAGTTTCTCATGATTCATCCTTTGGCTGCCTAAGTCTAAGAGCTTTCTGAAAGGGAGGGCTCATTACAGACAAATTGTTTCAGATTAACTATTTCTTTTGAACTTCAGTGCCACTTTCAGATTCATTTACAGAGTCTGATGAAATACAGGCCTGGGAGTAGGCTAAACGCTGCCCTGATTTTTTTCTTTTGTGTTGTACTGAACCCATTTCTAGCTTGATGATTGGTTAGTATTAATGGCAGCAAGGAACTGTTGCTGGTGGGGAGGAGTCAGCATTTCTGTGTCATATTTTCCTGAACTATCTCCAGTGTACTGGAGATAGCCTTGGGATACCAGTAGTAATGCTTCTCTTCTCTTCCTACTAGATTGGATGGCATGACAAATGTGAGCCGAAACTTTTCTGTAGCTTGAGTTTGCTGCATCCAAATTGCTCTAAAGTCAATCCGGCCGAAGGCATTCTGCCTCCTAGCTTTACTGTCTTTGTCATTTCTCTCTAATAGGAAGATTTTTTTGACCTATGTTGGTCATAGCTAAGAATGATGGGATATACAGGGATAATCTTGACTTTCTTTGCTCTGAGCCAACTATGGCACAAGTGAAAGGCATAAATGACATTAGCTTATGTTATCTTCATTCGGTTTATTTGTCTATCCAAAAAAGTGCCTGTATCCCTTAAAAAAAAATCTTATGTAAGGTTAAAGGGTCTCCTATTTTCAAGATCCCATCACAGACTGACTGTATCATGACTGTCTAGCACTGTAGCAGTTGGGCAGTTAGGGGACATTTTAAGCTATCTGAGAAAGGTGGACCTTGTGCTGTCCTAGATTAACTTCTCAGCTCTTTTCTTGCCTGACAACCACAGCCTCCCTTCCACCAGAGAGCAACACGCAGGAAGGAAAGACTGATGCCCACTTGAGTCTCACTTTGACATGAATCCAAGACTCAATAGCGGTTTGAATACTGCCTCAAATGTTAATTTGTTTTTCTACACCTTTCAATTAAGATTTTTTAAATTTGAGATTAATGAATGTTATTAAATGAAGCAAATGTATTGGTTAATTATTGCAAGTCGAACAGAACATCATGTACTTTCCATGTACCTGGAAATAATTTTTACTGTTTCATTAGAAAAATGCCAAGTCTTCTCTGACACATGACAGATGAGGGGAAACAAGGAATAACTTTGGGATAAGGGAACAGGTGAGTCCAAGTCCCAAATAATGCTTCAGGCAGTTGCACTGAGATTTACGTTTGATGATCATTACTGCCAATTAATTTGAGAAAATATTGACTCCTAGACTTAGGATGACAACTAGGATAAAAATACCAAAAGTTTTCTCTGAATATTTCAAACTGTTAAAATAAAATTAGTAAGTCAATGCTACCAAATTTCTGTAACATCATGCAAGATAGAGTTACAATCCTATTTTGCAACATAAATTCTTCAGTACCTTAAGAGAGTAAGAAAAAAGGCTTAGGTAAAAGATATTTAAGAGATCTCACAAATAAAATGTTACTTTGATTTTTTTCTGTTTCCGAGATGACATATTGGTATGTGTTAGTGATCTGATTCAGAAAATTCCTTTGATGAGAGTATAATTTAAATAACTCAAGTAGTTCTATTCTCCAGGTAACTACTTATGCATGCACGAGGTTGAAGATAGGGGTTTAGGAGTTGTGGTTCATTCTCTATTTATTTATTTTTCCTGTTTTTATTACATATTTTTTGCTGTAACAATGAGCTTGTGACTCATCTTCCATGATAGCTTTTGGAGGATGCAGAAAAAAAAGCAGTATATGGTCAAATTTGACTTTAGGAATGTCAGTGTAATGCACATTATGGAGACTCTAGGAAATAAGAATCTGTTCTTCCCAAACCTGTGCTCTACTGGATCTGGCGTCCATTTTCTTCGACTTCTTATGTTTCAGTGTTTCAGATCAAGGGAAGAAGAATCAATGTGCAAGATGGACTACGAAGTCCAGGTAAAGACATATCAACTATGGGCTAGATTTAGAAAGTGACTTTCGTGATCTCTCATAGACTTAAAGTAACATTACTGAGTTTTCAAGAAAGGAAGTCTAGTCTTGATTTTTTGGAATCCAGGAAACAGAGGTGATGACCAGAGAGAGTTTCAGCAAGAAGACAAGAAATAGTTTCAAGAACATAAACAGCTATGTCTACTAAATAAAAGTACGTTTTACTTTGGAAGGGATTAAGGTGCTTATATAAAAGACTGACTGGCTTGTATAAATGGCAATTAGGTTAGTACCCAAAATGTGACATAATTCAGTGGGTATGATTTCCTATGTCCTTTTCTATTAAAAAAAAAAAAAAAATTANTACTTGATAACTCTCATGTAGAAAGTGTTTTCACAAAACCCCAGACAAATTATTTCAATGGTTTCAGTTTAATTCAAAATTAAGATCTAAAGGAGTGATGCAATCATGTTTAGAGAAAGTCATAAAGCCTCAAGAACCTTGAATTCTATCCTAATTCAGTAAAATTAGTGAACATACTCTTTAAAGAACTGTTTGATGTTTTGTAAGAGAGCGTTATAAAAAGAAGCACATGCAGTCTTTATTTCTACACTACTTGAATACTTGTCCTATGTATATTCAGCAGCCTTATAATTTCTTTCAACATTATCTACTTGCTTGTATTTGGTGAAGATGGAAAGAAGTTATACATCTCCCTCTGTCTTACACTATGAGGGACATGGTTAGACAATATGATTGCTACTGAGAGCAACAACTTAACTGGTGGCAGTTTTACTGCAAAAGCTCTGCTTTGCTTTGCCCTGAATTCTGTCTTTTATATCCAAAAGCATTGACTCACAGGCAATGGCCCAAATACTGTATGATGTGCATGGTGTAATCCTGCAAACAACATTCTGAACAAAAAGTAGCAGACAAATTAATTCATCGCAATACTGCAAGGGAATAAAACCAGATGAGTTATTTGACAGCTGTATTGCTTAAAAAGCTGCATAAGTAACAGAATCCTTTTAACCTGCTGACAGACAGTAAAACACTTGTGTTTTTGCTGGCTGATCAGTAACTGAGCACAATCTCATGCTGTAATTTGCAATGACACAGCTGCAATGGACAAGCCGCTATAAAGCTTTTTGGTCAGGATATTGACAAAGAGATGGTGCTGAAATTTTGATATGGCTTTGTACATTTCCTACCAAAGCATTATCATGATATCTTATCCACAGTGGTAACTGTAGTGCCGTAACTTATCAAGTCATAAAATCTTTTCTGAACTGCCTTCATTAGGTGAGGTTTGGTTTAAGTTCATTTGTTTAGTTCTGCCATTTCAGTTAGGAAGCTCTCACTTGATCTCTTCACTAACTTGGAGAATGCTTTCATGAACACTTCAAATCATGTCACATCATGTCAAATCATGCCACAACAACAACTGGCATTAAATAAGACTGAATTCAGAGCCTTATATTTAATTAGAAAATCCAACAGTTTCAGCTTTGCAATTTTGGTAACAAGGACCATGAACCACCGCAACTCTGCCTAAAATGAATGGCAATTTAATCTTTCTGAGAAGTGGGGTTTAACTGCATATGATATTTGCATTATAATTTCTCATCTTCTCTTTTAACTTCTATTCTCATTGTACCACAAATTGCCATACCTGCTATATTTGGATATAGAAATACTTATTCTTTGTAACAATGTCCAGGCTCCAAAATATATTTCCTGGTGGGAACAGTGCTTACTGTTTAGCTGACGAATTTAGTTGAATTTATTGTGGATGAATGGTAAACTGCTCTAGACAGAACTTTTGTGGATGGGCTTGTATCTCAAAAAAATGCACTCCTGCTCGTAAAACAGATGTTTTCATTTTGTTTCCCCACTCCATGCTGACAAAAACTTTAATAGGATTGTGTGCAAAATGGAAACAGTTTTTTGGTCAGAAGAAATGAAGGTTCTTTCAGGTGGGGAAAGAGGCAGGGGCAGCTCCTTGGCCTGCACAGGCTAACCCTTTGCCACAGTTCCCACACTGCACTGCAAAATTCTATTTGTAAGCATGCTCATCCTATGTGCATTATGGAAACCCCTGATGAAAAGAATTTTCTCCTCTATATTTGAAAGCTAGTAAATCCCTTCTAAATAAAACTTAAATTCAACTGTGAAAAAGTGACTTGTTTTTGAACAACAAATTTATTCCTGCCCATAGTTCAGAGCTGTACAAAAATATTTCCTTAGTCATGTTTATTTTTGTAAAGACTGCTGGAAAATGGCTTCACTAATTTTTTTTTCTGTGTTGTTTGGTCCCGGATGAACATAAAATATTTCATATTTCAGTCACCAATAATATTGGTAAACTTTTACAGCAAAAGTACTCATAAAAACTAGTATTTCTACATTCATATCTATCACATCTCTAACATGAACTATTTCACCCTTGAGGAAATGTAGCTAATACAAATTTTTTTTTTCATTTTTCTCTATTTTAGATACATGATCAGCTACAATGGAAATCTGATATGTTAATTAAAAAACATAAAAAAAATTTCCAGTGGTTTCAAAATATGGTTATTACTAAAAGTTCCTCTTGGAAGGATTTTTTTGCCTAAACCCATGTATGTCTGAAGGCTAATCTCAGCCGATGAAAATAAGTCTCTGTAATAGTGTTGCTCTTCCACAGTCTCTGAATCCTAAGCAGCCTCATTCTATTTTATATATAGAGAGAGAGATATATGTGTATATGTGTGTGTGTGTCTGTATGTGTGTGTGTGTGTGTGTATTTACACACAGGTTACGTAGTAGTCTGGTCTATTTACCTCAATGAAAATCATTAAAGTCTCTGCTGTTCCTCAGGTTTTCTTTTCCTGTAGCCCATATTAGTGTTGCACTTCATCATATATGCTTGCATAAATACACAACTCTGCTTCTCTAGGGACTCATATGACAGGAAAAAATCCCACAATTCTTATACATGTTCATCTATGAACAAGACACCAGTAATCAAGATGCTTTTTTAAATTTATTTGTGTGTTCTGTTATTTACAGTAAAGGGATTTGAAGACTTTTGTATGGAGAAAGACCCACAGTCTCCGAACATCTCTGTAATTCCTACATAAACTGCAGGGGTTCTTGATGATTTGTATTTGTCCCTAGATGCATCCTTTGGCCAGAAGAGCAAATATGGTGAAGCACAAATGATGAAGTAAAAATCTATATCTGAAGTAAGAACTAGCAGCCTCTGATTAGGCCACAGCAGAAGTGATGGTTTAAAATACATTAATAAAGAAACAACACCTTGACAAGCTAAAATGTCAGATCCCTCTTCCCATTGTTGCTAGGAACCACAATAAATGTTGGTGTCATCAGGGGATGACTCTTTTCTCTTTTACTGTCTGCATCTTGCTGCAGCCTGGTGTATTCAACCAAGCCCCCAAAATGCTGAGGGGAAGCACAGGGGAAGACAGCTGCCCCTCCTGAGGACTGAAGGAGGAAGACATAAACATGACCTTGGCAACGGACAATGATATGACTAAAATTCACAGTGAGAATGGCAAATATGGGCCCTGCTTTTTTTCCTTGACCAATTTAATAGGCACAGCAATTATTTATCAGCAAAAAACAATAGACCAAGAAAAGCGAATCTGTTCCCCTGGCCTCCCTCTGAGCACTTCTGGTCTTCCCCTGCTAGAATTGTTCCCTGCTGTTTCCCTCTTTGCTCCTCATTTTCGCTCCATTCAGTAGTTCCTAGGCTCTCAGTACACCATGTGTCTCCAGTGTCATAACTTAATCTGATTCTTCTTTCTTCCCTTTGATCACAGGTCTTTCCTACAAAATACTTTTCCATTTTTACACTCTTTCTTCCTTTTAGGAATAAAGCTTTGCACTGGGACCTATTCATCTCATGGGAGGCAGTGATTTTTACACCAAGAGGGATCAAGTGCAGTTTAATTTTATTTTTTCAATTTTTTTTGACAGAGAGTGTGTCTATTTTGCAGGCAGACGTTCACTCTCAGTTCTCAGGTGCGTGAGTATTTGCAATTATATGGTGCAAAGTCTCAGTTAAAGTAACTCACAGGCTTAGCTGAGATCCAATGTCAAGTTAGCAGCAGTTATATGGACTTGGCTTGACACAGTGCAGACAAAGTGAGGCAGGATATTCTTCTGTCTCATGCTTCAAATATCAGATTTGAAAATATTTGGTTTGTTTTGAAGGAATGCTATCACAATTTTAAGATTGAGAAGATTGTGTAGAAGAAAATCCTGATTAAACAGAAAAAGTATTGAACAATAGAGGAACTCAAGAAGATGCTTATGAGCTTGCATAGCACTTTCAGGGCTTGAAATCTGTCTAGCAAGAAAGACAGAAGAAATTTGCTTACATATCTGAGAGTATCCTTTTGGACAAAATGTCCAGCATACAGCTGGATAAACAAATCATATGATGGGTGAGCGGCTGGTTCACAGATTAGGCATAAAGGGTTACAGTGAAGTGGGTAACATCAGACTGGTGACCTTTCACTGGTGGGGTTCTACAGGGCTCCATCCTTGGCCCTGTGCTCTTCAACATCTTCATAAAT
>VZTA01007698.1:37588-60442 GCA_013398855.1 Mohoua ochrocephala
GCTCTGCTCTGCACTGGGGCGGCCTCACCTCCAGTGCTGGGGGCAGTTCTGGGTGCCACAGTATAAGAAAGACATTGAGCTGTTAGAGAGTGTCCAAAGGAGGGCAAAGTAGGTGGAGAAGGGCCTTGAGGGGAAGCCACATGAGGAGTGTGAACACTTGGTCTGTTTGGCCTGGAGAAGAGGAGACTGAGGGGAGACCTCTTTGCAGTTACAACTTCCTTGTGAGGGGAAGAGGAGGGGCAGACACTGATCTCTTCTCTGTGGTGACAGTGACAGGACCCAGAGAAACAGCATGAATTTGTGTCAGGGAAGGTTGCATGCCAGGAAACGATTCTTCCCTCAGAGGGTGGTTGGGCACTGGGAACAGGCTTCTCAGGGAAGTGGTCACAGCACCAAGCCTGACAGAGCTCAAGAAGTGTTTGGCCAATACTCTGAGGCACATAGAGTGATTCTTTGGGCTGTCCTATGCAAACCAAGAGCTGGACTTGATGATCCTTGTCGGTTCTCAGAACCAGCTATCTGGAGGTGCTGGTATGGAGCAGGACCATGTGGGAGACAACTGGATTTCCTAAACTTTCTCAAGTATTTTCTTTTTCCCTGTCATGTAAGACTTGATGGACCACAAATAAGAATATCCTGAATGATCTCTGTGTGTGTGATGCCTTGCTAAAAAATCTTTTGTCTTGAACTTGCAGAAAAAGAAATAAAGTCTCAGAAAGAGAGATTCTTACTTGCAAATATGTTGAGATGAGAGAGCTAAATCTTACCCTACCTCTGGCATTAGTAAATGAGTTATCCTAATGTGTCCTTAGTACATTGTACTTTAGGCTGTATTTAAGCTGTCAGGGGATGTGCTGAATAGCATGCACTGTAATTCTGGTTTGTGTGGTTCCAGTAGCAAATGCTGAGCATTGCATGTAGCATTCTCTTTCCACCTTTCTTTTCCCTTTATCTCCAGAGCTCTTCCTCTGCCCCCAGTATCTGCTGCCAGCAGAGCAACAGTGAAATGTCCCTACTGATCATTGCTCCTTGAGGCGGGGAACACTCATATTTCCTGGGGCTCAGATATTTCACTCTCCAAGACTAACCCACAGGAGTAAGTGGCTCCAAGACCAGAAATCTGGAGAATTCCTTGTTTTTCCCCCCGGGAGTATTTTAAAGATTGATTGACACGTTGAGATCAAGGAGGCTCTCTGAGGCCTGAAGAAACAAAAGGGATGCAACCAGAGTTCACAAACACATTTCCCTGTGATCATCTTCTCTTTTCAAGCACTCCTCATTGTTTGTTGTAGGGCATGCTGACCATATGCCTTGCTACCCACTTGATTCCTTATATTTGACAGAGAGGAAACCACAGTCCCAAAAGTGTCTGTTTTGAAACTGTTTGAGACCTGCCACATCGATTTCTGTTCTCTCTGAAAATTATCATTATTCTCTCGTTGCATATTATTTAATTTGCTTTTAAAGAATAGAGAACCTTGCCTAGAATGCCTGTGACAGATGATCGCCCTCTGATACATGTTAATTTTAACATCCTGCAGTCTTGTCCCTGTATGTAAAATATGTACTTGAACTCGGCATCATGTTTTTTGCTCCTGGGGGGAATCTTATTGATTGTGAAGAAACTAAATCAAACAAGCTTTGGAGAATCAGATGGAATGCCTCACAAGGTGTGATTTTGAGGGCAGTTTTGGCAGTCCTTATGGCAGTCACTGAAAGAGAAAATATGCTGGCTCTACTTATGGCATGTTAGTCACTCTAAGTAAGTTTAACACCTAGAATTTTTGAGTTTGGTTGGTTGTTTTTTCTTTTTACTTTATGTGAAAGCTAACTTCTGTTTCATTGTAGCTTTTCTGTTCACTGTGGCTAACTGATGAAGCAAATGGGTTTCATCTTGTGAATTCCAAGCTGTGAAACCTAAAACTGTTCATATGACAGCTTGTTAACTATTTGTGACCCAGAGACAAGAATATTGGTCTCGATCACTATTAAGACCAGAAGTTTTACTCTTTTTTTCTTCCTTATTTTGATCTTTTTTACATTTTAATGGAACATAACTCGAGACCTAGATGGAAAATGTTATAAGAACCAGATATTGTTTTCAATCCAGATTCAGCTGTGCACTTACTTCATTTGTAAAATAAACTTCATTTTTATCCTACAATTCTATTTTTCTGTACATCAAAAGATTTATAGTCTTAAAACAAATGACGCCTTTGCAGTTTAGAACAGCATATGATTGACCAAGCTGAACTGTCTTCTGATACAGCTTCACTGAAATGTGTTACGATTGTATCAATTTATCCCAAAAGGACTTCTTGCACAAAATACTAATTCACTGTAATTCTCAGGAAACAGTGCATGAGCGTTTTATGGGGATTGAGAGCTGGATTTGAAAGATTATGATCAGGACATAATTGTAGGGATTCAGTGCACCGGATAATGCAGTCAATTGCTCACTTCTGGTTTCAATTAACAATCTTCCAGAGACAGTCAGATAGAGCCTCCACCGGCGTGGATCAGCATAGCTGCACTGAAGAGAGGAGAGAAATACCACTCATTTACACAAGCTTATTTTCTCACTTGGGGCAAACTACATGATAATGAAGCCCACAGGTCATAATAAATGGGGAAAACATGTGAACGTCAATAAGGATAAAGAAATAATAAGAAGGCAACCTAATGGACGTAAGATACCTGAACTGAAGGTTAAATGAGATTCTAGGCTGGAAAATACAAACAAATCTATCTTGGGGGAAAAAAAGTAATGCTGATACTCTGCTCCAGCACAGAAAGAAAAACTTAGAAAGTGGTAATTGTATGCGATTTGGAGGAAGTACTCAGATCGGAATTCGACTCTCAGTGCTCATTGACTTTCAATAGGGTTAGGATACTATCTCCACTCTGTACACTCAAAAATCAATTCATCACCTGGCAGTAATTTATGGTGGTATATTCAGGTTTAGTTAGTTTGTTTCTTTAAAACATCTAATAGAATGTGGGGATGTAAAACAGGACTTTCTTTTAGGAGCAGAAAAAATGAATTCAGGTCTCTCCAAAGAATCTTTATGTGCATCCAGAATACTGCTCATGTTTCTGGAGAAATCCTCTTGTTTTAAACAGACTAACTTACAAAGGAATTAATGATACCTATACCAGAAGAAGGAAGACAGTTAGACAGCTACTTTCCAAATGTATGTTTTGTGTTTTCTGTCATGGCAGAACAATGAGATAATTTGGGCAAGGTGTACCAAGCATTTTTAATGTTATGTCTCATTGTGTGCAGAATAATGGTCTGGTGTAAACTGCAGGAAGCCATGGTTAAGGACAGCATAACCTCAAACATACACGCTACTAGATGAATGTCAAGTAACAGGACTGCCTAAAGGGGAGGACTGGGCAGGCTTCTATTATCTTTTCAATGTCAGCTTTTAAAACAAGTACCCAGATGCAAAGCCTTAGGTTCTTAACTTGAAAAAGGCTTTTACAAAGCAGAGAGACTCTTCTGGTTGCTAAGGTACCTTTTTTCCAGAAAGTGACTCCAAATGGATGTGATAATGAATTAATGGAGAAACTATTCAACATTGTATGTCTTAAGAAATAATAAATCTGAAAAAAATATCTGCTTCTGGTAGTCATCTTGTTCAGCCACCCCATGTGCCTTCAAAAATTTAAGAGATAGTATTTTTTCCAGTTTATACCATAGGCTCAATATGAGATTGCAGATACTCATTTTTATTTCTCCATGCCTTTGTGTTTCTATCTCCAAAATAAAGATGATATTATGTACCAAATGATGAATATCCTTCCCCTTTCTATTTTTAAAATTTACTTTCACATTCAAATACTTCTTTCAGTTATTCCAAAACAACCTACCCAAGAAACTATTTTATTACAGAAACACATCACTTGTGAATAGTATAGAGAATGATAAGAAATGCATGGAGGGAGATTAAACAGGGGTTCTCTGTAACTTGCTGAGATATTAACATATATTTTTTTCTGCATAACACAGACAGTTTTTTTCTGTAATGCTAGGAGAAGGCTTTCTATTTGCTAACATTTTTCCCTTTCTGACTCTTTCAATATGCATATATTTCTCATGTTACTTTCTGCACGCTGCTATTCAAGATTTCCTTATATGGTTTATAAAAGCAACCATGAATTCCTTACCCACTTTTAAGCTTTTATATCAGTGGCTTCCTAATTTCTTACACCTAAACTATGACTGCCTCCCCTCCAAGCCACCCTCACTGCCATCTGTCTCTGTGCATACGCCTGCCTTTTTATGGTTATAACTGCCCCACTGTTCTGCAAATAGCTTGCAAATGTTTGCCCTAAGTAATCTACTCCATTTTCCAGCAGATAGCGATTTTTATCTCCTCCTCAGTGAGGCTGGTCTGCATAACTTGTTCAGAGAGATCCTTCAACACTAGATTAGTTCTTTGGCAGTGAGAAGGGGAACAAATCATGTTTCCAATGTTTCATAAACTGCAACTGGCCTCTGGTAAAAATCAATCATCAGATGACTGTCAGGGATATTAAACCTATGGACAGAGGTAAAAGGAAGTGGTTTTGCTTACTTGATTCTCAGTGTGGATAACCTGATTGAAACTCAAGGTCTTGCTTACCTCAGTCAAGTTAGAAATGTTACATCCTTTGTGGGGACCTTGCTATCTCTCTGTACCGCCTAAGCAACACCAGTCTCTCAGTCCGAAACTCCACATCCTTCTCTTTTCTTTGCTCTGTAACAAATGCCTGGTGCAAGTCCACAGGAGGAACTGTCAGGACCTTGGCCACTGAGGATAGGAGAAGTCAGATTTTAGAGAATGTGTAATTAAATGATTGGCTTTTCTGAGTTCATATGTGCTGAGGTAAGCCTAAAGTGATTTAGGAAGGAAGATGCTGGTTTGTTCTTTATTCAGGTGTCTACTTTTGAAGTCTGTTTAGCAAAGTAGGATGAAAGATCTCCATAGAAAAGGGCTTACCCTGAACATGAGTTGGTCCAGATGCAAGACTTAAGGTTCTTACATGATGTTGGGACATGACCTCTTAGACTAATGAACCTAGTATGCCATTCCAAGCACCCAGAAATACATGGGAGGAGTGGGAGGATGATCCCAGTGTGGGGCACCATGGGTTGTCGTGGAGCTGTGAGTCTTGCTATGCAGCCAGCAGCAAAAATGGCTGAAAAAGACACAGGAAACAAAGTTGTCATAGAGGTGTTAATTTGTATTATTTTCCCCCAGAGTGAATATACTTTTGCTGAAAAATGCAGGTTATGTCATCTGTCAACTGTTCAGAGCCCCTCAAGAAACTTCATCTGAGTACCAAGACATCTTGATTCCAACCTTAGTTCAGACATTTCTTGGCAGAAATGTCATTCAGCTTCTTCACTGCTCAGTTGTTACCTAGAAATTTCTTGGGTTTGGATCGGATCCACTAGCCAAATCAGAGCCTGTGTTGCCACAAAGCCCTAAACTTTGGTGTCATCCCAGGTTGGACCAAGCTAAGTATTTGAAAATTAATAGACAAATCAATGCATTGAGGACAATAATCTCAGCAATCACTATTGTCCACTACGTAACAGCTGTGAGTGGCACAGGCTGAGAGGAGTTGTGGCAACAGGAACTTGCACTGATTTTGATGCCCTCCCCAGGAGTTTAGCGTTTTACAGAGTGCAGCCTGAACTTATTAACTCTTTATGGGCAAATCTGTCCTTGTCCAAGCAATTTCTCCTTCCCAGACCTTGCACTGAAGTTTTCCTTTTGTCTTCAGTTCATGACAGACTCAAACTTAGGACATATGGAGTGTAATGCTGGGTGGTGCATTGGAGTATACTTGAGGGAGTATGCATATCTTTTTTGTTTAGACTAAATGATTTTGCTGTATGAACAGTCAAGCCAAACCCCATAAATTAAGTCTTCTTTAAGCTGTATCACAATATTGCTCATAATGTTTTGCGTCCGTATGGCTTTCACCTTGTCTGGACTGCAAAAGGTGTCTTAAATAAATAAATTCAACTACGGTACATTCAATGCCAGTATTGCTCCTCCCTAAAATTTCTGGACAATGTTTGGAACTATAGAGGCACAGATAATGTTTACACTGCAATCCAGGTACTTATTTTTCTTCAATAGTCTGGAGGATGTCCTTTGCTTTTTGTTTGAGTATAGCAACTGTCTTTTGTGGGAAATGGCAAAATATAAGAGATCACAAAGCTCTGGGCATTTGAGTGATTTTTCAGTTTAAAATGGAGAAGACTAGTGCTGACTGAATTGAGAGAGCAAAGAGGAATGCTTCAGTCCCTGTGTCTTGCAGCTGCAGAGCCATATTTCAACTACCTCACACATATTTTGCCAGTTATGCTTCTGTTTTAAATCTGCTTATCTGCACAGTGTTTCAACAAGAAACAAGGCATGTCCTTCTCCTTATAAGCTCGATCTGGCAAGGCTGTTTCTTAAGGTACCAGTGTAGATATGAAGCCATTGCTGATGACTGATTGTTTTCAATAATCCCATACAATTTTGCCACACTGTGGTGCATGGGTAGGTAATACCACATTAAAATGGTCTTTATCTCTTTGTTGCAGCTGCTTTCTTCAATTCCATTAAACCTGTTCATGATCCTAGTTGTGTACATCCAGAAAAACATATATTTGTGTCTGCTACCTCAATATCCCTAAATGTAATGAGGCAGGTGTGTGAACTAGTCACCTCCTTCTGGTATGAGTTCACTTCAACATGAGATCATTGGTTTTTTCAGTTACTTTCTCTCCTGTCCTTCTACACTGATATTACAGATATCAGGGTGCACCCTACTGTACCACTTACTTCTAGTGGTAGAGGAAGAAAATGGATGCTGTTAAAAGTGTCTATGTAACCAGCCCACATGTAATTTAGTTAAAGATGTCTTATATGCTAAATGAATACGTCTGCTGCAGCTAGAGGAGCTTTGGCATTCACAATTGATTCAAAACTATATATCCACGGGGCAAATAAGACAATTAGGAGGTGCCTGTGTGGATTTAACTTTTAAGGATAAATGTAATTCACCCACAGACTTCTTCATCCATCCCCTTTCCACAATTCAAGATTTCAAACTAAGCATCAGAATAATTGAAGATTTTTCAATGCAGATGATGTGTTCTTGGAGTGAGTAGGAACACTTGTGAGGAAAACCCTATAAAAGGTTAAGTTTTCAAAGGTTAAGAAATGAATGGAACTCTCCTTGCTCTTTTCCTGCCTCATGCTTTATGGAAGGCTGTCCAAGTTTCCCACTGCAAAAGAATACTTCCTCTTGCAATTTTTGGGTTTAGTCCCATATTTATTCATTCAGTGCTCAACCTTTCTACAGCATAAAATTCTGTTGATATAAACAGAATTAGTCACATTGAGTATGTGCTCAAACATTTCTAGGCAGCAGCTCTAAGACAATACACAAGAATTTGTCTTATCCAACTCCTCCTTTTCGTATGAAATTATTTTTTTATTTATCAAAGGAATCAACAGCTCTGAAACATTAAAACAATTTTCAAATCCTCTTCTGAACATATTTGGCTAGAAAAAGAAAAAATACTAACTGTCTTGGAAATAACAAAAGTATAATCTGCATGTTCTTATTTTTAAGGTTGGAAAAATGAAGCATGAAAGTTGTCAGAATTCCCCAAGGACAAGAAATAAAAAGGTTCATTTCCTCATTCCAAGATCCCTGGAACCCACAGACGTCTCCCCAGTCCCAGGCTGCATGCCCTAAAAGCTGTCTTCTCCCCATTCAGACCTTCACACCTTTGATCTCTCATTTCAGTGTTCTGTTGCTTTGTGCTGAACACAATGATACCTTCATACCCAGAGAACTTTCTGAGAGGTGCAATGCCTACCAGCACCCACCTCTGTTCAGGTTTCAATAAATATTCCATTCAAAAACTGCTGTAGCTTCTCTCTGAGAAGTGAATCAAATTCTCCTTCTCCTTCAATTTTACTAAAAGTACATAAAAAGGAACACACTGAAAAAATTTTAACAAGCTGAACACCTATTTCAGAATGTGTTTTCACATTTCAGGTTCTGGCAAGTGAAAGTGAATCTTTGAATAGCAGTTCATCTGCTAATTTGCCATCTCTGTGAAAATGTGGCATTTATAATTTGGGAAATATTAGCATTTCTTTTGCTTAAAAGCTTTTTTGTTGGGTTTGTTTTGTTTTTCTTCTTCTATGAAGAAACCCTTGGATTTTTCTTTTTCTTGACTTGTGCAACCTACCTTTCATACCTGTAAATGTTTACTTTTTTTGACCTGGACAATCCTTTTCACTGCAGGGATGTTCCCGTGATGATAGAAATGAGACATCATTTCTAGAACTTCTGAACAATCATCCAAACATTTTTCTTATTCATGAACAACTGCAGGATTGTTGGAACTTTCTTAACAAATTTAATAGTGGGTGTGAAAGAATTATTGAGATTTTTCAGTAGTACATTCCATGCAACTAAGCAAAATAAAGTGTCTCTATTTAGGTCAAACGAAAAAACCCCAATATTCTTAATTTCTGAAAAAAATTTTTAAGATTACTCCAACAGTAGAGAAGGCATGGCTGATGTAGAAGTAGACCCCTTGGGATGTGTTTTGCTTCTGATTGTGACAGATATCTGGTGTAGCAGTCACCCATGTACTCTCCTAGAGGAGTCTATTGATCTCTTTTCTCAGCATGGAAGTCCTGCTGTTGCTCGTGCACTGTCTTTGTCTTGCCTTATCCGTGCTATTGGTTAGTGTTAGTGACTTGTCTAGTGAGTGTGCGGATATTTTTGAGGCACTCCTTTTACTTCGCCACAGCTTAATTTATATCAGGCTGTGGTTCATTGTTAAAATACAATGAAAGCCCCTTCTTACTGGTTTTAATTATTTCCATGGTATTCTGGGGTCAGATGCTTATTTATCTTTATTTTCAGTGAAATTAATATAGAATAATTTATCTACACACAAACAGGAAAACAATATATGATCTTAAAACTGAGTTTTACCACACTCATACTTGCCTGCTTTCTTGTTGACTTTAGTAGGGATCTGTGGCCGAAGAATTATCAGAGCTGTATTAAAGAATAATATAATTCTTTTTCCTTTTTCTTAATGTAATCTCGGTTAACTCTACAGAGAAATAAAACTGCTGTGCTCATTATACTCTAAGTTAGAGATCTTGTGAAAACTTTTAAAGAATTCTCAGGATGTGCTCCAAATCTAAACAAATTCACCGAACAGATTCCAGTTTGCCTCGGTGATAATGCTGGTCAGGGCATTCATAGAAAGGCATATTTCTTTGAGTACTTAAATAAAAATAAAGGTGTCAAGAAGCTCAAATTATCAAAACCTAGAGCTGCAGCTCCTAAAAGAGGATGGTAACATCAGTGATCACTACACTGACACTGTAGGACATCAAGGATGAGAGATATTTTAAAGGATGATGGATTTGTCTTACAACACACTTTGCATGGCTTAAGCATCATTTATGTTAAAATCACTGTTGATTTTGAAAGAGAGACTAACACCTATCTCAAAACTCTAAGAGTAGCCACCCAGAAATGGGTTATCAAGAATCTGTGGACAGGTAATGAAATAAGAGTCTTAATTTTATGCCAGTATGCCGCGTCGCTTCCCTCGAACCACCCTCTCAGAGGGAATCTGCGGCTGTCCTGCAGCGTCCCTGGCCACCGGGCTTGGCCACTGCTGGCAGGAGCTGGCTGCTGTTCTGAGCTGTGCAGTCCTTCCCGAGTGGGGAAGGGGGCTCGCAGCTGGTTAATGGGTTAGCGCCGGAGGCAAAGGAGGAGGGAAGGGTCTTCGTGTGGGTTCCAGCAAGATGGTTTATTGTGGAGGGTCCAGGGACGAAGACACTGGGAAAGGTGAAAATCTGGGTTTATAAGGGGAACAGCACAACCTATTAGGAAAGGGCAAATGGGCGGAGGGAAACTTGAGGGACAACCGGGGAACAAATCGGGACTGGGGAAGGAGGGACTGGGTAGGGAGGAACCAATGGGGTGTCGAAGTGAAGGGAACTTTTGAGAACATAATGAATATTTAACAGGGGACATACATACTGAACGGAGGACATCCATAATAAACAGGGAATACAAACACGAGGTGGGAACACACATATGTGGCAGTGGTCCAATGACCACGAGGGCGGCTGCAGCCCTCCAGAGGGCTGAGGCACTGCCACACCAGTACTTTAAAAAAGAAATAAAACCCCAAAGTAAACCTCTTTGACTTAAAAAAAAATTCTGATTAAAATAGAGCAGAGGCTCGGGTCTTTCACTTAATATAGATTCTATGTGCATATATAATTGTTGTGCATACATAGTTGTTTAGGTTTGTTGAATTCATTTTTTAATTTTTAATTTTTTTTAAATTATCTTTGGTTCTTTGTTTCTATTCTTTCCTGCTGTTCAGAGAATCTATTTTGTGTGATTCATAGATGATTGAAGCTAATGCAAAGATCCCCATACACTCATCTATATTTGGGCCAAGTTTCTGGTTTTCTAGGTAAACATTCATATTCGAGGATTTTGTGGCTGCTTTCAGACCTGACATAAGTAACGTAATAAATATACAAAGTTCTGGCATATTTTGCCTTCAGGAAAAGGGTCAATGAGGAGTAAAAGATTGAATATAACTTAATGTCAGTCTCAGCTGGAATAATTAGTGTTCTTCAGTATCTGCAGCTCTGTATTTGCTCAGGATTTCTTTGGTTAAATGCTGATGGACTTTTCATACTGCTCATCTCAATCAGAAGTCCAAATGAAAAAGCAACATTATGTGAATCTGTAATGCACTGTGAAGACTTTATGTCTACTACACCAGCATGAATAAGTGTCTTCATAATCTGTTTTACCCTTTGGCAATTGACGAACACTGTGTTGATACAGATGGCAGGACTGTACTGCTTGTGTGATCTAAATGTGTTTGTTTATACAGACCCTGGGACTGTTGGTTTTCTGCTCCTTGTTTGCATCAGTCTTGTCTTTTTAGAAACCTATGAAAACCAAGATGTAAACTCAAACAGAGCCCTGTCTTTTGAGATAATTGAGACAATTCACATATGAACTGACAATTAGTGAAAGTTTTCATATCTGTCAACTTGTCACACGAAATTAGTCTGACCTGCCCACCAAACTTCTACAAATGTACGGTAGACTTGCTATGTTACAGATCAGTCCTAAAGACACATAACCAAAGTGATCTGTGATGTTATACACACCCACACTTCCCATAAAATTTGAATTCAAGGCAGCTTGCTCAGTGGTGAGACTTTGTGGGCAATGGTTATAAACAGGATGATTGTTTATGAAAGAGAGAGATCTGGAAAAAAACAGGTTTTTTTCTATGTAATTTCTTGTGCTGTGAAATGCATTTCTTCCAACAAATATAATAAAACAAATTTGTGAAGAGAGGGCCAAAAAGTGAGTGAATATTAGCCAGTCTATAACTGTAACTATCCCTGGTGCTGCTGAGGTAAGAATACCTTTTGAGAAAAACATAAGTTGAGACCTTGCTCATAAATGGAGAAGCAGATTACAGGATGTCACAGAGCATCCAACCAGTTTTAACAAGTGGGAATCGGAACTGGAAATCAGGCATCAATGATTTTGGAACTGCTGCATTGGATATAACCTGAGGTCAATCACTTGAAAGAGATACCTGTAGGAAAGCATTGCAAACAGATAAATTTCTTACATATTTGTGAATTTTTTTTGGCCTCAATAGCTTACTGTTGCTGCAATTTTGATATTCTAATGATGCTGTTTTGAAATAATTTCTTATTGGCTCTGCGTTCTAACTGAAATGAATGTAGTTTCTTGTCCTGAGACTGAAACAGCACTGAAGTGTTGTTTGATATGAAGTGACACTTGAAGTGTCTTGATATGATCTGGAATTTCTCATTGTGCATAAGTATTTATAGTCTTTGTTTTGGTCACTCTTGGGCCTAAGGCAAAGCCTACACTTATTCTTAAAATATGGACATGACCTCTAATTTTTGCCAAGTCACACTTTGATATGATTTGTGCTATTCATCTGTAGCCTACAAAATAGGTTTGAGTCATGAGACAATGAAAGCAGTTCCACAGAATCACAGAATTCACTAGATTGGAAAAGACCTTTGAGATCACTGAGTCCAACCTGTGACTGAACACCACCTTGTCAACCAGACCACAGCCCTAAGAGCCACATTCCGTCTTTTCTTAAACACCTCCAGGGACAGTGACTCCACCACCTCCCTAAGCAGCCCATTCCAATGCCCAATCACCTTTTCTGTGAAGAACTTTTTCCTAGTGCCCACCCTAAACCTCCTCCAGTGCAGTTTAAGACTGTGTCCTCCTGTCGAGGGAGAAGAATCCAACCACCACCTGGCTACAATCTCCTTTCAGGGAGTTGTAGAGGTTGATAAGGTCACCCCTGAGCCTTCTCTTCTCCAGGCTAAACAACCTCAGCTCCCTCAGCCACTCCTCATAGGACCTGTGTCCCAGAACATTCACCAGTCTTGTTCCCTTCTCTGGACATGTTTGGGCATCTCAATGTCCTTCCTGAACTGGGGGTCCCAGAACTGGACAAAATGTGCCAAATACAAGCAGAAAACACTTCTCTGGTCCTACTGGTCACATTCTTTATGCAGGCCAGGATACCGTTGGCCTTCTTGGCCATGTGAGCACACTGCTGGCTCATGTTTAGCTGCCATTGACGAGTACCCCCAGATCTCTTTCTGCCTGGCCGCTGTCCAGCCACTCTGTCCCCAGCCCGTAAAGCTGCAGGGAGTTGCTGTGGTCAACATGCAGGACCTGGGACTTGGTTTTGTTCAACCTCACATTGTTGGATTCGGCCCAACTTCAGGACTATTTGCCTTGTTTCATCTAAGTGTGTGTTGTTCTGGAGGGGTACCTCGGATGCAATCTGCTTTGATAGATCATGCCTTTCGCTTATTTATGTAAAAATGCCTAAATGCTTGTGATATTAAAATGCATCCTTTTTGATGCAGTATGGAAAGGCAGGATATAAATGGTATTGGCAGTTCCAGAACGGTATGTTTTTAACAGCGGCATGTGAACCGAGACATATAATTTCTTAAAATATATTTCAATCAATGGAATTTCTCGAAGTCCTGAGATCTATGCATATTTGTATCCTTCATATTGTTTGTTGTCAAAACAACAACCTTTCAGGACTGTCTTGTCAAATCCATATATGCCACGTATCTGGGCATTACTTTATAAATCTTTCAGAATCCTTAAGAGGAAGTAGTCTCACTAGTACATATTAAGAAGATTTTCCAAATCTTTCTAGCTGCAATAATTCTTTCCCCATAGGTATCATCTAGAACTTTTTTAATTTTGAAGGACAAAAGCATGGTCACGCAGTACACAAAGCTCCAGAATTTTGTAGCAATTAAGTTTTTTGAGTTCTCCAGTTTCTCAACAGCAGCATGAGTTAGGGAATATGCCACGCTGGGTCTGAATCTGGATTATGTCACTCATACAAAGCAGTAGTACTGTCTAGCAATTGTGACTTGCAGTGATTACTTTCTCAGAATTATGAGCACTGCATTGCGCTTTATTTCCATAGCTGTTTGATATTTAATCTCATGAGTAAGAAACAGCACATGAAAATTACAGTTCTGCTAACCTCTACCAAGGAAACAATTTTCAACCTCCAACACTTTATGTAATATAAAATGAGATTTTTGAAGAGATGCAATTACATCTCCTAAGTTATTTTTCTGAAAAAAATGGAAACGTTAACTCAAGCATGCTGCAAATTTGACCTTTATTTCAGACTCATTAAAAGGTTTGCTACACTTCCATCTATTTAGATGGTTAATTGCCTTAGCATTGTAGCCAAGTGTCCAATAGTCACAGGCTTTGTATGATGGCATCGAGAGTTGTGTACGGAACAGGTGAAACACCATATCTTCAACTGAGATTTGTGCTGGCTGGAATAACTAACTTAAACCATAGCTCAGGTTGTGGGAATATGGGTGCGTGATGGTGAGACAGTGTAGGAAAGGGAGTGGTGGCTCACTTGCCCGTGGGGAGACCAGATAATTTCACTGAATTCTAGAGTAGAACTCCCTGAGAGCCTTTCTTGGAAAAGTACTTGAAGTAACTTGAATAAATGCAGATAACCCAAAACAGCTACATATAAGAAACTTTTTGGAGATCTCAGGAAATAAATAATGATGGGCCAGATTTTGCTTTTAGGTAATACTGCTCGGCTGGGCACTAAGTCATAACGTAAAATTAAAATGAAGAGCAATACTGAACAGAAATCAGTTGAGTGGGCTTTTCAGGATAAAGCTCTATTGAAAATAAAAACCCAAAAACAACCCAGAAGAAGGTAAATGAAAAAGAACTGTTTTTCTTACAAACTAATGGAAATAAAGACAGATTTATACACGTAAACGTTCCTTGGATTAAATATTTACTCTCAGGTGGCTTCAGGATTGGAAGGAAATAATTAAAACCTGTAGATATAACCTGCATATTTCCTCAGAGCAGTGAATCCAGACACTGTTGGGCTAAATCTCTTATAAACAAAAGAAGGATTTTTCATAGTATAATTAGCTGATTAATCAATAATTGAGTAATTGCTTAGTTACATAAGGCAATACACCGTTTGAATTTCCTTGTCATGGATCACTATAAATTACTTGCAATAGCTGTGAAAGCAGTATAAGGAACTCATAAAAACGAGATAGGCTTGGAGGTTTATGAGACAATAAAGTTTAATTGGCTGTATTCCATTAAGGTTAAGAAATACCCATGTAAAAGAACAAAACAGTAAGCTTTTGAGATCTTGACTGTAATTCCATTTCCCTTGTAGACTACCTCTGCAGGCACATTCTAGGCTAGCTATCAGAAGAATACAGCTTGCAAAAGCTCAACCATTTCTCAAAACGCCAAGAGTGTTTTCATGTTTCTGTGTCTAAGTTCTTTCTTTCAGTTCATTATCCTGTTATTGTTCTGCTCTTTTGCTAACTTTTGTCACAGTTTTCCCTCTAATTCAGATGCCTAATTCATTCTAATTCTGGTATTCCATTAAATTTGTAAAAGCGTCTTGATGTCATTGGGCATTCAGTGACATTGGTGAGGTTATAGCTGACAAGAAAGTCAGCTTAGTTTTGTGACATTTATACTACAGATTTTTTAAAATCTTAAATTAGAAGGAATAAGTTAAATATTATTTAAATAATATTTGGTCAATTAATAAAATTATTACCGTGATTTTAAAATACATTTGATTTTACTAATAAAGCTAAGAAGTTGTTTTACAACAGGGAGAGAGAACAACAGAATTTGAACAAGCTGATTTACACCATCTCACAGTAGCAGAGTTTGTTTAATGAAATCACTGTTTTGCTGAACTTTCACTGAAATATTTCCTGAAGAGCACATGAACAGTGGGGTTGAATAATTTCTCAGAGATGCATTTGACCTCTAAAGGTAATGCCTTACTGTACAGTTGTCTAGCAGAGCAGCAGGGCAGCTCCTGTGTTTAGCAGAAAAGAGTGGGAGTGGAGAGGAGGAAGCTGTAAGTTATATAAAGTTATTCTGTGTGATTGTTCCAAAGATGCCTAATATTTTAACTCTTGAAGGTTGTATTGACCGAAATTATGCCTGGCAATGAAATTATTCCTTTGAGTTTTGTCTGAGACACCGCATATTTCTCTTCTTTTTTTTTTTTTTTTTTTTTTTTTTTTTTTTTTTTTTTTTTTTAAATAAAACATCTTAAACTGATATTGGAGAAGAGTTCAGAACAATTCTGTACTGGCAATCCTTTGCAACGATGCCAAGGACTGTCACTTCTTTCTTTTGCTTAGGCAAATTAATCAAGCACTGCACAGGTGAACTTAAAGATAAATAAATCCAATGGCTCCTTAATTTTCCACTTGGATGGCTAAGTGTAGCCATCAGCTAGAGTGTTATTTCTGTCTTTCTCTCTTTCCCTTGCAAGCAGATCAGAGAGTAAATTTAATTAAGTTAACATATATGGTGCTTTCCATTGAGAAAGCATAAAGCCATCCCCATTTCGGTGTCTGGTTGTGCAGTTTATGACTGCAAAAGCCAGACAGTCTCAAATACGATATTGACATCTCGTATGGGCAAGTGCTTAAAACAGCATATGGAGCTAAATTGTTCCGTGTCCTGCCAAAGTGTGGAAGAACCTTATACACCTTTGGGTCGGTTTTCATGCCTGAATTTTGACAAGCATCTGATTTATACACATGAGTTATACATGTTAAATTAGATAATGTGTATTAGATAATGTGATCTCCTTGACAGGCATCTTCCCATCATCACATGCAAGAGTGCTTTCGGCTATTAACTGTGGACAGCAGATGATGATCACTTCTTGACTGGTGCTGAAAGAGTTTAATTTCTTCCCCCAAGCCTTACAAATCCCACTGCAGAAGCGCAAATACAATGACAGCAGATACCAGATACTACACATGCTGTGGACAAATATTAAGCAGTTTTAAGTTGTTAAGCGTTAAATTATTGGGTGATGATGAACAGAAGGATTAGAGACTATTTAGAGGATGTGCTTTTAATAGTGACAAAACAGAATTGTACTGTCCACTCATCCCTAGCTGCTTCTGCTGCTAGGAAGGCATCTACCACAGACTTCTCTACATCGACATAACCTGCTACAAGAGAGCTGATTCAAAAATCTCTGTGTGGGGTATTACCGTGTTTTATTGAAGTACAAGTTTGTGTGTGTGTTCGTATTCAGACAAGTGAAAAAATAATTAATTGATGATGCTTGTCAGACAAAGTGCAGAAATTAGTTTCTGAAGTATTCTTAAGTCTGGTATCAGTTGCTCTGTATGCTAAAGGAGCACAGAATAAATGGAGAGAAATCCCCGAGCTAGGATCTTGAATGCCTTCATGGATTAAGGGATAATACAAAATAAATAGGTAAGTATAGAAGCTACTTTCTGCCAGGACTCATCATTTTCTAATTTATTCCCAATTCAGACTTGAGTAAAAAAAAAAAAAACAAAAAAACCTCTTGAGCATGATCTCTATTAATGCCAACTCTGAGGATCTACCAGTCCTATTACTTCTGTATGAATCTCACAACACTGAAAGAATTTGAATAAATACTTTTATTTCCTTTAGCCTTCACTCTTGATTTCTATGGGTAAACCTCCCAGTTTTTTAAACAGCTAACAAAGTCGGTATATTTCACCTGAGCTCTCTACTAACGACAAGAAAATAATATGTAGGATCTCCCACTGCATTCTTTTTTTATTATTCAAACTTCAGTTGAGCTTCCTGATATTGGGGGGGAAATCTGAGTAGGAATTTTAATTGTATCTTATTTGTATTCATTTATTTTACCATTTTTTAACATTCCTTTAAACTGTTAAAGAACAAAGTAAAATATCAATGAATACCTATTCCTTAACCTGAATTATTTAAAAAAAAAATTAGTATAACATATTTTATGTGTCAAAATAATATAGTCCTGATTGCAGTACATTTATTAAAAATTAGCAGTTTTTCTGTAGGCAAAGGTAATTAAAGAAATTATATTCATATTAGCCACTGCTTGATGTTGAGAAGGTTATTAGATTATTGGAAACTTTTGGCACTTTGGCTGGAACTGTTATTTTAAATGTAGTAATGGAATCCTCTACATATTCCCACTCCCTGCACCCCAGCCGTGGATACTCTCAGTAAAATTGCAGGCAGAAAACTATAAGGCATTGAAATAATATGCAGTTTTCTCTATTCTTCCATGGAACCAGTGTGCAGTATTGTTGTGTAACATTATTCTTATGAATACAATTGCCTACTTTCATTCACAATGAGATTTTTTGACTGCCACTAAATTTTTCCTTTTCTGGAGTCTTCATTCCTTCGGGTCCAATACTTCCTCCAGAAGCAACTGAACTAGTAAACTGCTGTATGATAAAAAGACCTCAATTTTAGGTGTTGTTGTCCAAGAAAGTAACAAACCAAATGAGAGACTTCAGGGAATAAGAATAATTTTCAGAAGTACAGTAAATTTGACCTAGAAGGAAAACCCGAACATTTTGCTTTGCATCTAAAGAACAGTGGAAACATAGATATTTGACTGACAGAAAAATTGCCTCAAGTAGAAAAAAATGCTCTATCTTCTATTCACATGGAGGATAAAGTAAAATTTACCAGGCATACAAAAAAGAGACAGCTTTAAATTATGCATTAGGACAGCTTTCCTAGTGGCTGATAATAAAGCACTCAAATACATTGTCTGAGGATGACATGGAGTTTCACTAACTGTAACTCGGACAAACATCAGTCAGGAATCAAATCAATATTGCTGAGTTTGCCTTATGCAAAGAGATAGGCTAGATGATCTTTAAATTTCACCTTCAATCTTGTCATTCTGTGGCAGTAAATATCATAAAGGAGGATCATGTTTTTAATAAGGAAAAGTATATTCCCTGTGCAGTGTCAGTTTATGTGATCATAGAGAAAAATGTGTTTTCCCAACACAATTAATTAGTTTTTGGAAAGAGTGGTGTAGAGTGGAGTGCTGCAATTTAGAAAGACAGAATTATTTGGTTTAGGATTAAAGTTTAAGTCCTGCTTTTTACATCTATATGGTGGTAATTTGTAGTCATAGACCAGCAAATGATAAAACCATGTAAAACAGGTTGCTGTTTCAAATTATATAGACAGTCTTAGTATATTGCAGTGTGACTTACCTGCTACAAGCACTAGAAATATTTGAAGTACTGGTGATACGATGTTCTGAAATTCTTCTGGGACTCCTTTTCTGACTTTCATCACAAAAGAAGAAAATTCTTTTGGAACTAGCCCGTCAATGCTCACTAGTTTGCCTTTCAGAAGTAAAGTACTGAAGAGCACACTGCTCATCTTAGCAGAAAGTGTGGACTTCTTTTTAATTTCTTAAACAAACTCAAAAAAAAAAAAAAAAAAAGCTAGAATCTTCACAGTGCTTAAAATATGATTAGTTGATCATTTAACCTAGACTAGAATAAAATAGATTAGACTAGACTAGTTTGCTCTGGTGCCTACTTCAGGACAAATAGCTAGCTTCGTTATATTCTCTTTTATTCAGTGAAAACTTAATTTTATATTAGACATAGCACTTAACAAGAGTGCTTCCATAGGACATTGGCTATAAACACTGCTTCATTAGCATGAAGTGGTGAGTATATGATGCTGTCAGAATGTGCTGTCAAGAAGCAATGGTCATCAGTGTTGTACTAGAAACCACATTTGTTTTGATATAATTGAATTCTCTTGTCCTGCACTTCAGTTTCACAGTGGATAATTAGACACCCAGAACCACAATTTAAATAACTCTTTTAATTTATGTGCTGTGCCTGGTTTTTATTTGCTCAGTAACCTTACTATTACTGCGTTAACTTTCTCTAGCGGTTTGACTTTTTTTAGACTTGAGATGTTAGACTGTTATAATTAATGTCCAATCATATATATATAGCAAAATCGTCAAATAGAATGGGATTGAATCGTGAGCCAAGTTATGAAATAAGGTTCGCGGTTCTTAAGCGCAAAGCAGGATCTGTGGGTGCACTTCTACTAAAGCAGTAAGAATGTGGGAGGCAGAAATCCTTTTATCAGTCAAAGGCCAGAGATGGTCTGACTGAGAGAAGTGCTTATAAATGGGTAAAGCTGTGGCTACTCAGGACATTGTTGACCTTGAGCACATGCGCATTGCCTTGAACAAATGTTCTTCTTGATACATGGGCTGCAGCTTGATATCTGAAGCAAAAATGTTTTATCAAAATTTCTCATTGGGAGCAATAAAATATTTGCTGTCACAAAGCGCTTGCTAGACAGTTTCAAACAACAAAGGCTGTTGACATCTGCTCTGACTTTGTCAGTCTCCTTTCTATAGAAAATCAGAGCTATTTTTCACTGTGTAAGGTTGCTCCTTATTCTTGGAAGCTAAGCATTTACTCCTTTCATTAGTGAGACTTTTCATAAAAGTTTTCCACCAAGCTTTCTGTGTCCAACTTTTTGCACTGCACTTCTATTTTGTACTGGAGCACAAACAGTTGTAATAACTTTTCTGTAAGGCTTCTGATAATTTCTTCTGCAGTTCTGTTGATAGCAAAAATGTGAACAAACTTTGAAAAATAACCTCACTGCGGGATGTTTTTCTAATCTCTCATTTTCATTTCCAGTATTTCCATCTACTCTACGCAGTTTTCTTCTACAATGTCAAATATGACAATCATAGTTGTAATCTGCTGGGTTAAATACACTGCACTAAAAATGAAGCATTTACTGTTTAATGTTCAAGAATAATTGTATTTCCTACATTTTTATTTAAAAAAAAAGAATGTTATTTTTCCTTGATACGGTTACTACCGTTCAATTTTCATACGTACATGGCCTGCGGATATTTTACAAAAAATGTAGTAACTTCATGCTGCATAGGCAAGTGAAAAGGACGTATTTGTTAAGATTAATGTAGATCAGATGAGACCAGACGCTGCTTGGAGAACAAAAAGTTATTGTGAGCCTTTGAAATTCTCATTGACTGGATTTGGAAAAAAACAGCATTTGTTTTTTACAACAGGAGCAGCTGGATGCTTGAAAATCTGGTCTTTCATTTGTAGGCTTTAGGCCTTTTTCTAAACAGAGAATTTACACTGGCTTCGTTAAAGTAACCCCAGGGCTTATCTACATGGGCGTTTGTGAGACATAAGCTAGGATATGAATTTTTAAGTATCACAGCTGGTTCCCATAGAGGGGATACTTTGGGATATAAGTGCCTTGCTGTAGTTAAGGTTCATCTACCAGCAGAACCAGTTCTTTCTGCTTTGTGCAGCTATATAGTCAATTACTCCTCAAAAGTTCCTGTTCTTAGATGTTATTTATTTATTTATTTTTTTATTTATTTGTTTATTTATATTTCCCCAGCTATTGAAATTGCTTTTTTACTTCTCCTGACAAACTTTCTTTCATTATTGCCTGTTTCAGGTGCAACAACCATGCTGTGACAGGATTATACCAAGTTAGTTTTGACTTCTGAGACAGCTTGTGTGCTTCTGCATTTATGTATTGTGTCAAAAAAAATGAGGATTTAAAACTTATTTCTGCCAGATGTGATAAAGAACTTACTAATTTGAATCTGGAGCACATTTAAATTCGATTTTCTGAATATATCTACTTGCTTTGTATTGACCTCTGAGTTAAAGAAAGTATCACAGAGCACGCTGATTGTATATTTCCAGTTCCATGGAAATTGTGACCTTTAAAATTCTCAATAAGCTTCTAAGATGCTTCAGCTGGGACATAGTCTTTATTTTTTTTATGAAAGCAGATGTCAGCTTCCTGTATTTTCACTCTCAATTTGCTAACTGGAGAGAGATGAAGGTGTAGTATGTAATTTATGGAAATTACATCAGTATGTTAACTATTTGTTTTTGTTATTCCCCTCATCTCTTTAATCTAGAAATAAGCAACCTCCCTCAATCTTTCTCTCCTGCTTCAGTGGGTAGTCTTCCAAAACACACAAAATACTGAACTCGCTAAGTAATAAAAATATTTACTTTGTGTGACAGGGAGAACCTTTATTTTCATTATTTTTACACCTTTATAAGATTTTTTGACTGCGTGTCAGAACTTTTATATATAATTCTGCAGATGCACCATTTTTGGACAATGTAAGAGAGAAGACAGAAATCCGCCCCCTGGAACCTGGGACTGGAAGAAAACTATGCTTGTGTGGCAGCATGATGACAATTTTAGCTAAAAAAAGCATCAGACTTGGTTGATATAAAGGTCCTCCTTTTTCTTTATTGGTTTTCTGTTATTTGCTATCATACCTTCAAGTGATGGGAACAAACCAAAACAATACTCTATGCTAACAAGGAAAAAAACAAAAGGAAAGGACATGTGCTTGCTTAGGCAGAAAGAAAAGTAGTTAAAGCCAAATACCCATCTGCACTTGCAACCTGCAAAGTGGTCATTTATATAAATGCAAAGACTGTACTGGAAGACTGCCTGCCTGCCCCTTATCCCCAGTCTCCAAACAAAAGGTAGATGTTGTATGTCCATTCTGCATTCACATTGTAGGCTGTAATGACTGATATTTTTCATAGTTATTTAGCTTAACAGAAGTTCTATCACATGGGTTTGGGGATTTTTGATAGGTAAAGGCTAGAGCTGGCAGAGAAAAGGGGGATTATCAGTGCTAAGGATATAGTTGGAGAGTTACAGAAGCAGCATGAATTACTTTTTCACATAGTGAAAGAAATTCTTAAAAGAATGGAATACACCAGTACTTTTTCCCCATTTGAGGAGGAAGCTGGAGGTGTATGTGGGAGGCGAATTCCTGCTCTTTAAAGGTTATCTGGACAAAGCCCCTTTTAAATGCGACAAGGGATAGCAAGGAGGAGGAAGATGGAGAAAAAATATGTAGAGACACAGATAGGAGGCATGTGTGCTTGCTAGGAAAGCAACCTGGCAAATTTGCTACACATCTTTGTTACCATTTGAGCCTACGGCCAGGAATGTAGCAGCCCAGGTTCCTGGGGCACTGGGCTGCCCTCCAGCATCTGGTCAGGGGACCCTCAGGTTGGAGCAGCTGGAGCAGGTAGCCAAGCTCCTAGCACCCCAAAGCAGTGCCTTGATAATTTCTCCCTCTTTTGAAATGGCATAACTACACAGAAATTGTATGTCATTCCCTTGTTTATTTGGGACAAAATTTTTTTACCGATGTGGCTTTAGTTGCACAGGGAGTGGTGGTAAGCAGTTCAAAGCTGCTGTTATCTATGATGTGGTTTAATTCCAGCTGGCAACGAAGCACCACACAGCCACTTGCTC
>VZTA01007700.1:0-22841 GCA_013398855.1 Mohoua ochrocephala
GCTAGTGAAAACCAGGGAAGATTCTAAAACCACAATCTGCTTGCCAGCAAGGCTGGATGATAAAAGGAAATGTTGAGTAGGATAAGAAGTGATCACATCTGATTTCAGTGGAATTTGGACTGTGGAAGGAGGGCAGAAGACATGCAGTTTGTGAGTTTAGGAGCCCAAATCCAACTTTCTGTGGGCAAAGTTGCAGAAATTCCAAGCACGGAATAAGAGTTTGGGGTGTGCAGTTCCAGGATGAAAATGATGCCCTAACCATGCGGAGTGATAGTTCCCACAAATAGCAAATCAGTACATTGCACAACCTGTCAAAAAAGGTCTACGTACAGAGGGGTGGCTCCATGTGTACTCATAGCCATCCACGTTTATCACAGGCATGATGTAGAAATCAAAGTGCTCCAGAAGGTTTGTCATGGTCCGATCTCTCTCACGCACATGGATTGCCTATAAAGCACAGGGGAAACTTATTAAAAGCATTTGTAATTGTGATTTTCTTACCTTCCTACAAAGGTACCTGGTGGCACGTGTAAAGTAATTGTGGAATTATCAGAGCAGTCTACCTGAGTCTGATAAGGCTCATCACATCATGGAAATTGCCAAATAGCAAAGCAGCTCTCTGCTTAGAAGTGCCAAAGGGAGAAATTGATACAGTCAGTCAGATACACTGCAGTCCTTTAGTGTTAGTGGGTGGTCACGAGATAGAACTGAAGCCTGTTAGTAGGAAGGTTTGAGCTTTTGCTGCTTTTATAAGTAATAGGAACCCTCCCTCCCGCCCAAAATACAGCAAGCCCCAAAATAACAAGTAATATTTCAAATGGCTGCCGTACGTAACATTTATTCTGAGTGCATTGTGAGTTTAATGCAACTGTATGACAAGAGTCAGTAAGATCTACATTGCTAATTTTGCCTCACAGCTCATTTTGAAGGCTTTAGTGATACCTAACCTGGTTGTTGGTCCATGACAAAGAAATAAATTTTAATCTAGGTAAGTGGGTTTGTTACTAATAGAATAGACTAAGTCCTTCATCATCTTTTTTTTTTTCTTTATGCCTTACTTAGATCACATTCTTTCATTTTAAATCCTTCCTGGTTTTCCTCAGGCAATGGACTTCCTTTGACTAAATGAGAAATGTCAATCTTTCTTAACGACAAAATTAAATTATAAAAAGTGGATCCATTATAAAGAATGCCTAGGATTTGCTAGGGAGAGCTGATGATTTTAGTGCGTGTGTGCAGATGTGTATTAATGTCAGATTTTAAAATGTTACTTCATGAAGCGGTATAGATACAAAATTTGAATTTAAACCACGTAAATTAGATCAAAGGGATGGAGAACCAAAATTTCAGCTTGTTACTTCTGAAAAATGCTGCAGGGACATGTCACTGGCAAAATGACAGCACAGCTGGTAATTATTTGGAGCAGCATGAAAAGGGCAAATGCATTTCTTTCCAGCGGAACATTGAAAGCTGGGATTATCAGTGGGTCACAAGGTACCTTCATCTGTATCTGTCCCTAACTCCTGCAATATCCTTTCAAATGTTTTAGGCATTGAGCTTTTATAGTTGTGACTGGTGACAGAAATAAATAAATTTATTATTTTTATTATTATTATCATCATCATCATCATTATTTAGTTTCATCATGGCCAAATCATAATTCATGTTTCAAGGACTCGTCTCTGTTGTTTCTCTGACTACAGTACAGGTGACTGCGAAGTCAGTGTCATCTAGTTCATTTTTACTGTGAACTTTGTTTTTGTGAAAAAGTCATAATAAATAATATCTCATAATGCTTTAACTGAGCAAGATGGGCAACCTTGTCTGGGCCAGAAAGCCCTCAGAAGCCTTTTCCTGGTCCATACCAGGGACAGGGCCAGCAGATCAGCATAAGGAGTTGAGCAGAGATGCCTTAAGTTCAAAAAGACCAAGGCAATGTATTTTAAAATCCGGATACAAACTGTGGATGTTGTACCTTTGGGTGCACCTTTGTTCGCTCTCCTGAGCAGTGTAGGTAGTAAAGATACTAAAGATAGATGTGACTATTTGTCTGCAGCCACACGTCAAGGCTGGTTAATCTAAGCCTATCCCATCAGTGATTAATCAACAGGCTCATCCCATCAGTGATTTTCTAGTTTCCATAAACTGGTACTATGGCTGGATATTGTTGGTCGTGTTCTGGAGGTCTGACATGAGGGTATCACTAGCAGGGACAGTACCTTCAGAAGAAGGTGGCTTGTGTGGTTTTATTCTCTGCAGATCCAGAGCAAAAGCAGGAGCACAAATGAAAAACGTGGAGTCAGGAGGAGCAGTAGCAACAGACACAAGAGTAGGTGATGCATCACAGTAAGTGGATTGCTGGTGTGGAGCTATGCCACGTCTGGAGCAGGCAAGTGTGGGATACCTGTTGCTCTAGGAAGGCATGTAGGGGAGAGGCAAGGGTTGTAGGACAGCTTGAACTCCCCCTGTGTGTCTTCTGATCTGCTCCAGGCAGTGCCAGATGTGGTAATATGGACACAAGTCACCATGTGCTGCGTGACTTGGAGCCAAGACCGCTCCTGTGACCCACGTGGCGGTACAGACATGGCCCTAGCAGATTACCAAACACGTGCTTTTTCTGGCATGCCCTCTCCATCTCTGACCATTCATAATGATAAATGTCTCTGCTGAATTTGCTGCACATACTTTGAAGTTTCTTTCATACCTGATAATACATTTGAGCTCCTTTGCATTCACCCCCTGTGACTTTCTGTTTCTCTTACACAGACTCCCCCTATCTACTGACATGCACACACACACACACACACACACACACACACGCACGCACGCTGTTGTGCTTGCAGCGTAGACACAAATATCATGTGTTGTGGGAGTAAATGGATTAAGGCTTTATGGATCCTAGAATGCAACTGGACAAAGGTAAATGGCATCAAGATTTTTTGCTTTGCTTTGAAAACAGTATTCAGATGTGATTATGTACTCACATGCCCTATGAACCACAGGCAAAAAGCAGGAGAAATCCATTCTCTAGCGTGGATACCACAGTCAATCCATATGGCATTTTTTGATTTTTCCTTGCTTTTAGAAATCTGACAAAAGAGAAATTGCATTCAAATGTCACCATCATAAAGGGTACCACATAAAAGTGAAAGTGAAAAGGTATCCAAGACGGAAGAAGCACCACCTGTCTTGTAGGGAGGGCTCAGACTGATCCTGGGCCAGGATGCAGCCGTTGGTTATGTTTGCATACAGTCAGAGAGCCACATTCAGGCTGTTTGCAAAGTCCTAACACAGGCACCAAGACTACAGCGAGACCTGAGGTCAAGTGAGTCTGTCCTCAGATATGCAGGGCAGCAAACTAGATTGGCTTCATCATCAACAGAGATGGGTATCTGCTGTGCCAGTATTTCATGCCTTTGGATGATGGCCTAGATGTGATAACTTCCTTGTGACCCAGAAAGTGAACTTAATCTGGTCAAATTTGTTTGCAACAGTAATGCATCTTACTAGAATGACTTAGGAAACACCTAAAAACCGTAAAAAATAGGCAGGTAGGTATAGATTTAAGGAAGTGTCCTGGCCAAAACCCATCATTTGCTTACAGTAGTACTTGGAAAGTTTTTACAGTAAGTCACAGCTGTACCTTCAGAACATAAAGCGGTCGCTTTTCATAAGATGATCCAATATATATTTTCTGGAGGAGATCAGAGTGGACTTTCACTACTTGCTCCATCCAGCGATATATCTGCAAGGGTGAAGTTAATGAGTAGATCTTCTCTCTATTGTTTTTCTTCATCCCTGAAAGTGGTCTACACTTAAATTCCTTCTACCTCCCAAAATCTTTACCTGATGGGAAAGAAAAACTAATAATTCAACCCACTTACTATTTGCCTGACTCTAATTTCTCCTAAAACAAACAGTAAGATACAGTCACAACACAGTCCAAGTGTAGCCCTAAAATTCCTCTTTAGTTCTATTTGTTTAAATTATTATTGATTTCACATTTCAAATATGTACATGTTTATTTTGCAACTTCTTTTTGCTGTGTTGACTGCCTTTGAATGACAGTTTGAGGCAATACATGTATGGGAGATTTTGTCTGGTGCTTCTTTCTCTCTCTTTGAAAGCATTACAATAAATAGAACTCTTAATTGTTGAGCAATACAGTGGTAATTATTACCCATTGATGATTTCTTTCCCTTTATCTCCATTCCCAACCATGAGAGAAGTTTCACCCTTCACATCTGCAGATGTTTACAACAAAAATAGCTTACTTCTTTCATTGAATGGTAGTTTTCATAGTATGAGGAAGATCCACGAGCATTGACTGTGTCGTTGACAGTCTGTTTTTCAATAATTCCTTCAACATCTTCTATCAAGACTCTGAATAACAAAGGAAGAGCACAACCTCCTGTTAAATAAATGACAAACAACTTTACAGAATCATTCATGATAACAGATAAAAAATACATACTTGTGTTGGATGGTCAGTTGCCTTAACTGAGCTTTTATGCTATTTATGTTGGATGCCCTGACATAGAAATGGACTTCTCTGTCCTTCTTGATGTTTTCAACCACAACAGGTTGCCAGAGAATGACCTACAAAGTTTCCAAAAACATTTTTTTTTTAATTGAGGAAAGAAAAAATATTCTTGCTGACATTTAATAAGCACTTTGAAAAAAATCAAAGCATAGGTTTTCAATTTAAGAGACTACCCATAACAAGCAGTTTAATGTTCCTTGTGTTGTGTAGTATTCTGCTACTTCTGGAAATGAAATGGGTGTATTTAAGAAATGTTTATAAAGACTTCTGCACATAAATTCATAAATCAAGAACAAAGGCAAGAACATAACCTTTTCTGAGATAGTATTTCTAGTATAATAGATATATTTAGCTGGTTATTATGTTACGTGTTTTCAAGTCTGCTAAGAGTTATGTTCCCTGAGGGTATTTGGAGAATTAATGAAGATCAGACCAGTCTTTGTAGTTATTGTATTCTCTGATGACTTTGATCAGGGAGGAAATAAGTGCCAGAAGGCATTTGAATATAAGTCAAGTTGAAGAAGCAGTACAGAGATTAGAAAGTGGAGAAAAATAAGAAAATGAGATTCTTCTTGGTAAAATTAAATATTTTACGATAATAAAGTCAGAAGCCAACATATTCAATAAAAGACTGAAACTTCAGAACCAATAGTACAAAAAGATCTAGGGGTGACAGTTAGCAGTAAATTAGGCATAAATTTAGAGTGTGAAGAAAGTCAACATAATTCTTGGATGCATTTTTAGGGTATTATACAGCATGAGGTCACCAGACAATAGGGTTTATTTTTTTTCCTTTATGGTGCAGTTGCACGAAGAATATTGCTTGAACGATAAGTGGTAACCATTAAAATTTGTTGGGAGGTACTTTTGTGTCTTCCCTTCCCCTTTCCCTTTCCTATTGCCTTTCCTTTTGCCATTCCCATTCTGTTTTCTTCTTATAGCTTGCCCAATTTATAGGCATGGAAACAAATTGTCTGGTTTATAACCCATGAAAAATATTTGGTTTGCATATTCCCATAAATGACTTGGAAGAAACCACCACAAGCCCTCTCTGCACTGAATGTGCTGCAGTTCTTCCTCCTGACTTCTTGGGCCTCCTGTGTACAAGAAAGTGAAGAATTAGAATAGTAAAAAAAGGGTGGAGGAGCATAGGTTTATATTGGTGCAGAAAAAGAAATGGATATGTGAGTTAACCTTGTGAAGGTGAAAAAGAGCAAGGAAAGTTATCAAAATGTTTCTAAGAACTTAAGGGAAGGATTAGAAGATGCTAATAGGGACAGCAGAAGGATTTTGGTGTGGGCATAAAATGGAGCCAAGAAAGACAGAGAAAGATGGGGCATAGACACATTTAAAAGCTTTCAGTCATACGAAACACATCCTCAGTCATCCTGTAAATTATGTTGATTGAGGGAATGGTTACACCTTTGTTGCAGTGTTGACTTCAAACTGGAAGGGTGTGATTGGACAAATGAAGAGGAAGAGATGTCTCAATTTAATTAAATACCCTTTAATCTGATGAAAGATAGAAGTAATGATAATACAGAAGTATTATTTAAGATCTTTTTATCTTCTAGATGCTACCTTTAGAAAAATACCACAAAAATCCTGTTCTGATCTTCAAAGATGTGCAAGCCATATAGGTGAAGATGACACTGGTCAAAAGTGCTGAGGTTCCCTCGCAAATATATTTCTACTTACTGTGTGTTGGTGGTTTGCCGGTTTTGCAGTGCCTTAATACACAAAATCAACTGCAGAAATATGAGCTCTGATTTAATTCATTACTGAAATGTTATGGAGGGGTCTCCTCATGTAAATCACAAGGTATTAGAGAAATGAAAACCAAGCATTTCCTGAGCTGATGTATTAGAACAAATGAATGGAAGTGGGCTAGATCTTTCTTGGAAGGGAGAAGCAGTATTAGGGAACTTGGGGGAAAAATTTGGCCTAGAGTTCAGAGAGACAGAATAATCTATTTACCTCAGTGGTGTTCAGTAAATCCTGAAGAGCTTCAACTTGTTCATTGGTTTGTGGGAGAGCCCACAGAACTTCATCCCTGAAAAACAAGGCTATTTAGGTAAAGCACAGGTACTTGGGACAGCTCCGGTTCATGCAGAAGTGGAGAAGCAGGCTTGGCCTATCTCATCTTCCCTGGCTTGGCTGCCATGAACTCAAAGATGATCCAATAGTGAAGATGCTGAATCTGGTTCCAGCCTCTGCATCTGCCAATCAGTAAAATCCATGAAAGAGATGGTGCAGGGATTTGGTAGCCAATATTTACTGCTGAATGCTGAGATTGCTCCTGGGAGCTGGCACCTGCACCACAGCCACCAGCCCCAGCTAATCCACAGTGCAGCAGCACCAGCTGAAAACTGGCTTAGAACAGGAAGATGGCTCTCCTGCTGTCCCCTGAGTTTCTCAGTCTCAGTCACCATTCAGCAGAGGCATCAGCCCTCCCAGTCTGCCAAAAGCCCTCCCAGGTTGGCAAAAGCCAAACATGATGTTTTGTGGATGTGCATTCCTACTTCAGTCAAGTTTTTCTGGTCTCTTCACTTGTGTCCTTCTGCCAGGTATTGTTTCCGATGGTCTGCACCACTGTCCTCCCCGTCTTTGCCCAGTAACTTATATTCCACTTCTATTTGAAAACCGTGGTCCGGACATGCTGTACATGACATGGTGCTTCCCAGCAACTCCATGCCTGACCCCACTGTTGGTGACAGAAGTGAAATTCACTTTCTGGAAAGAAAAAAGTAGCACTCTGCATTGAGCCCTGATCATCTGTGTCCTGCAAGTCATGTAGTGAAAAATTGCATTAGGTAGATAATTAAAATAATTTGTGTGTGTAGAAGAAGGAGACTCAGGGGAATGTCAGATCCCTATTTCCATTTCCTGGGCTGGGATGGCTCTCAGCCGTCTAATCACATGGGACTGGTGGCACTGCATAAACCAGGCACAATCAAAGTCCCTGCCAGCCCTGTCTGCAAAGACTGTCCTGAAAAGAAAGCAGGTAGGGCTCTCAAAACTAGAGTTTTCAAGCAGCATAACAGGATTGTCACAGCTTGTTGCTGTGACTGATTTGAAGCAGAAACCTGACAGCATCTGGCAACCAGGTGATTCATCTTTACTTTTAGCCAGGCTCCAAGCAATCACTGTTGTTTCTCATGCAGAACCAACAACATGCCAACCCTATTTTTGCCGCCACCATCATTTGACAGAACATCAAAAAACAATCAGGGATAGGCAAGGTTGGCAGTTTGCCTGTTTCTTTAGGTGAGTGCACTCCGAGGTGTGTGTTTGAGGCTACTTTGAAAATGAATCTGTCTTCTCATAGCTGAGGTAGTCTTTTCACACAGAGCCAAGAAAAGGCCTGCTGCATCTGATTTTGTTGCATGATTCCCACAGCCTGGGAGCGCCATAATGAGGAAGCTGATGCGTACTTGCACCCCACCATTTGTCACACAAATATGTTATCCAAGTGTGCTAAGTACTGAACAAGTGTTAGATTCCTCTCTAGCTCTTGTGATAGGACCTGAATACACTGAATAAGCTGATCAAAATTCTGTCCCTGCACTTCAGTGTGGTGAGTGTTAACACCCAAAACTGTAGTTGTTGCCCTTCTCTGCTTTGATTTGGCACTATACTCTCCTCTTTCATCTGTCTTCTGCGCCACTCTTTGTAGAAAACACCCAGACAAAAGCTTTAATTATTACCCTTATACCAAGCTCAGAAACGACCCTCTACTCCCAGCTTCCTTGTCCTGCCTGCTGCCCCTGTACAGCTGGACCTGGTCATCTTAAACACACCCTTTTCTTTCTGTTCTCATGCCCTCCTTCCCTGATCGCTCTTTGAGTTTGTCCTTGAAAAGATCCTTCTCATTCCCTTCCTCCAAATTTCTGCCAGAGTCCCACTGGGCTCTGTCACTGTTTCCCATTTCTTTTTCCTTTCCCTTTTACTTCTAGGTGAACAGAAGTCCAGCTGCCATCCCCACACGACAATACTCAGTTCTTACCCTGTAAGTGAGTAAGATACATTTCAGTTCATTTTAGATGGGTTTGATATCTTCATCTCAGCTAGGCACTGTCGTAATAAAGAAACAGGCACTTTAGGTGTCTGGTTAACCTGACCATCTAATTTAGATGTGTGTGCTAACCTGGTATGAATTGCCTTCTAAATACACATCTTTTTCCCCACTAGCTGTACAGAAAGGTGAAGGGGACTTGTTCCCATGCAGAGCTGTGTAAAAATTCCGTATAGTCAGATGAATCTCATTATTTTAGCCATTTTCATAACTGGGCTGGGAGGATTAGGCTCCTGTTTTCGAGTGGGAAATGCCATATTCTTGTTTGAGAGTCAGATACTCCGTGTTCTGTTTGATCATAAAGTAAATAAACCTTCAAGTAGCACAGAACAATACTGTTCCACTGAACTCACCTAAAACCGTGTTTGTTCCCCCTACTTTAACCCTCCCACCTCCATAGCAATCCACAACAAAATATGATTGCAACACAAAGGGAGAGGAAATATCCTCTTTTTAAGGCAGGAACTCAGCAGTGTTCACCTCTTATTGATCTGCAGAGTGGTGCAAAATCACAGAAGACCTATGAGAAATAATTCACATTTTATTTGTGTAGGTATTTTAGTTCTGGGAGCAGGTTGTATTTAATCCTAGGTTGCTCAGCTTTGCTTAAAATCACCACATGAGGAACTTATCCTTTTAGTTCTACTTATTAAAGCATTTCAGGTTTTTAAACCAGTTGTAGATGCAGAAAACAAAAGCACTTTGCCTGTCTTCATCTCTGACATATGTTCTCATGTTTTAAGAAAGCATTTGGTTTCAGGGCATTTCTGAAGTTTATCGATAGGTAACAATAAAGCTGCTTCTGAAACATTGTGCAAATACCAAATGGTTATTCAAAAATGATTTATGCCTGGAAAAACCATCATAAAATCTGCTTTGGAAAGAAAACAGATTGTTAGCACTTTCTAAAATGGTTTCTCTTTCTACCTCGAGAAGTAATTCATTTAAGATCTTGTTTTAAGGCAAATGAAGCAAATTATTTTTTCCCATTAAGTTTCAAAATGCTCTTTATTGGCATTCAAAAGTACTGAATGAACAGAATTGATTTGCACTTAGACCGAAAAGAGTAGTCTTAATATGATTAAAAACATAGGATTTATGGATGCAAAGAAGACTTAAAATAATTTCATTTCCCCCACCGTCTTTATGTTAAATTGAACCACGTATCCAATTACAAGGGCAATAAATATATGTCAGCCTTTGACAAATGTTTTCTCATGCAACTCAGAATTATTTTGCATCGATACTTTCCCTGTCCCACGCACCACACACTAAAAGCCCAGTAGCATCAGTAGATATTTACCTTGGACTAGTGAAGACCTGCTTCTCTTGAACCAAGATGAAAAGGGTAAAAAAGAGCAGGTAAAACTTCATCTTCGTGGCATCCACAACAAAACCAAATGCAGTAGGAAAGCCGAGGGTTCAGGACCCTCATTATTGATTTTAAAAATGTTATTTAAAGAGTAGTTAAAATTTAATACTGCCTCTCACTTCAACCCCAAGCTCCTGGTGGCTAAGTCAATATGACAGAGCTCCCTGGGGAGGTGCTGCTCATATCGATGTTGTCCATGTACGAGAGGATAAAATACATTTTGGACATTTTCATACTGGCAAATCACTTGGTCATCTCAGCCTTTGTGTTATTTTATTGCAGCTACGAACCACAGACATAAGAAAGAGCACCAAGCACAAAGCTTTTGTGATCCTCTAATATTTGTGGAGGTCCAGCAGCGTGCTCTACATCCAGCTCTCTTATAAGACATCACAGCCAAGCATGAATCTGGTTCAGAGCAGTGGGAATGAGGTTAAGTCCAGACAGAAAAATTCTGAACAGGAAAGCTTCTTTTCCTGGCATTTGCTAGCAGAGAAAACAAGGAGCAAGTGAGACATCTGTTTTTGTGGTGTTTTGACATCCATGCATTTTCCTTATGCCATACGAGGTTAGCTTTTCAAGAAAAAGTACACATGATTCTTCATCTCATTGTTATTAATTTTTGCCTGCCCCCAAGATTTGCTTCCCAAATCTCTATCCACAGTTATCCAAACAGGACATGCTGAAAAGCTGTGTGAATTTGGCATGTCCAGAATAGATGATCTCCATCTATGTTCTGTGCTTGAACAGCAAATCCAAACTTGACTAAGACACAGCTTATTATCCTGGTTTAAGTCCCCTTCCAGAGGGAATTCATTCCAGAAGAGGACTGAGGAGTGGATCAATACATACGTAATGGGGACACCAGGGAGCCAAGACCTGGGTGTGAATGGGGGAAATAAATGATTTGATGCTCTAGGTGTAGCTATACCCCTGGGTGAAAAATGCCTGGGAATGAGCCCTGGAGCTAAGGTTAACTAATGCAGACTAGATTGTGTCCATGAACATCCCCTAGAACATCTCTGGAGGGGTCCGGATCAGAGCCAATTCTCCAGCTAAGCAGGCAGCCAGGCCTTTGGAAGTCAAACACAACCCTGGAGGGGTTTTTTTGTTCTAATTGTTTCAGAAGGGCAGCCCTGTCTTAAGAAGCCAGACAGCTGAGTTTTAGATGACTGAAGTCAGCAGAGGTGAATCAAGCTCCCCAGTGAGCATGCTGGGGTTAATGTCTTTGTGAAAATACACCAACCCCGAAAGTCCCCAAACTGGAGTTGAGCACAAACCAGACACCAAAAGGAAAGGCAGGGAAAGGCTTATGGGAAGTGAAACCACTGATGCCTTACCTAGATTTTGTAGTTCTTATTTTATCTTTTCTAGATGTTCAAACAAATAGGAAGTTCTCGTAAGGTACAGAGGCCATTCCCAGCAAGGGCAGTGGGTTGATTTTTAAACCAGTGTTCCGATGATCTTTCCTCACACAGGCAAAAGGAAGCTGTCAAATAAAGATAAAATACAGGAGACAAAACTTGCTCATCCAGACACTCTTTTGTCTGGAAATGTTTGATGCACAGATATGAAGAAAAATTTGATCTACTGAGCTAGATTTAACAGAAGAGATTGAAAAGCCGATGGAGTTGGGTTGTTCTTGTTGAAGGAAATGAAAGGATCATATCTCTACCTGTCTTAGAGTGTTAATTAAGTGGGAAAAGAGAATACCTTCTGCTGCCTACCTAAGAAGAAAGTTTTAGACAAACAGTAATTGTAAGACATTTTTGAGTGTTGGTTGCTTTTCCAGTAGATTCTCCAGTTTATTGCAAAGAGACAGTTCACGTGGTGTTTGAAAGCTACTGATTTCCTACTTGCTTTTTGGTTTCTGGAATGCACAGGGGATATTTCATACAAAAAAAAAAAAAGGATGTTCGAGGAAACTCTAGCTGCAGCAGTAAATCTTTTAATAACCTTCAAGGACTTCTGAGAACCTGGGAAGTATTTCCCAGATTATCTAGGAAGAAAAATGCAGTCTTAAAAAACGCCGTGAAGGGCAACTGTAAAAACAATTGAGTTAATAAAAACATCTCATTTTGAGAATTTTAGCTGTTGCTTGGTTTTTTCCAAGGCGTTTCAATTATTTTATTGAAAATTAAGTTGTATTTCTATGCTCTGTTTTTAAAACCTAGAGGAAATAAGATTGAATTTAGAAACTGTTGCAATGTGAGGTTTTAGTTGAATTTGAGGAGATTTGAGATCCTTCTTTCTCTAACAAATTTATTTTTCTGTAATTGAGAAATTCATCAAAACTGATCATTTCCAGCAACCCTTTTAGCTTCTACTGAGTCAGCACTCCCTGGTGAAGAGCTGCTTGATCAAAAATTCTGTTGGAGTTCAAAGATTTTGCTGCTCCTGGGTTAACTATTCCTTCTCCACTGAGTAGTCCATGGGCTATGATGACCTGATGCTTGCAAGTGTTGCCGTAGCAAATATGACCAGAAGCCTTTTACTAATGGGGGACAATTTCAGTTGTGTAGGTTTTGTGTTAACTTTTAGGGTAGCTTTGGGAAATGCACAGGCTTTCATTTAAGGAGGATGAGCAGGTCTTAGTTTTCAGAGCAGGTGATTAACAAAGTATTCTCTTGATTTCTTTGTTGAAAATTATGCATCTGGGAATTAGGACTGGCAATAGATTTATAGCCTCCTGATGCCATTATTATATTGCTTTTTAAAAGATAATCACACTTTAAAGGCAGTTCTAAAGAGATGTCTTGACTCTTTTGGCTGAATGCTGTCTCTCCTCTCCCTCTGTACATTCCCATGTAGTAACACCAGTGTCCCCTGAACAGAGATTGGGTATTGTACCTCAGCCAGACCAGGTTCTGGCATATCTTAGTGTGGTGGTTTAAGATGTCAGTGCCCAAAACAAGGGCAGCAGAAGAGGCCAGCACTCGTGTCCCTGCTAAGTCAGGGTATCTATCATTGCTCAAGCCCTGTCAGCACACGCTGAGGTGCTGGGCTGTGCCTGGTCATCGTGCTGGGCTCCTGCAGGCTGCTCTTTTTGGTGAAAGAGAGCCAGACCTTGGAAAGTTGTCAGATAAAACAAGTCAAAGGAGAAACTTCTTGAACTGCTGCAGCCAGATGGTCTCGAGCAGTTGCAGCAGTGCCATTGAGTATCTCCAGTGACTCCCATCAGTGGCACCCCTGGTTTTCAGCAACACAAGTGTCATGAGATTTCTTTTTTACTCAACCATGATCTAAGTGTGGCTGTCTTCTTTGATCCTGGGGCTTGCACAATATCCAGGAGCAAGATTTTGAATAACAAGTCTCATCAAGATTCTCAGCTCTGAGTCTGTATTTCAGTGTGTGCTGAAGCCCACACTAGGCTGGTGCTCTCTTTTTGTAGCAGTAAACCTGTTAACAAGCACTCAGAAGGGGCAGGAGGAGCAGAGGTCAGCTGTTATCAGCAGCCACATCCCTCAGATCCTTTTCCCAGTTTGGGATTAGCATAGTCTGTTATGGTTTTGATCCTCCAGAATCCTCTTGTTTCCAGTTAATCAGGGAGTCCCTCCAGGGATGGGTAATCGTGCTGATGCATCCGTGTGACTGAAGCAGAACATAAAAGCCAAGTGAGTCTGTGCTGTCCTTATTGGTTCTTTAAATTCAGATTCAAATGCGAAATTATCTCATGAAAATTGTTGATGGGCTCTTGCCATTTTTTTGTGCATTATCGCTACTGATGAGGCCGAAGGTAACCAGTGAGCGTCCTTCCCACATGGGGGAGAACAGGACTGAAATCTACCTAAACTCTGATCTCTGTTGCTCACTGTGCGACGCAGCTGAGTGCTGTTGCTCATGAGCCACACAAGGATGCAATTAGTGTAACAGCTCTTTATTATGAATGTGGCAGAACAGAATTAGAACTCAATTTACAAGTCCCCCTTTCAAACCCATTCAGCCGTTAAGGCTGCATCATCTTTCAGTTTTCCAAGGCATATAATTGATAAATGATTTCTCCCTGCACACCTCAGCTCCTCATCTTTATTCATGAACCAATTAATCTCTGTAGGACACTGTGATCATTTACATACATGGCCAATGTCACCAACCTCTGTTATTTCATTCAGGAAACAATTCTGCAGCCCATGATACCACCAGGAGGGGAAAATCTGGACTATGTCTAAATTTCTGTTGTTCTGGCATTTCTCTCTCATGTCATTCTCAAATATAAAAATCAGATGCTGCCTGGGCTAGAAAATGATGGATGAACCTGGGAGGAAACAGACCTAAGCAGTAAGTTTCAGTCACGGCTGATAGGTATGAGCAGAGGCTGAAAATACATGTTTCCTTGGCATTTTTGAGGACTCAGTTGTGCCAGCCTATTTTATTTTTTTTTAAATTTTACTCTCTTTGCTATACACTTTACGTTTACAATTTTACATATCTTGCATGGCATTTGGTGGAGATTAAAAGAGTAGACCCTTCCTTTGAGCTTTTGGAGAATGCTGGGACCTGTTTGAAAGATGCCAGAGCCTGTTTGAGGATGCTGGTGAAGAGAAATTCCATTGAGCAAAGGTCCTGCCCTCTCTCATTCACCCCTCTCAGCTGGTGTGGTCGCCACCACCATCAGTCTGTGCAAGCAGATCCACACTGCAGAGACACCTATCACTGTTCCAGCATCTGGCTCCAACTGCAAATTTGGGAAGTTTCCATAAATTTGGGAATTTTCTGGAGGCATTTGACTGGTATGCAAGGTATGCTGTCTCGCTGCATGGACAGCATCACACCAGGTAGGTCTGAGAAGCGTTATGGGACACTGGGGCCACATTTCCCTAATGCCAATTGTGATTTGACAGTGCGGCAAGCAGTGGATGTAGGGCTGGTGGGCAGGGCCTGCGTCCCTCCTCAGGAATCTGTTACTTTTCCCTGCTGTGGCTGACTGAGCCTTTCACTGTCCCATTTCTTAGCCACAGGATGGTTCCACTGACACCCAAGCAAACACAGGCCTTGAGGAGAAGGCATGTCGAGGCTGATGCTCCTGAGGCTTGTCCACCACCTCTTAGACATGCAGGGTGTTCTGCTCCAGGGCTGCAGAATCAAGGGAGGGCACGCTGCTGAGGGGCTGATCAGAATATCTCCCCACCTCAGTGACAAATGGCCGTGTGCTCTGCGGTGTTCAGCTTGCTGAACTGCAGTGAAGAACGAGGACAACCTCACAGGCTGCCAGCGCTGCCTGGCAATGGGATGTTGCTTCTCTGCCTGTGTGAACCAAAGCAGCACCACGCACATGAATCGCCTGCTCGGAGATCTCCTGAGTGGATGTGTGGGGCTCCTCTCTGTGCTTTATGCATTTACAGATATTCATTGCTCTATTTCCTTAGATCCTTAACAAGTGCACTAAATGAGTGCCTGTGATGCCTTAAGTGGCCACCTAAAACACAGAGACTAGACAAGAATTAAGAGAGTAAAAGGAGGTGTTTATTTGAAGGGCTTTCAAAGGTGCACCCTGGGCAGTCAAAAGGCTGCACCCAAGATGGACGCTGGGTCACGAGTTCTTCACACTTTGATAAGTTTGGTTCATTTGCATATCAGGGTTAGTTCTCCAATTATAACCTCAGTTTCATGATGTAATTACCCCAGCTTTTCCCCCCTTTTAGAGGCTTTTAGTTTACACGTTTTGGGCCTGGTGTCCTTGGAGTGGAAGCCTGCAGAGGTTTGTTATGCCTGACCAGCATGAGAGAACAGCAGCCAACAGGCCACAAGAAACTTCAGAGTTACACACCAGGCAGTACAGGATTTGAAAAATGTCGAAGTTAAAACCTAAGGCATCACCTGTCCTGGGGGAGTTCAGTGTGTCTAGGCACGATTAGTTATGTAGCTTTCTGCTCTTTTGACAAATTTCAGACATAGCATTACCTGTGAGCGCATGGCCTGTGTGAATTCTGGCCTTTCTCAGCTTTGGACAATTTACCATGGATCTGGAATAGTAATACTAGTTTGCACTCTGGGAACAAATTAGGTTTCCCATAAAGCACTGTGGCCTTTGAAAAGTTATCAGGGCACAAAAAGTAAATAAGGTGCAAAGAAAAACAGTGCTTTATAAATACAGTTGTTTTACTTAGTGAGAACTAAGATCAGAGCTGTGTGTTACTTTCAGAGCAGCAAAGGGATTGTCAGGGGAATGACACCGTTTTCCTGGTGGCAGAAGAGAGCTGCCACCGAGCACTGATTGACAATTATAAAAAAAACCGAGAGCATTATAATGTGAGCTTGGCCCTAATTCAGAGTTTTCTCACATTAAGCCGTACAAAGTCTGCAGGTGCCACCTCCCCAGCACAGAGTGCTCCCCTGATTTGTGCCCTGCTTAATGAACAGCTTCTTAGGTCTGTGGATAAATTCTAGCTCCAAAGTGGCTCACCACACAGCAGGCAATGAGAGTTAGGCATTCAGTGGTGCTACTCTCTGCTGCTTGCCTTGCCTGCTTGCCTGAAAAGTACTGGGCTTAAGTGGCTGAGCAGCCTGAAGGAAAATGCTCCCAAATTCTTGACAAGTCTGTTCTTCATATGGTGGAGGAGGCTGCCAGAAGTGGGAGAAGATAGAGAGCTGACTCTGAGCAACTCAGCATATGGGTTTGCAAGATCAGAGGCACCAGGATCCACTTCTCCATCAAGCTGAAAGCAGCAGTAGCTCGTGCTTGCTGTAGGACCAGTGCTGCTCGTGTGCTTTTTGCAGCCATCTGACAGAGACAGGGTCCAAGCAGAAACCAGATCAAAGCTGCTGCTCATTTAGGCAGCAGTGGACACCAAGAACTGAAGTTTGTGATTAAGACTCATAACAGAATTAAGCTGCACTTAGAAGGACGAGTGATGCCAGGTTGGGCCTTTGGTTCAGTTCCAGTTCTGGAGGAAATAGAAACAACCTTATCTGTACCAGAGAACAGCAGGCAGCCATACTGCTTGCTGTCCCCTTTCTAAGGCTAGAACAGATGATTTCTAGCTAGGATAGATGATTTACAAGAAGGTGTAAAATCCTCATCATACACTAATTATGCTTTACTACACTGTGGGGGGATATTTCCTTCTGAGTCCATCTGGTGATCAGACTGTACCCTGAGGCATGTGGATTGATTGCCCTCATGGTTTTTTCTCCTAGTTAGTCTAAATGCTGATGCTTTATTTTTATTCGTATGAATGTCTAAGCCTTTTTGAAGCATTGAAAATTATGATTAATTGTGCAATGAAAATCAATAATGGAAGTGCTTACAAAGCCAGCTTGATTTGGGAGTGAATCCCAAAGACAGCTGCTTTCTCTAAGAGTGATGGAAAAAGTTCGAGGAAAGCAACAGCAAAAAATTCCAGATCCTGGTGGATATTTTTGGTGATGTTTGTTATTGGCTTAACCCCTTCGGCACCTGCTGAGAGCTTTAATACAGGCCGCTATTACCACTTCATGAAAGCAAAACCTCAAGTCCATCAAATAAGTAAGAATACTCGATTAAACAGAAATACACTGGAAAGTGAAAATATTTATACTCCTGTACCAGAATGCAGCTATTCCCACACCTTCGGGGCCGTGACAGATCCGTTTTTCACGTGAGATTCCAGAAATAGGGCTGAAGATCTGGTGGGTATTTCCTACAGTATCCCTGCCAAGAGCACTCACTCCCTTTTGCGCGCTGGCGGGCGCTGGCGCTGTGCCGAGGGTTCAGGATGCAATTTTCTCTCCGTTTCTCGGAGGATCGCGCTGCTGGCGCTCACTCCTGCCCCTCTCTAGCGCTCCGGGTGGAGTGAGTGCCATCTCGTGGTTCGCTCTCCCTGCTGCAGAGCTGCGGGCTGGCGCTCAGCGATGGTGCTCCCCAAAGCAGCCTGCGGGCAGAGGACGGGCAACGGGGAGGGCTGCGTGCCACGGTGCCCGGCTCCGGAGCTGGGATGCTGAGGAGGAGGAAAAGCAGCTCCTTTCACAAAATACGATTCAAATAACGCCGTACATCACCTGGCCCCTCTCCAGAGCCTGAGGGAGAGGCAGCTTTCAGTCTCCAGGGCCCCTGAAGTCCTACGTCTTGCCTAGTGGAAATGCATGATGTATGGAAGCCTCCTCTCCCTGCCGATCTCAGCAGACTCCTCTAAAAATCCTTACCCCTGTGCAAAAAGCTGAGGTGCTAAGAGCTGGTGAATGGAAAATGACTGAAAATCCCTTCCACTCTCTAGGGATGGCAAATGCCTGCATTCATTTGGGATTAAGGGAAAAGCCATCCTTCTCACCCTGGTTCTGCTGCCATTTCCAATCTGTTGTCTACTTCATCCTTCATGACTGCCGGAGTCTGGGTGAGACCATCTCCCTGAAACAAGGAACCTGAAGCAGGGCTGTCTTCAGGCAGGGTTACCCAGTCCTTTCAGATCTTCACCATTTATCCAACAAAAATGGCCTCTTCATTTTGCAAACACACACACACACATGTGAAACACGCAATACGTGGTCATCCCAGCTGAGAGATGGGCTGCAGTCACAGTTTCCTCTCTCAGGTTTACCTCTGAAGGACTCGCAAGTCAGTCACAAGGGGAGAGCAGCTGCCTTTTCAGTGCCACCCCTCTTCTCTGGCAACAGCAGGTCCTACATCTGAAAAGAGGAGGAGTGGTGTAGGGGCCATGGTCTCATAACTCCCCCTCCCTGGGCAATAAGCTGGGGTGACATCTCCAGTGTATAACACTTTGGATGTTCTCCTCCTCTGCCAGCACTGGGAAATACTGGGACCAGACAGAAGGGGTCTTAGGATGCTGTAGTTTTCCCATCCGGTATTAAATACATAGGCTCCTAAGAGGAACAGGGCAATCAGATCCGATCAGGAACAGGATCTCGCCATTACTGCAGAAAAAAAAAGCAGCATATTTGCATTGCAGAATGCTTAAAGAAGCAAAGTTTATGGGTACCTGGGCAAAGGAAGGGGATGTTTGGCATTGCACCAAATGGGGAAATCCTACTGCAAGTCCAGCCAACGGTGTCTTATCTCTGACAGCGTCTCAGAGTGGCATTTTCAGAAATGACCTAGGAAATAATTCTTTCCATTCTCTGCAATCTGTGGTTTCAATGACAATACAGAAGACACATTCTCAGTGAGCCCACAGATTATTTTTACCTCTGTCCCCATTTCAGCTCTAAGACACACACCGACTAGCACATTCGCTACTAAAAGAAAGGACTACACATTTGGCTTTATAGAACATTTTATTTGGAGACTTTTCACATCACTGAATATTGGTTCTTTATTAAGGCAATTCTGAAGGGCTGGAGGAAAGGGAGGGGGAGAGGGAGAGAACTGAGAATGTGTCAACGGGACTGCATTAAGGCAAAATTCCCTCCTTCTGCATTTCACCACAGTAAAATCCATGTAAAGGCCAGTAAATGTCTCATGCCAAGGAAGAGATTCAGTGCAAATATATCCCACTGACTATCCATAGACAGGGCTAGGTCCCCCAACAGAGGCAAACTGACAGTGCCTTGTTAGCTGCAAAGCAAAGCTGATTTAGCTCTGCTGAGGATCCCAGCCTGGGCTCAGGGAAGCACTTAGTACGTGTTTCTTATGCAAGCACAGGTACAAATGCTCTCCTGAATCAGAGCCGCAGCCCCTTGAGTGCAAGTCTGTGAAGTTAACAGCGTTTAATTTTTATTGTCCACATAAATATGTCATCCTGCATCCCTTTGGTTCACTTCTCATTGTATTGCTACTAACTGAGTACATTCCCTTAGTTTCTTTAGCATGGTTTTCATTTCTATCATGCTTTGCAATCTTTTAAAAGTGTATTGTGACATAAAAATGAATTATCCTTTGGAGAATGTTTGTTGCAGAGGTTCCAGAGGTTGGGTGTTCTTGGAGGACCAGGCTGCAGTGTGTTTTCTTCGGTGAGCAGTAATGTAATCTGGGAGTAATGCCACGGACGGCAGAGGCATAACTTGCAGGGAAAAGTACTGCCCAGTTTACATACCAGCAACCCATCACAGACACCAAACACTTCTTTCTTTCCACGAGAATTTCCTCAGAGGATCCTACCATTCCAAAAATATAGTCACTACTACTTGCATTGGCTTGGGGAAACCTGTTTTGTTATCCCAGGTGCAAACTGAAGGTAAATATGGCAGAAATGCTACGAAAAGCGTGACGACATTTTCAGGCAGAAGCAGAGTATAACATTTCATAGTCCTAAAGGCTGTCTGTCACTGGATGGCCTGTCACAGAAAACCCTGGTATCCATTAATGAAAGGATATGCTTAGGCCTCAGTGCTGAAAACTTATTTAGGAATATGAAATGGTTATATCTAGAAAAGTGGAAAACAAGGCAAAGAAATCAAGCACATATTACTGTTTAAAACAAACTCTTTCCTGGATACACGTGAATAGGCGACTTCTGTATGATCTGGAACCACGTATAACATTCATGCCTTAAAAGCATGAGCACCCTGCATATTTCTTTGATACAGAGAAGAGCATCCAGTTTGAGGGAATCTAAAGGGTGAATAACAGGCATCAGTGCAAGTCTTTGTGCTTTAAACTTTCTTCATCCCTTTTCCCATAAGGCAAGCAAACACTGTCATGACCATTTTGGGTTTTACTTCAACTAGATCTTCTGGGAGGGCATAGACTCTTGCTCCGATTTTTCTTGCCATAGAGATGGCATATCTGCATTGCAGGGGTGGGAAAAAAAAAAGGAAAAAATAAAGACAGAAATTAGTGCAGTAGCATTAATTTTCCCCCTGTTAAGTGTTCTACATGATCAATACCAGAGTGGGTTTCACTGATTCACCAAAGTGAAAAATTTCAATAGGAATGTATGAGACAGGTTCATAAAGAACTACATTTCTAATAAAAGGTAGAGTGCATTCCCTGATGGTTAGAGCACTGATTACCTTCAGGATGGGAGACTGCAAGTCAGATCCTGGTATGAAACATTCAATCTTCCATCCCCTGAAAGATTTTCCTCACAACCAGCCATTCTGGTCTCGCTCCCCCTCAATCTCTGAGACTCAGACTTTGCACATAAAGAAACTTGCAAGGAGGGAAGCAGAAGGCTGATGTCAGTGGAGATCAGTGTTGTTGGAAATCAACATTTGGGGACTTGTTTCAGTCATACCCAGAAAGTGCAAGTTGACATTCCCATCTCCCTGCTCAGAGTCACTGGCTGTTTGCCAGTGGGTTTGTCTCTTGTCTCTATTTTCTAATTAAAAAAAGCTAGAAAATCCCAGATTCTTCCCACTTCTGAGCACACACATTCGTGAAATTTTCCCCAAAATCCAGAGAAACATTGGGAACATGGGGGAATGGGTGTGGGAAATGAGGAAAAGAACAGCAGAGGAATGAAGAAATAAAGTACAGAGAAAAGCACACACAGGATTGCAAGAAAAGAAAGAGAACAGATGGGAGGAAATGGAAGGGAAAAAGAACAGTGGGAAAAGTCTTTAGAAAAATAATGGCAGCTCTGATTGCTTTACAGTCATCCTTTTCTCCTTTGTAGTTACTGCATAGAAAAGGAGAAGTTAAACTGATGATCAGACCAGGAGGTGACCTGTGTAAGTCTGAAAGGAGAGGGAGATGCCCCCAGAATTGACTCTCTGCTAGGAAATCGTTTGCATTCAGGGGAAAAAAAATCAATATCCACATCTACAGAACCAGTTTTTCAGGCATGAATCCTGTCCTCCCCTTTCTCTCTTAAATATGCCCTTGTTCCACCCGTAGATGACTAAAGAGCTATCATGACCTCTAATCCCTGTTTTCCATGGCTCACTCTTGTTGGCATTGTTCCCTGATCTCGGAAAGAATTTTAAATTTAATATGAGAAAATAGGAGCTTGTGAAGCCAAGTGATTTTAATCCTTTCAAGGGATTTATAAAGCAGGAACTACAACATTACACACTCCATTTCCATTGATAATCTTTTTACTACCTAACTCCTAGCCTTCATGCTTCTAACTCTGGTGGTATTTCTCACTAGAGGTTGATGAGATGAGAATGACAGCAGAGCAGTTCTCAAAGGCAGAGTCAGGCAAGCCCGAGCAGGTAACTCATGCTAAGTGCCACCTGGCAGAAACATACTTAGCATTATTTAGTTTCTCCTCATCATTCAGGTCCTCTGTTTTCAAGAGGTCATACTTGATTGATCCTGGTTGAATGGCATCAATGAGATCCAGGACTGGCATGCTGGTGCTGATTTTGCTATCCTGCATAAACAAAAAATAAAATTTAACGCAAGAACAGGATGACAGAATTCCCACAAAGCCAGAGTCTAGACTCAAGAGCAATGGACAGTTCAGTCAGATACCATTTAGAACTTCACAGAGGGCTGCTTAGAACAATTTTTTATCTAAGGCAGACTAAGAACTTTTTCAAGGATTACTTTTTACCCAAGGGATGAAACATCATAGAAGCATTTAGGTTGGAAAAGATTTTTATGATCAAGTCCACCCTTAACCTAGCACTTCCCAGTTTACCACTAAGTCACGTCCCTAAGCACCACATCTACACATTTTTTAAATCCTCCAGTGATGGTGACCCACTTCACTGGGCAGCCTGTTTCAGGGATCGACAACCCTTTGAGGGAAGAAATTTCCCCTAATATCCAATCTAAGCCTCCCATGGCCATTTCCAAACTCAAGACCATTTCCTCCTATCCTGTCACTTGTTACCTGAGAGAAGACACTGATCCCCACTTGGCTACAACCTTCCTTTCAGGCAGTTGTAGAGAGTGACAAGGTCTTCCTTGAGTCTCCTTCTCTCCAGGATAAATACCCCCAGCTCCCTCAGCTGCCCCTCACAGGATTTGTGCTCCAGACCCTTTCCCACCTTTGTTGCCTTTTAGACACACTCCAGCATCTCAATGT
>VZTA01007705.1:8584-21309 GCA_013398855.1 Mohoua ochrocephala
GCTCCCAACATCATATATTTTATGACTGCAGTCCTGCTTACTGTTCCTTTCCTTTTATGCCCGATGTTTGTTCACATAAAATGAAGATGACTAGGTCAAACATCATTAAAAGATTTGAAATTATTCCTAAATAATTCTTCTGCCAATAGAGTACTAGTTTTTTTTCCAGCTAATATGGACAAATAGACCGTGTGTAACCCCGGTCTTGGCTGGCAGTTTGTAGCTTGGATTAATGACTGTTGATGGAAACAGGACGTGGAGTAGCATCTCTATCACAAACCATAAAGATCCGCTACTCAGTGTAATGAGCAACAGGGTAAAACATCATTCCATGCAGTCATTTTAAATGGATGTAGAGTTTTGGATGCTTGTTTGTGGTGAGCAGTTGCCTGTGTAAGGTGTGGCAAGCTCAGTCACTGACCACAGGACAGATCTGTGGTCTATGCAAAACTACCTTGTAGATGGATGTCAGCTCCCTCAGGCCTCTCCTTAAGCACAGCGGCAGTATCCAAGTCACTGGGGTTTGGCAGGTTGAACTCTTGGTTCAGACAGGTCTTCAGTGAACCCTTCACCTTTTTTCTAGGCCTCTTCAATTTGGCCTGTAAATTAGCACTAAAGATTTATCAGCCAGCCCTGATGACCATACACTGACATAGAAAAACCTCAAAATATTATATTATTATATCCCTTTATTTACATTATTAGATAAATAGATATCTTCTGTTTTCCTGGTCTGCCTAAGTATGTATTTTTCTCTATTTTCTATTATCAGAATAAACATCATAACTGCAACCTCGATCTTTTAGCTCTGAACAAGATATTAAAACAAGGAGAGCATTGCTGTCTCTGCAGCTACTTTTATCTCCTCCCTGCTAGACTTTCCTGGGGGTTTACCAGAAATCTATCAAACAGTACCACAATAACTACCCCTGGGCATAGTAAAAACCAAAGGGCTGGCTGAAAAACAGTAATTCCATCTCATGAAACACACTGAGGTTTCAAAGTCTGTTCTAACAGGAACAAAACCACCACCTTCTTTTAAATTAGGAGGAAGGAAAGAAATCTAACCCAGGAGACAAGCTGGAATATTATCTATAACCTACAGATTGGTTACTTGCCTTAGGCCAGAAAAGAGCCAAACCTGGCTCTCCACAAGGAACCAGGCAGTGAAGAAGTTGACTTTAAGCTTCCCTTCTTCCAGGTAGATGCTTTCTCTCTCTCCTCTGAACCTGAGAAGCTCATTCATCACATTTTCAGAGAATACCGATATGTTTTACAAAACGTTTTGTTTTTAATGAAATCACCGTCATGGAAGAAAAGCACTAACAGAAGCTTTGAAGCAAATATAGCTGCAGACAGCAGAATAAACTGCCCCTCAGAGGTTTGGCCTCCCATTCTGCATGCGGTTGTCCATGTCGAAAAGCAGTCATACAAGGTTACTGGTTTCAGTCAGACAGGCGTCAACATTTCAGGGCACACAGAACATTTGGGGCTTTTACAAGCATAAGTACTTTGGGATGCCAACTCAGCCCTCTGCTTTTCCTTGCTTCAGAGTTATGGTCAGCAAGCCTAGCCACAAATGAGGGCTCTTTCAGCCAGGAAAGTATTCACACCTGATGTCTCAGCACTAAAGTACAGCCATACTTCCAGGTTTTAATTAATTTTCGACCTCAGCTGCACAAAAGTTCCCAGCACTACAAATCATTGGCCCTTTTGACAAAGGCAAGCTTGGTACTTTCATGTTGTGTATCTCTGTTTTTTCCTTTCAAAAAGCTCTAGTAAAATGGGATGACAACTGAATATTTTAGAAGATGAAAAAGAAAGTGAGAATATGGGATTCAAATTACTCCACCACAAAACTCTATCATGCTAAGAGAAACATAAAATTTACCAATCCTCAGCTGACTTTTTAAGGAGGCATGGTCCCTGGGTTCATTCAGTCTTCTTCATTTCCTTTCTTATAGTGTTCGAACCAGTTTTAACCTAATCTGATATAAAGATTTTAAAAGATAACAGAATATGTTGCCAGATATAGGAAAAAAGATTATCGTATTGTGACTGATGATAGTCAATATGAATTCCCCAGTGGGTAATAAAGTGTAAGCTTTTGTTTCATGTAACTCATTGAAACATTTAGTCACCTGTAAGCGTACAGTGGTTGGAAACTGGGCTTTCACGTCTCTGGCTATTAAAGAACTGTGTAGATTTTTTGGGAAACAGATTAGATCAAGAAGCCATGCATGTAAGGTGCTACTATACTGAGAGTTTATAGACTGTCTGCATAGGAATCTTTGATTGAATATAAATTCTTTAGCAGTAGCACTTAATACGCTCAAAGTTTGCATGAGGCATATGCCTAAGAAAGCAGTGACAGCACTGAACTGCTCAGAGCTTTGTATTGACCTAATCACCCAATTTACAAGACAACATTTCTAAATAAAAAAAGAAAGCTGTATAATATGATTTATGTATGCATTTATGCCAGGTTGTTCATCCTTTTTAACTATTGGGAAGCTGTGTGATTTCACCTTCTCTGTATCTGACACGACATCTCCTGGAATGCAGAATAGTCCACCACCTTACAAGTCCTCCTTGCTGCAGTACAAGGCCAGAAGACAACTCAGCTGGGGGAACCAGTCATAGTCAGAAGTGGCAAGTCACACTACTTTTCTCCTAAACCACTGTCTTATCTTGTTTTAGCTGATGTCCTCTGGTTTTGATCAACACACCCCATACTATTCAATTTGGACATGTTTTATCAAGGAAAAGTTCACATTTTTCTCTTGCACTTTTCATAAGTAATATAATTCAACACAAACTCCAGCTTTTCATCTAAAATAATTCCAGCAGCAAACTTAAAATCTGTCATGTAGATCAGGTTCCTTAGTTTGCTCTCTGAAATAAATAAAAAAAAAATTTTTCAGAATTTTGAGAAACAATTTTTCAAATGCAAATAATAACAATACAGAAATGGAGTACGAGAAATAGGGAATACAGTATACTGTCTTGTTAAAATCCTCTGTTTTGTTTTTCTGTAGATTTTAACAACAATATTTGTCAGCAGGAATCTAGATATAGTTGAATAGATGTAGTTAATCCAAACTGTATTTTTAATTGTTCTGCTAAATACCTTATGCTTTTACAATTAAGGAAATCGAGGGCAGGAAATATTTTTCCATCTTTTAAGTGGCTCATTAGGCTTTGTAATTCACTAAGACTGACAAGAATTTATGCACACTGAATTTTTATTTGGTATTCAGCCTTTTTTCCAATTCTTTAATGTCATCACATTCTTTAAACAGTTTTTAAAGTATATCAGATTCTAACATTAAATCAAAGCAAATTCCTGACCATTATAGTTGTAAACACAGAATTTTCATTACCTGATACATATTTTTACTTTGATTTTAATGTGTAAACAAAACCACATTTGCTTCTTGGTCACCTTAGTAAACTCAGATAAAGAAGTAGCCCCTATGCAAGGCTAGGTGTATTATGCCTCAGCCTAAAGATGATTCAAATCTCTTTGTGCTCATGGTTTATCTATAAAGCATATTTTGTTACCTTTAGTAGATCATAAATGTTTGAATTTTTGTGTTTGTTTTTGAAATGTCCTCCTGCTGTCTTTGTTATGCAGTAGATAAATTGCTAATAAAAATGATTTTGACTCAGCCAAGATGGTAGTGAAGTAGTGGCTGTTGAGCTGCCAGTGAGGGCTTTGGTTCCCAGGCCTCCAGCCAACTCAGACTAAGCAGATTAAAGAGGGAAGTTGCTCAGTGTTGATGAAAGATGGGAAAAGGTCACACTATCTCTTCTTTCCTCTTTCTAATGTAAACACCTCGTATGCAATTGATAGGTCTTCAAATGCTGAGAAATGCACTGACAGGACATTACGAACTCTTAGCTCCCTCCTAAACAACCTTCATTATCTATAACCAGGTTATGCGCAAGCTTCCACATTTAGAAGCAGCTCCCTTGTTTAGTGCACAGTATCAGTGCATCGGTCCTGTTTCGTTGGAGTGTACAGTGGTGAGGTGGGGTTTCCAAACTCCAGCTGAACCTTTTCAAGCAGAAGGAACACATCTTTTTCTCAGTTGGCACGCCTAACATGTCCTTGTGCATACTTGGGGAACACCACCAGTACAGCTGTGTTGGCTGCCAGCCATCAACTGCCTAATTCACAGGAGAGGGTTGATGAACTCTTTTGGACTCAACTTAAACATGAGCTTAATCCCAGTAAAGCCAGTGGTGCTTAAACATATACAGAAAGCTAAGCATGGGTTGGCAAAGCAAAGATGGTTACAAGAGAAGAACTTAATCTTTTCTACTGCCTTCTGCTTTGGCTTCTCAGCATTCCACCAGGTGGGTCTAACAACAGCTTCAGGACTTTCTGGCCAACCCTCCACTCCTCTCTTGGAGAATGTTCACATTTATTTTGTTTTCATTACCAAATCAGAGGAATCAAATTTAAAATGACAAAGTACTGTATGAAATGGAATTTCCTTCTTCTGCCCAGTTCTAATAATGACTTAGAGTCGAGTTTAAGAAAAAGATAATTATAATTTTATTAAACTAAGTGAAACTTGTTAGCAACACTAAAGAGTCAGACTAGAAGTGGTGTTGCTTCATGCTGCCCAAATGGGCAATAAAATGCTATTACTTCCCTTTCAAAGTGCTGTGATTACTTTTTTTCCACTCATTTATGTGGTATCCCATTAGATGTTCCCTGAATGTCCACAACAGGGTCATTCTGCTGAAATACTCTTGCCATGAGATTCCATGAAAATTCACATTTATCTACAATATAAATATTTCTCTCACTCATAGCTAAAAATTCAGTATTTAGTGCTCTTCTCTGATGAAAGTAAAGGGGCCTTGTGACATGAGGAGAATGTGTGGTTACTGTTGGAAATGTGTTGTCCGTTGAACCTTCCACCCTGATTAAGGAAATATATTTATGAATGAAGGCAGTAGGATAATATAACCACATTCCATTTCTCATCTTAACTGATTAGGTAAGTGGTCTTCAAGACCGATTATAAAAAAATGAATATATATACATTGCTATCAGGCTGTTCTTGATGAGAATCATTTATTATAAGGTTATAAATATCAGCTCCTAGTCCTCATCTTTCATACCACTCAGAATGAGGCAGAGTAGCTTGTGGACTGTAGCCTAATTCAACCCAATCTTTTAGTTGTATATGAAGAGTCTTTCCATTAAGAAAAAGATTGTTCAGATTACAGGATTTTCTTGTGGTGGGTGTTTAATCCTCCTTTTGGAGGGAGAGGAGAGAAGAAAGAGGGAAGATTACACAACACCACCTTCCTGCAACTCTGGCCTTTTCCCTGTCTTCTTCAGCCCCACTGCTGGGAGACAGTTTCCACCCCCAGAGCTGAACTGTAGTTAACCCTTTGGGACAGCACAAACCAGCTCCTACTGAAAGTACTGTCATCATCTTTCTGTGTCATCATCTTCAGAGAAAAACAAACAAACAACAAAAACCCCCCAAACCAACCAACCAACCAACCCAACAACATGGCCTGGCCTTCCCAGATTTTATATAGTCTCATTTTGCCTGATTTTCCCATGTATGAGGCAAGTTGTTCAGCTCTGTCATGTTTCTGATATTTTTTGATGTGAATTTTATCTTCTCTAATTTTCAGCTCTTTCCCATTATTATTTCCACTCACAGCTTGCACAAGCAGTTACTCTCTCTGATAGCACTGCTTAACTATTCACAAGCTTAAATATTTTCCCCCCTTTTCCTTCCATAAATGCCTTTCCTAAAGGCATTTCATAACTTTAAAATCTATTAGCAAGTTTCGGTTGGTCATGCAATTGTCCTTTTAGTGATTTTTTTTGCACTTACTTTTGTTACCATTTGCATTGAGTTATACATACAAATACACACATTTTCTTTTATTTTATACTTTATTTTATTTTATTTATTAAAACCTCCAACAAAATTGAATAAAAATGGAACATCTATACTGGAGAACAACAGAAGCTGTATGCTGTATGCTGCAGATTGGTAAGACCCTGATCTCTCTTATGATACTTATTACTCTACAGAAATCACTGCTTTAACAACAGCAGAATCTCATATTAATTTCTTGCCTAATTTGTTGTGCAAGATTATCCCCCATTTCACCACTCTCAGCACACCCTCGTGTGTCCTGCCTTTAACCAAGCGTTGGTGCTGTCAGAGGTCTCTTTTCTCAATCATGCCACATGAAGCAGGGATCAGGCTGCTGGCTGGGAAAACACAGGAGAGACGCAGCACTTGGTTGGATGGATCTGTGGGAAGGAATGGGAAGGACCAGTTATGTCACCTGCCAGACCTCAGCTCCCACAGCTGGAACATCCTATTCAGCTGGGTGTTTTCCTTACTGGGGATTTGTGCAGCTAGTGGATTTTACTTGGAAAGTGCTGACTCACTCAAAATACAACTTTGCACAGTGTGTGTCAGATTCAATCAAACAGGGATTGGGAAAGTGTTTTCTGCTCAAGAATGAAATTTCTTCTCAAAACTGGAGACAGAGGTCCTCCACCAAATAGCCAAAAACCTAGTTCTCAGAGTAGTTTGCTAAAATGTGGGAGGTCTGGGGTTCAAACCCTAGCTCCAGCCCAGATTCTACTCACCAAGAATAAAGATTTGCAGGTCCAAAAGCCAGAAAAGGATAAGGTGATGTCTGGCAGTCAAACATCTACTTTTCTATAGCTTGTCATCATAGCCTACTGTAGAATTTTTTCCCTCAATAGGGCCCAATAATTACTTTCACTTGATAATTTATGTAAAATTTAATTTGCTATAACTACACATGCACTTGGTTCATTTGAATTAATAGTTTATATATGGAAACTATGTATCCATGCTGCATTGCTAGAACATGCTTCCTTGTTAGACACTGGAATGCATTGTTAAATATGAGAATATTTCTAAATAACTGGAACAATAGCAACTACATTAGTCTCCTCAAGCACTGTTCAGCTTTTTAGTACTTTAGAGTCTTTAAAGGGATGTAAAACACGCTTTGATAGAAAATAGAAAATAAAATCTGAAACCCCACTATACTTCAATAATCTCACAGACATGTCAAACACAGCAATTCCTGTTAAATGGCTCCATGGCTCCTGCGCCTTCCCAGCAGTTTGTCAAAAAGTCTCTGGAGGATATTTGTGTGTGATTGTAACGCAGAATTACAGGCTCTAGGAAGGCAAAACTCTCTCTTGGTACATCACTCCAGCAGTAGCCCCAGCCCTGTGCTCTTGCAGTAGAAATTGTACCACAGTGGAAGGAAAAGGGAGACTGGGAACTCTTGACCTGAAGTCCCAAGGGGCAGACTGCAAAAGCTTTTTACTGCAAGCCTGGGGTTTGTTGCATCTATTGTTATATACACTGAATTCACAGTATTGAGTTTTAAATAAACTTTCTTCTCTGTCTAACAACTTCATGCACTAGAGATAGACACAAGATCATTTCTGTTAATTTGAGTTTGCCCAGAAGCCTCACTCAACCTGACGTAGGTTAGACCATTGGTCTTAGTCAGTTCAGAAGAAAATCAACACATTTGCAGAATATGAACCTTTGGTGAGAATGGAGCAATCTGAATGGCTAAGCCTTGTGTAGATGTTTTTCCTCCATCTTGGTGGTTTCCATTTAGGCACTACTGCCAAAGAGAAGATAAAATCTATCTCGACCATAGAGCTAATGAAGTTTAGATGTAAAACCATCACTGCACAGCAACAATGATCTTCTGTCTAGAGGCCACCTTTTATCCAGGCAGATTCCAATGATGTACACAAAACCGTGTTTGTGTTTACAAGGCTTCACCCAGTGCAAGGCTGCAGGTCCCTCAGGAGTAGAGATCTGCAGTTGTTTAAAAAATGCACAGCAATATCAAGCAGTTCAGAGAGGAAGAGGTTTTCAGGCTGAAGTTGGAGCACTCAAGATATATTAACCCTCCAGAAAGTTTGGTTGCAGAGGTATAGCCAAGTGCCAGCTTCACAAAGGAACTTGAGTGGCAGCACCTTTATCATCTAACTTAATCTTTCTGTGTCCCATCTCTGAAATTCAGTAAGGTAGTTCTTACAGATCACTTGGGAGAGCTAGATTCCTCAGGTAAAAAGGTTTTCTAACCTTGCTCTCAAATGCCTGTTTGCAGACTGCCAGGTTTACGTACAGACAAGATAAAACACATCTGAGGATTAAGGGAATTGCTATCAAAGTACTCCTGCTATCCTACTATAAACTAAATCTCATAACTATACAAGTAGGACTAGACTACTGAACTCACCAGAGGAAGGAAGAATGGGAGATTAACCCCTGGAGCTCATGCAAATTAAGGTCCCAGTTCTGCAACCAAGTTCCCTACTGCTAATAGGATTTCTGCTTGCGCTTCTGTTGGCAAATGAGGACTTAGTTATACACTTCTGTTAGAACGAAACAGAATTTGACAGTGCAAACTTTTCCTTATGTTAGAAACCTAAAAATATGTGCCAAATATGCAAGATAAAAGAATATAACAGAACTGACACAGTATAAAAATAGTTTACAGTAAGCATACATTTTTATAACTACATATTTTTCCAGTTGATCCCACCCAGTCCATCTTTCTTCAAACAATCATCATTAATCAAATATAAATATAGGCCCCATGGGTCTAACGCAGGTTTAAAGCTAAGCACATGTGTAACTGTTTGTTGGTCTGGAGTCTTGGTTGTCACAGTTATATTGAAAAACATTCTACAATACGTTTTTACCTTCCACCCAACAAATCAAATTACAGAGGGAGAGATCTAATAATTTTGAAAAATGTTTTCATAAATGAAACATAGTCTTATCCCACAAAAAAAAAAATAGAAAACAAACAAACAAACAAGAACAAAAACAAAACAAAACAAAAATCTGCTTTTTCCATTGTCAGTAATGCCTACAATAAAGTCTTGCTGTAAATCTTGCCGGTGGGCAGCAGCTTCAGTCACATGTAATGCAGCAATGGTTACAGAGAAAACGAGTTCACAAAGCATCAGCTCACACAAGTCAGAGATGGCAGGGGCAAAGATTCAGGTACGTTGCTGCTCCCTTAGGCAGTTCCTCCACAGACACCAGAGGTGCAGCAGCCTTCTGACAAACAGCAAGTGCCTGGATTTGGGCTCAGAACAAAGAGTCAATCTGTGCTCTCAGCTGTCAAAATGTACCCCACGCATCTGCTGTTGCTGGAAAAAGGCTCATTGATTTCAGGCATAAGCATGTGGCTGTGCTTTTGCACAACTCAGTATATAAACAGTTTTATTCCTAAAGAAGTTTTCAGACGTATATATGTTCCTATATTTACATCCTTAAATATACGCTGGTTCTGTATATACATACGTAAGCTACATTCACATGGATACAGAGAGGAAAATTATTTCTCAAGCCACAACTACAAAGGAACAAACAAAAAGCCTGAAGCCTGATAACCCTTGGCACTCCAACAAACTCCAAGAACCTAAGAAAGCAGAAAGAAACAGCAGAGCACAATGTGGCCTTCCCCACACATCATGAGAAGTCTGGACTACACCATTACTCTGGTCCCAGGCTGTAATAGCATCCTCAAACACAGCTTTTTGTGAAAGCCTCCTTTCTGCAACAGTCTCCAGCATTTCGCATTCCTCCTCTCCACAAAAGAGCCTTTGGATACAGAAAATCAACCAGCCCTTGTTATTTTTCTTTCCATCTCTAACATCCTGTGACATGTATTTTGTTCCCAGCTGCTCCATGACTTATTGTAGCAGGAAGATCTGCCACTTCTTAATATCCCTGTGATAAACCTTTCAGGGAACTGCATTTCGGACATTCTGTTTGTACTGAAGTAGGCTTTTAACACTTTGAGGGAAAACAAGACACCTTCGTGCTATTTTAATTCAATCACGCCCTTGAAGAAGGATTTGTGCAGAGAGCATTTCAGCATAGAGTAAACCCTCCACCTTTCCTTTAGGGATGTAACACTGGATTGAGAGCAGGGATACAGATTTCCAGACAAATAGCAAGTGAGTTTGAAGGTTCACGTGATCTATTTCCCACATACCTTGTGCAAACCTAGGACATTACTGGAATGGAAGATTAACTACTCAGGTTGCGTGAGATCAAGGAGCAAGGCCCTTCATAAGGAAAAATTGTGTAGAGGTTAGGGGTCGAGGTACGCTTCAAATGTTCTCAGTTATCTATTTTACTACGAACCAAAGACAAGAGCAGAAAAGGATTTCTTAATTCCACTCTTCTTCCCTCTTCTTGTAGTAGGGGGATTTGCTTAATTCTTTACAGCTGACCCAGCCCTTCCTTTCTGACTGTCTTTGTGCAGAGTTTACGGCGTGCAGCTGCGGTCCTTCTGCTCGGGGCAGGAGTGTTAACCCTTCCCCTGACAATCCTTGAACTGGTTATTATATACCGTTCATCACACGAATCTGATTTGAGACACTGCCAGATGGTTGTTATTTAGGTGAAAGCAGACCCAGAATAATAGTCAAAAACACTACAGGGTGATTTTCTATACTACTAATTTGTGATCAGAAGTTGGAAGGAAGAAATATGTTGGCATGGGGAAGGGGTATGGATGAGAACTGTATGTTCTTTCAGCCCTTTGCCTTCCTCCTCTTGAAGAACTTTCAAACTGCAGTCAAGAACTTTTTCCTTCCTTTAACAGTCTTGTTTTGGGGCTTGGTGAGGTTTTTTGTTGGGGTTGTTTTTGTTGATTTTTTTAAAAATTAGTTGTTCTGAAACACAAACCTTTTTCAGGAAATGTTGAACTTAATGTACAGTGGAGCCAGAAAAAGAGAGCCAACCCCCTGCTGGCACTTCTGCATCTGAAACAGCATGAAAATTGACACCTGGAAATGCTGACATTCTGGAAAACAAATCTTACTTATTTTGAGTAGAAGTAGGATGCTGGCAAACAAGAAGACATTAAAGTAGGAGGAATGTAGGAAAACTTACCAAAAAAACCCTGTTTAAGAACAAATAAATTATAAGTGCTTTGAATTTGTATCACCACATTTCAGGTCACAGAAAGAACCTGGTAGCTCCCGCTTATCTTTTCCCTCATAACAGCTGCAGAGATATTAACACTAATGCCTATTGAAGTAGCCCATTGAAACTGTTGGGTTTATGCCAGTATGCCTCAAAACAGCATGACAGTTTCTGTTAGGGTTTTGCAGCAGGTAGGCCTGGGTGAAGAAAGCCCAAACACTTCCTTCTCTGCATCTTAGTAGAGGATTCCTTTCTATGCTGACATGCTCTCCACCGGCATCCATACACTCTTTTACATACTGTCCTTCATGTACTTTCTTCATTTGGGCTAGTTTATAAGGTGCTCAAGGACTGATTTTTGAGTGATAACATGCTATAATAGATCTGTGACACTAATACAAAAAGATGTATTACAACAATGTCTGGAGAGTGAAGGCGAATAAAAAAGGCCCTAGAAGTAACATTTATTGGTCCAGGCAGAAGACAATTGGAACTAAATTAGTTCTTACACTTTAATATATCATATGTGTACATAAAAAGAATGTTTGTAAAGCAAAAATAATTTTCGAGGAAAAAAAAACCCAAACAGGAACAAATCTGCAGCACTCTGTACACTCATATGGTGGGTGTATTTTTGTCCCATATTGCTAACCTTGTTAGTTAGTGTTTGGGGTTTTTTTCTTGTTTTCTGTATTGTTGTGCCTAATTTGTTGTTTTTAATAGAAAGCTAGAGAAAGTTCGGGTGGTAGGAGGTTTTAGCATTGTAGCAAACAACAGAAACAGCATCACAATCATTTGGGGCCTGTCAGCTTAAAGTTATGCTGGTTATATTCAAAGGTATGTCTTTTGTAAATAAACTCATGCGCTGCTAAGGTTTTCAGAGCCGGAGCTTTTGTGGGTCATACCACAGAAACAATCTTTCTCCTGAACCTGTTTTTCTCTATCGGGTTATTGGCTTTTCATCTAGCTATTTATGGAAAAAGTAACCAGAATCCTCCAAGCCCGTCACTGGAGACCACTTTCCCAATTCAGTTGAAAGGTAGTTGTATCTGTGAGACTGAAACTTCTGCAAGGATAGAGGCTTTGGTTTGTTTCTCAAAAGACAGGATTATAATGGAAAATAGTGTTAGACTAAAGAAATAGCACTGGTGGTATAATTTGGCAGAAAAATAAAGGCCATCCAAACAAAAGGGTTTGCATTTCTGGAAATATAATTTTAGTTTTGTGCCAACACTGTCTGGATGGAGCAAAAATATGATTTACACCTTTCTAAAACCTTGAACCCAATGCCAGATGTATGTAAGAAAAGTCAAAATCCTAAGGAGTAAATTTCTTGGGCTGACATTTCCAATGAGTAACTTTGATAAATAAAACTTAATTTTTACATCTGCCATAGATTCTGTGGAATGATTAATAGCTTGAACATTGTGGCCAGTAGCCAATGTATGTATGTGATTACAGCAATCTTAAATATAGTACATTTTGAGTAAATACGCCAAATAAAGAGTATAAAAAACACTCCATGCATGCTTGGAAAAAATCTTGTCATGGTGTCAAATATTAAATCCTTATGAAAGTTAAATACCACAGGCATCGTTAGGCGGAATCACGGAAGCATGGGGTGCCACTGGCATCAGCTCAGCTTTGGGAGCTCAATCATAGAAACCCCATTTCTGTTCATTTTGTTCTCTACATTTTGGTTTTTGCTATATA
>VZTA01007706.1:0-34605 GCA_013398855.1 Mohoua ochrocephala
CAAAGCTTGGCCATGCAAACCCCATGCATTCAGAACAGAAAAGCCTGAACAATACAAAAGCACTTCCTACTGAGTACAGTACTGGGGAAAGAATCAGTACCATTACCTGTTACTGGACTCTTCAAATGACAACGACAAAGCTGTGTGTAACAAATGTTTATGATGGAATTTCTAAAAATCTCTGCATCGAGACAATTTTTCTTCCAAAAAGTTAAGCATTTTATTGCCAACTTCTAAAAGAAGAGAGCAACACTGCAGGCAGGGGCTGTAGAATAATGTTGTTATTGCTCCTACCAATTCTGTTCTGTGGCAAAGCCCTACAGTGCTGTCTTTCCAGGGAGCTCTAGAGGGTCACCCAGATATGCACAGAATACCTTTCAAATTTGCCATGGATATCCTGGATGCTCGATGCTCTGCTGCTCTGCTGCTCTGCTGCTCGTGAAAGATACTCCACTGCCATCTGGCAAGAAGTCTGAGGTTTTTAAATCAGTATTTGCTTCAGGATCTGATGAAGACAAAATTTAACCAAAAAAAATGTTGCTTAATAAGATTTATTTGTATTATTTTAAGCAAGGGTATATATTTTACTTTAGTGGGGAGAGATTGATAGAAATGATTTCTTTAGAAAGTTTTTTTCCCACTGGAAGACTTTATTTTCTTTACTTTGTGACTGATTTAAAGGGCAGAGGTTGCAGATACTTTAATTTCAGCTTGCTGATTACACTTCTTATGCAGATTGTGAGGATTAGAAGAAATCATTTTGTGAAAATGAGATTTAAGACAATATTAATGAGACAAGCTTTTCAATAGCTGCAAAATCTTGTCAGTTATTCTCTAAATACCACATTTGCTTTGATTATATCTCACACTGCAGTGCTTCAGTCACCATTAAACAGAAATGGGAATGCAATAGATGACAGTAGACATTCCAGAGTTCTTCGAGGTGGAGGAATCCATGGAAAGATGAGGAGCTTTGTCTTATGTGAGAGCAAACATGACTTCACTTGGAGAAAGAATATAAACATGAAAGGCTGCTGCTGAAGGAATAGGGGCGCACTCTCATCCATACTCCAAGACAGACAAGCCTGGAACTGCAGCATGGAAACTGCAGGTGGACATTTGACAATGCCTCTGCTTTCCAAAGAGGTGAAGGACTGGAAGAGACCAGCAGATGAGCTTGTGGAGTCTCTATGGTCCGACCACAGAATCCACTTTCTTCCGTCAGCAAACCTGTCATTGTACCTGCAGTAATAGTTGGCAAAAAGACTGGCAAGAAGATCCCAAAGATACTATGATTCTTACTGGTTTTATGGGGGAAAAAGGGTCAAATAGACCCAAAAAAGGGTCCCTGTAGTAAGAGAAAAGCTACTGATGTTTAGCAAGACACAGAAACAAGCCTTGAGAACCACTGGAAGTTCTCTTTACCCATTTTCATGCTACCGTGATTTGGATTTCTGCTAGGTTTGGTTTAGGTTACAGTCTTTCAAAGAAAGGCTTCCTGAAAATCTGCTAAACCCTTCACAAAGGCTTTTGCTGCAAAATTAGTTATGACTTCAGAATTAAACCATGTCATGAAAGTTAAATGGGATGTCTCTCTGTGAAAGCTGCAACAGACATCCTTTGAACAGGTTTTTAACATGTAGTGCCCCTTGCTGCCTTTGTCACTGCACCCAAAGGTGTTTTCCTGTAATTTCTTAATTGTCTTTCCCTGTCACCTCTATTTCATTCACTTTTGGATATACACATGTACCATATCCATGGATATATATATTTATGCATCTTTACACACAGATGTATTTATATTCTGTAGGGGTAGAAGGGTTCATAGGTGCCCACAATATTTGTTTGTCCACACCTCCACAGCTTTTGAACCAGTTGCCCAACGTACATTGTACAAACCTGACTGTAAAAGATAAAGTCTCTAAGACATAATAGTTCTACAATATTATGTGAAAATTAATAGCCTGAAAGAATGCCTCCAGTAAAAGAAAGGCTACAGGGTGAAGTCATGTTTATCAAGTCCCAGAAAAATCATTTAGGATAAACGCCTGTAATCATGGAAAACCTTCATCTGGATGCCAATGAACTCCACCATGAGATAAAATCCTCTAGAAACCAAGCTTTGGTGGTTCTGCTGCTCACAGCAGTACTTGTTTCATTGTCTATTTTACAATATTTAATATTTTTTCTACTTAATAAATGATCTGATTTTTCTTCTTCTGGCTGTCTCTCTAGTAACCGACTCGTTTTTTCAAAATTTGCTCATCTTTTCCTACACATGTGTAGGGAAAAAGAACTTTAGTAACAGAAGTATATGTTTTTTCTTGGAGGTGCCATAAAGCCAGATTGCTTAAATTTTCTGATGATCAGACTAAAGCAATGCTCTTCCAACAGGGCAGCAGTCCTAAAAGCCAACTGAAGAGTGTAGTGTGCCTTTTGAATACATTGAATCGCTGCCTGAAAATCACCCCACTTCATGGTCATGCCTTATAGCTTGAGCAGAGAAAGGTTATTGAGCTTTGGCACAAAAGTGAGTGAACTCGTAACAAAAGTCAGTTGCTATAACAAGTGAGACAACAGTAGATTCTCAAAAGATATAATTTTATCTTTTCTTTATATGGTTTTAATTAATTTTCAGCTGTTGAAAACATTTTAAGGGTGTCAAACTAGATATTGGAGCTTGTTTTGCAAGTAGTTCTACTGAAGTCAGAGCAGTTCCAGGGGGTCATTTATTCATTTCAGCCAGATCAGATCCTGATCAGGCCATGCACCTCTACTGATAACACAGACTGTAGACTCTGAAGCTGCAGAATTTAATGAATCAGAAAAATGTGTATTGCTATTCACTGTTGTTGATACAATAAATGAATGCAATAAAGTTCCTGAATATTTAGAGACAGAGTTTTAAGTTAAACATTTTTCTTTTTGCTTAGATGTTGAAAACAAGCAATTCAAAATAAAGGCGTGCAACATATGGCACTTTTTTTTCTGTCATTTAAAAAAAAGAGAGAATTTACATTTATTTATATAGACGTATATGATATTGTATTTTTTAAATAAATCACCTACAACTTAATTTAAATTAGACTTTCATTTTCTAAAACACTTCTGAGAAGCCAAAAGCAGTCAAATAGTCAGGAAAAACACCTGGAAGATGAGCTATACTGGTTAGAGGATTAAGGCAGAGTTGAATTGCTCCCTTTGCAAAAGAACAGCCTTGGTTGTCTAAAAACACAGATTGCTGTTTGCTCCTAATGGGTGCCTTGTGTAGCATTACAGCAAATTGCTTTCCTTGATGGCATAGACTGAATACACAGAAAACACGAGCACTTACTTAAAATGTTAGCACATCCAGAGTCACTAAAGGAAAATAACTGTTTTCCAGAGAAAGGCTTTGTATGATCATAACCGAACGATTTCTGTTTTAGGGAACTTCTGTCACTTAAAACAAGAAGCAGCACCAGATTTTCTATGTCCATGCTGATTGCACAGTCATTCTGCAGCAGAGCAGAATGGATAGAGACTGTGACTATATGAGGGTGGCAGGAGTAAATGAACTCTTGGCCAGTGGGCTGCAGGATCCAGTGTGGTCCCCAGCGGAAGTCTAGGCCTCTCCAGCCTCTGCCTGAGCCTGGCCTTCCAGCTCCAACATCTGCTTACAGCCATAGGGTTGTTGCCTGTTTGTTGCACCTCTCCCTGCTTGACTCAGCTGGCTCAGCCTCTACTGCACCTGCACCGGGAGATCCAGCAGAGGCGATGCAGTGCTGCAGGAGGGGAATATTTACCAAGAGATAACCTCAGACCAACTAGGTGAACTCCTTCTATGGAACAAGATAACAAAATGGAATTACAGAACATATTTTAGTATAGTAGTTTAAACCTCTGTAATGTTCCATTAACGCAGCATGAATGCAAGGCAATGAAGACTCTGACCCTTGAGCTCAGACTTGGGTTTCTAGGTTTTCATAGCTTGCTTTTTCACAAGGATAAATCTCTATATGCCGTTGATACAGTTTGTGTTTGTCATTTGTTTCAAATAAGAAAGTCAATCCTTCACGAAGTCACAAGAAAAAGATCTGTTTTGCATACTGTGTATCTCAATATAAACACATATAAGCAAGGCTGTGCATGAAAACACCATAATAGCTTCTCAGATCTCAGGCTTTATTTACGAAGTGGGTGACAGAACTCTGTAGCTGTCCTACTGCAAGCAATTTAAATAAAAAGAGACCCAGAACATATTTGGAATCTTCCAGTGAAAAATAAAACATATTTCAGCACCTTGGAATAGGTTACAAAAAGGCCCAAATAATTCACCTCACACTGCAAATTTGTTTCCTAATGGAATTAAATACATTAAAATTCTTTGATAGAATAAATCAGTATCCATCTGGCAGATATAACAACAGTGCAACACTTTATCTAGTAATCTGGGCCTGCAATTTATTCCAAATATATGCAGTCCTCTGCCTTGATGACCAACAGTAGTAACAACTAAGACTTCTCAGTACATCCACTCTGGATATAATTTTGCAGCCGAGTGTGTTCACAGCCTCTCACCCAGCAGTCAGCTTCCCCTTAGGCAGTTAACAGGCCAAATAATTTTCTCAAATATTAGATCAATGCTAGAGCATTTGAGGGACATGTTTTGTTTGCTTTCTGGATTCCACTTGGACTTAAGGACAAAAATATGAAAATATTTCAATCAATTGATCTCACTTTGTTAAAAGGTTATAACTCATCCTTCTTCCCTGACCACTCCATTAGGTTTTGGTAATGAAACCATTAATACTCCTATCCTTCCCTGCCAGTTGCCTCAGCAGTAGTTAATCTCCACTGACTGAGGAGCATAAAGGTGCTTTTATCACCATTTTTCTCCTGCATTATTTTGTGATATAATGATTATATCACCAAAAAAAAAAAAAANAGAACATCTTTAGGTAGGAGAAGATTTCATGTGAGAACTTCTATATCCAGTTCAATGTCAGGTCTTCTTATCTGGCAGTATTTAGAGAGCAAAAAAAATAAATCTTGGTTTTTGTAGTTCCCTGTAATGCGTAAGATTGCAACCACATCACTGCATGGTGAAATGAGCTTCACAGTACAGCATGGCCACCCCATCTACTGGAGGCTATGGAGAGCCTTTCTGCAATACCTAATACTAAAACACTCCATGGTCCTTTCAGCAGTTACTTGAAGCCACAGAAGAACTTGCAAGCATCTTCTCTGGAGATAAATGCTTTAACTTAGTGATATTTCTTTTTTTAAGAGAACTTACATAAGAGTAGTACAATAAGCACTTTTTTTCAATACTATTACCTTCAGCATAGAAAAATTTCCTCAAAGTCTGGTCTACACTGCAAAGGTTGATTGCCAGAAACCTCCTTCTGTCACAAAAGCTATAAACACAAACCTGATGACAGCCAGCAAAGCCCAGTTTTTGTCTTGTCCAAATCAAATCTACTTTTCCAAACAACAGAATTCTCTCAGCCAACATACAATCACCAAAGATACTGCTGACAGAATGACATTGTCTCCAGTGTTATTTTATAAATGTTTCCAGCTTCTATTTGCAGTCAATCTTCTGAATCCCATCTCAGAGGAGCCTTTCAAACAACTCCATCACTAATTTCTAATACATTGAATGTACCAATATTCATCAGTTGTCATGAAATAGTTCACCTCGAAAATCAGAAAGTATTTTTGTTCAAGTAATTTTGTAACTAATTTTTAAAAGTTTCAAACAGTGGATGACATCTCTGCCAGTTACAAACCCAGCCAATGAGCCTGGATTTTGTCAGCGAAACAGACAAATACGCACAGAACAGAGCAAAGTCCTAAAATATCAGATCTGTTATGTTAGGGGGTTTTGTAATGGATGTAGTGTAGCCTTGACACACAAAAAAGTATCACAAAGGAAATAAGCCTTGTTGGTCAATTTGATGCCAGGAACTGTTCCCACGCCACTGTCCACCCACAAATATTTACATTGAAGAATTGCTTAACCAAAATTGAGGGAATTCACCATTTTTCATTGAAAGGCTGGAGTTAAAAGGCATCAGTGAAAATTGAAATAATTTTATTTACTTCTGCAGAAGACATTAAAAACTATCGTTTAGAAATATGTGATAAAGATTCTTTCTCAGATGGATTTACTACAAAACCAGTTTGGGGATTTTGTGTCCAAACATCAATCAGAGAGGGAAAAAAAAAAAATAGAGATGAATAGAATCAAGGCGACATCGAGTGGTGAATCTTGTAATGACACTGCCGTCTTCCCTCAAACCAAAAGAGTCATTATCGTCATTTTATATCTCTGTGGTAAATTGAATAACATTCTTGCAATTTCTTTTTAAGAACAGAACCGTTAAGATAATTTGTGTACTCATAGCCACATCAAAACTTTCCAAGTACTTTTACTTTGGGGGGGATGAAATTCCAACAACATACTGGCTACATATTATTAAAACTCGTCAGTTTTAATTTGGAAAGCCATATAAAAAAATAATCCATCTCCATTTTTGATGGAAGAATTCATAAAGGATATAAAACTATGTGTGGGTAATAGTTATTATCACTACTGGGAGGGAGGAGGAAGCTGACTGTATTACAGAATGGTAGCACTGGCAAGAATAGCAGCAGCATAAGAGTTGAACCAGAAACCTTTAGGATTAAAAGCCTAAAATTTTTTTAGTCTAAACTGAGACTCTATACTGATCCTCATTCATCAATAGATTTTATAGGTCATCTTTGAGAAAGAATTTGTCCAGAAGATCTGAATGCTGCAAATCCTATGTCAGGTTCCATTTATGTAATATATTGACCCAGGATTGAAAAAGAGATCTTCAAAGCTAAAAGAATTAATTGCTACAGTCCGAGTTTAAAAATTCAAACAATGGACAGAGATGGTTGAGATAACTCACAGCCTTCAGACTACACGAAGAAGGTACACAGCACACACTAATCTTATTGAATTATATATATATATGACTGGATCTCTGAAAAAATTAATGATTCGGGTTCTACTAGAAATGGGAAAACAAAAGAAACAGTGCTTCTATAAGACTTGTACATATAAATATATTGTTACATTTGCCTCTGGAAGTATGTAATTTATGTGTGATTATTGTAAAAGAGAAAAGATAAAATTTAATATAGCTTTCATCACTGCCTGCTCTCCTACATAAACAACTTGTTACTGCGTTACCGTGAAGAAAAAGCTTTCGATACAAAGACACACATTCAGTGCTACAGAAATGCCACAGAAGTCTGTGCGCTGCTGATTTTCTGAACACAATGCAAGCTCATAAACCATGTAACGATGCAGCTCCAATCATAAATACAGACGGGTTTTGACCTTTCCTAGAAAAACACCTACATATTACACTACTGTAAACAAAAATAATAATGGCATTTTTTTAAAAAAAAAAAAGTTCTCAACCTATTGACAAAGCCATCTTCCATTTGACAGGCATATCTTGAGAGAATAGTGGTGGATTATGGTCACATTTGGGGTTTCTAAAAGGTTCTCCTAAAACCCTTTGTAAATTAGCCTGCCCTGAAACCAAAACATGGTTAGCAGGGTTTAGTTTTCTGTGCCTAGCACACCGCAAGCCTGACCTGCATTTGAGCCCGTGGGGAAACAACTGCTATCAAATTATAAAGACAAAAGACTACCCACAGCAGAGCAGTGGGCCTTGTGGGGTGAGTGCCTAAGCAGTAGGATCTTAGTGACAACAATGACATCTGTGCTTTAAACCCAATCCCCTTCCCTTTGTTTGCTGAGAAAATGCACAAGTGGAAGAGACTGTCTGATATCACTGCACTGCCACAAAAGTAGTTTTAACATCTTACTATTCCTTTGAAACAGACACTAGTGTAGGCTATTTGGATAGGATATTTAGATACTTGGGTTCTGGATTGTTCTGTACATTGTATAAATGTTGCAGTAGGAGCTGAAGCATCACCTCTGCATCTGGAAAACACAAAACTGCCACATCAAGAGAAAACAACCAACTTCCTTCCTTCACTAGCTACAATTATCAAAGTCTGGCCTCAAACCTTTCATGTTGACTAGGTGTCCATAGTGCTGCTCTTAAATTTCCTTTTATTACCACTTTGTATCTGGATAAAAAATAACTCTATGTCAATATTGTCTAACTTTAATAGAAAACAAACACAGTGTTTTCAGTTTTCCAGGGTGCTGGCAACCCACACTATTCAATAAACAATTTTTGCAAGCTTATGGAAAACCTGATGCTCAATCATTTCCCAAGAATGCTCCAACTCTGTAGTCAGCAGTGATAAGGTAATAATATATAATAGCAAATAAAAATGGAAATCACAGAATCTTTTTGTCCTGAAATCAATGTTGTTACAGAATTTTTTAAGTAGCTACTGGACTGATACTCCTCAGACAAGGAGAAATCATTTTATAGGTTTTCTAGTTCATGTTATCTCAAGACTATGTTCAGAGCAAACTAAACTGCTCACTGAATTAGATCTTAGGAACAGTTTGGCAGCTTTGAAGATGAGCAGAGAAAATGGAATAAGTTTATCTGAAGCCTCAAAACTCAATAAAAGAACATTAGCACCAACGTTCAACTATAGTGGAAGGCACTGTAAATCTGATAAAGAAAGAAATTATAAGCTCCAAACTTGGAATACCTGGGATGACAGAAACTGCTGCCTTCTGAACCACTTCTGTGGTTTCAAGGCCTGCCCTTTTGCCACCAATCTTAATGGAAATAGAATCATGCCAAAATTGGAACTGTGGCCTCCAGGAAATAAAACAAGAAGCAAGTGTTAATAAATCAGGAGCACTAACAGGTCAAGCAAGATGGTTCTTGCTAAGTGATTACACGAATGACATAAAGATAGCACTTATCTAATGAATCAAATGAGCCCAAAGAAGCTGTAGCACAAGAGGTCAAGAACTGGAGTCTTTATATTACATACAACACTTTGGTCTCTCTCACTGACAACATTTTGTTATCAGTTGTCTGTTTAAAGACATCTCTCTCCTTGTTATTAGCATGTGGGTATCACATACTAGTGTGCTACCACAATTAATACTTAATATTTTCTCTTTAAATTTAGTCCATAACAGATGCTGCTAAAAGTATTGCTGGCTATCCTGCTGCTGATTTTAAAGAAGGTGGTATTTGTGCTCACTTAAGATCCTTTAGAAAATAGTAAACCTTTCTACTGAAATTTGAAAATATAGTCTGAAACAGGTTATCTTGTTGAGGTGAAGGTATCCAGTACAAAAAATCCAAACCCACGTGACTGAAGTTTGGCAGAATTGTAAGTTGAAAAGGGAGGTCTGTAATGAAAGTGTCAGGCAATATTATTTTACATGACATCAAATACAAAACTCCCAATCCCTTCTTTACTTACTGCAGTATCTAGTTTCTCTGTAAGCACCACATATATGACTGTATTTGAAGCAACAAACATTTTTCAAAACTATCAGTTTATGCACCGTCAGGCTGCTACTGGGAGGTTGCAGGTTTTGGAGGGGATGGGATTATATTTTTTATAATCTGAACTCTAGACTTTTGACAGTTCTTATTTCTTTACTGGCATTTTAATTCCTCATTATCCTAGTCAGTTTAATGCTTGGTACATGAGTCAGGACTGTATCCCAGGCTAGGATGTTTCCACGAGAGTAAGAGAGAGGCTAGGCATCTCAGACTAAAAGAGACAAAGTGCATTCCACAACACTGCTGTGTCCCTGAGCTACCCCAAAGTGAAATGCCATCGTAACAAGGGAGGCTTTAATTCAGATTTACAGTGGGGTTTGTCTCACAGCTCTGCCACCTACATGTTAATAACACCTTTCCTTTAAACCCACCATGTTCCATCAATCTTTACTGTCTTCCAAGTTAAGGCTGCAATGAGTTTTGCTTCAGTTCACTGCACTGCAGGTATTAACTCCTGGCAATCAACAGCACAGCACATTAATTTCACATGTGAAATAAGCACTTTACAATACTGCAGAGCTGACCTAAAGATCTAAGTGCCTCTGTTTCTTCTAAAAGAAAGGACCTTATGGGAATAATACAGTACTTCAGGTTACAAGGTAGCTCCCAGACAACTTAGGGGATTAGAAAGCCATCAATACCAGCTCAGTTAGTCAAGCCCCGAGGCACTGGGGAGCTGAGCCCCGAAGTGAAATGCAGCAATCCCGGGAGGTGCCACATAACCCCGTGAGGAAATCATCAGTGGCTGAAGTCTGGAGAAAGAATTTGCGTCCTGGGTAGATCCATCGAGGCAATGAAACATTGGACCCCAGGACTGAGTTGCCTACTGCAGCAAGCAGCAGCACACATTATATTAATTACACCAGGTACGGCTCTACCTGACAGCATTCCACAGGTGAATATGAATTTTCACACATGTGGGATGAGCCACATAGATATAGCTCTTATTTCCAGACCTCTAGTCTTTACTTGCGAGAAAAAGAAAGTGGACTGGTATGTTATTGTTAAAATACCAGTTAAAATTCATTTGGTACACTAAGGCCAAACTATAGATGCTTGTGATTGGTATCCCAAAGTGCTTTAATCTTTCTCTAGGAAATAATGATACTGTACTTTTTTTTTTTTTTTAATCTTAAAATGCTGTATTCTACTTCCAAAAAAAACTTTTTATTGCCAATCAAATGTAAAACCTGCCAATAATTTTATAGCCAAAAGAATCTAAGCCAAAATCTCAGAAAAGTAAGGTTGGGTGGACTGGCTCTCCTGAGAGACAATTATTTGGGTAATAAAACAGGTCCTTTTTAACGCTTTGCATTGAGAACTTTCAAGAGATTTAAAAGTAGCTTTGCACCTACAGGAAATGTGTCCTGCAACACCCTATTACCAGTTCCTTTATTATACACTTATGTACACACCTATATCCACACTTTACAGAAATGCTGGTTGTGTTCCTAACAAGAAGGCGGCTGTGGAATGGCCCTTCACATTGCATTGTAAATATTCTGTACAGCTTTATTCTGGTTTTTGAAGGAAGCCAGGCCTGTGGTTGCACTCTTCTTATCTGTAGCTATCTCATCATTTCCCTACATCATTCTCTTCTCTCCCCTTTCCCTATCTGTCATCTTAAAGATATCAAGTAGCTACAGGAGACAGACAAACTCAGGTTTGTGCCTTTCCTCTGAAGTAAAGAAAATGCCAGATTTCTTTCAGTCCTGGGAGGAAAAAGCCAAATGCCCAGCACAGGTGTGCTGCTGCAGGAAAGCTGCAGCAAGTGCTACTGCAGAGCCAAGCAGGCAGAGGTAAGAATGGGGCACTGAGGAACTTCAGGGCAATGCCCACAAGGAACAAAGTTACCTCTGTTTCACTGTTCTGGAACAAAACACTGTGTTGGGGTTTTTTTACCTGAAAAATATCTTTCAGTAAACAAGCATAAGAATAGCTGTCGAGTCACACAAAAGAACCTGAAGTCGAGATTTTGTTCTCATGTAATCTCGGTACTGAAAGACTTCTTAGAGACATCCCATGGCTCCAGCTGTTTTGTATACAGCCCCTGGTGAAACAGTGGCCAGTACAGGGTACACAGGAAAGAATGTGAAAGGCAAACAAATACATAATATATTTTCTCTGTATAGCCATTTAATTTCCACAATGGATCATGGTTTTGACTCTGAACTGGTACCCAGCTGGTAAACTTGCCTCTAACAGCTGTGAGGGATATTTCTTATTTCAAATTTAATTGCTTTTTTTCATTTCTTCTTTCCTACTATAAGGTCACTTATACCCTGTGCTTTTTCTCTCCCCCTTAGCTTTTCTGTTATTACAACTGCCCAGGAGAAGCTAACAGCAAAATAATTTCTTTCTTTCTCTGCTGTTATTTTCTTGACTAACAAGCCCTACACCTTCATCTTTCCCTTACCTTGCTGATCATCTTTAATTGCCCTGTAATAGTCTCATCTCTCTCTGGACAGGACTTCATTGAGTTTTTCAAGGAAAAACGCACAGTGTGTGCTGTATATCCCCCACTACCTACATTCTCTATTAGGGTCACTTTCCTCTACATCTCTTCTTTCAGGGTTCCACCTCAGCTGTCTAAAAATCATGAACTACACTCAAAATTCATAAATTTTACTCAAATCATTCCTTTTAAGTGAGGTTATCCAGATTCTGTATCCTCATATTCTGTACTCAAACATTTTTAAGTGTTATTCATTACACTGTAGAATCATCACTGTAATGAATTCAAAGCAGAAAGCAAGACTTAAAGAAAGCTGAAAGTCTAAACTCACACATAGCAGTTGACAATATTGTGCCCCTTTTCTTGCTTCAGGCATTTATCTTCACACTTTTCATCAGACTTGTGGGTTTTTTTTAAGTTTTAATTATCTGTCTTTTCTCCCTTGGAATGAAAATGACAAGAATTGTTCTCTCTCCCTCCCTTTGTTTATGTCCTTCAGACTGTAAACACTCCAGGCCAGTGTAATCCTTCTTGCAGTGTTGTGGGATAGAAGACACAGGGCTCCTAATCCCCAGCTGAACACTTGTATCAAAAGGAGAATTTTCTTCAACTAAATCCCAACGAATATAAATATCCTCTGTGTTATTCCTCTCCTTTATACAACAAAATGTGCGGGATGCAATTTTTAGAGATGGAACTTCAATCTGGCAGCAGGGGTAGAAGAAATTCCCTCAACAGTGGCTCCTTGTGCTCTGGTGCTTCCCAAACCCTCACATTCCCCATGTTTCTATTAGATGCTATTTGGAGTTGCAGCAATTTTTGCTGGCAAAATGATTAAGAAATGCATCACATGGCCTGTCTTAAGGTCTGCAGGACTGACCAGGTTCACGTTTTTGTCTTTGAGAGAGATGGGCACGCTGGGCACCTTGCCAGGTCACCCCATAGCACTGTCACCAAGGACTTGTCCCCTCACCCCATGGTGACCAGTGTCACCATGGTGCACACTGAGACTGCACTGACGGGAACGGGACCAGTCACACCTGGGCACTGCCCGGGAGCTCTTCACCACCCTCCTCTAACTGAGAAGTCCAAGGTCGCACAGGGAACTGCACAGGGGACACTCAGTGGACACAGTTTTGGGCATCACAACATAAAAAAGACATTCAGCTATTCGAGAGTGTCCAAAGGAAGGCCACGGGGATGGTGAAGGAGGGGAAGCTGTACGAGTGGCCCAGGACACTTGGTCTGTTCTGCCTGGAGGAGACTCAGGGGAGACCTCATAGCAATCTACAGCATCCTCATGAGGGGAAGCGGAGGGGCCGGTACCGATCTCTGCTCTCTGGTGACCAGTGACAGGACCCGAGGGAACGGCAGAGAGCTGGGTCAGGGGAGGCTGAGGTTGGATATCGGGAAAAAGTTCTTCACACAGAGCTTGGGCACTGAACAGGCTCCCCAGGGCAGTGGTCACAACATCAAGCCCGACAGAATTCAAGAAGTGTTTGGAAAACGCTCTCGGACGCGTGGTGTGATCCTCGGGGTGTCGTGTGCATGGCCAGGAGCTCGGTTCGATGATCCTCGTGGGTCCCTTCCAAGTCTGTGATTCCATGGCTCCGAACGCCCCCGCTCCGCTCCTGAGGCAGCACGAGGAGCTACAACTCCCAACCTGCCCCGCGCCGCGCGGCCCGGAGCCGCCGACTACATATCCCGGCATCCCACGGGGGCGCCTCGTTCTCGCGAGACGGCGGGACGCCCCGGCGGCGCTGTCGCGAGAGCGGCGGGCCCGGAAGCTCCACGTCGAAGGTTGGATCCTGCCCGGGCGGCGGCACCGGAGCGGCACCGGAGCGGCACCTCGGCACAGCGGGGCCATGGTGAGCGCGGGCAGCGACTGGCGGTATCCCGGGGGTGCCCTCGACCCCGCTGCGGGAGGGTGACCATCCCACCTCGGCCCCAGCGAGGCAGCGCAGCCCCGCGATCGGCGGAGCCGAGGGGCAGAAGGGGGCCACGGCGGGAGCAGCAGCGCTGTGCTGCCCGCCGAGTGTTCCTCAGACCCACCGAGCAGTTGTCCCGGTGTTCGGAGTGCATGTCGCATTCACTCTTCGGATCGGCCATTCCCGGCCCTTGGGAGCCGCAGATCCCAGCAGTTCCAAGGATAAGCACGGAATCAAGTGTAGTTGTGCTTGCCTTCTTAGTGTTTGTAGCAGGAGAAATGAACCCCAAATTCATCTCTACCATCCGATGTCGTGTCTGTAATAGAGGCACTACATGATAACTAGGTGGCTTTTTCTCCTTGCAGGGTCTAACACATTTAACTGCAGGTTTTATTAATACATGCAGTGTTCTTTGATCAGCTATTATCCACTAAGTTCTCTGAGATAAAAGCAACGTTCAGTGATCTCAAATGAGTGTCTAAATGAATCTGTAATGGCTCGAATATTTAGAAAATCACTTTGCTAGACTTCATGCCTTTTAAATACGCTGACTTTACATTGCCAGTGATGAAAGTGGAAGGTCAGCGCCTTGTTTGTAAGGGAAAGACTTAAACTTTTCCCTCCTCTCCGTTTCTACAACGTAGTGTTCCATTCTAAAACGTAATTTTGGAATTGTGAATGGAAGTAAATTTATAGTGGGCAAATGTTGTTGTGCTCTATTGTGATAACTTACTTTTCTTCCTGATTTGTCAGGTGATGTAGCAGGAAGATTAATTTCGTAGCATTTGTGTTAGGAGCAAGTTCTCTTTGCTTTGCTTTCGTAGTTCAGGGACAGCAGGAAGATGTGCAGTGCATCTTTTATTTTTTTGACCCTGCCAGAGATACTTTTTACAGTATGAAGAAATTCTGAATTTTGCAGAATTAAATTAAACAGACCCATTGCCATTGGTGGGGATGTGATGCTTCCTACAAAAACAAATACACAGATGGATAGGAAAGAGTAGTAACCTCCTGTCTGCCTGAAAAGCAGGATTGGATCCTTTTCTTCTATGAGTAAATTTCAGCTCTCTTTTCCCCTTTTCTGTGCCAGTTTCCTGTTAAAAAACCTGGTATTCCCAATTCTTTCTCCCCCAGCCTCTCCGACTCGATATCAAGCGGAAGCTGACAGCCCGGTCTGACCGGGTGAAGAGCGTGGACCTGCATCCCACGGAGCCATGGATGCTGGCCAGCCTTTACAATGGCAGTGTGTGTGTTTGGAACCATGAAACACAGGTGATGGCGTTAGTTGTCCCTTATTGAAATATTCATAACTGACAGCTGTGTATCTAGTGTTGAAAAATTGAATTTATACAAGAATCTTCAATCACTGCCACTAATTGACTGTGCTCTCCTCTGTCTGAGTACAAAAATCACTGTATCAGTAGACAAGGAAGTGACATATCGGACACTGTTAAGAAAGTATAAAGAGCTGATTTCAAAATTGGTGTTTTCTTCAGTGCTATAAACTTAACTGTTTTTATTTTTAGACTCTGGTGAAGAATTTTGAAGTGTGTGACCTACCCGTGAGAGCTGCCAAATTCGTGGCGAGGAAGAACTGGGTTGTTACTGGAGCTGTAAGCTGTTCTCCTCTTGTGATTTCTTATGCAGCTGCACTTTCTCTAATTTATTTTCGTGCCATTACTTTGTGCGTCACGTAATAATCTGATCTGATACGAATTTGTAGAGGAGAAGGGAATACTTCACTACAGTTTCGCAGAAATTTTCTCCTTTAAGGAAGCTTAGAAACTTAAACTTTTCATTTCGGAAGAGAGCAACCTGCTAAGGTGACTAACTCTGCAGGTAATGCCAGATAGATGTAGTTCAGCTTTTACTGCTAACTGGAACATACTCAGCCTACAGTTCTGACTCAATATTATTGGTGCTACTTTAACTAAGATGAAACTATTGACAATCCGAGGTAAGAAGAATTAAAAATTGCTTTCTACTTTTGTTCTTGGTTATATTAAAAATAATTTTTTTTAGTTTTGTTCACCGGTAGAAAAAAATCTCTGCTTTTATTCAGTGAATCTACCTTGAGAGGAATAGTTGTATTCTAATTCTCTACATTTTTCTTTATGGAGTGAATATTTTTTGGCTAAATTAAGGTTATGCCTTAATATTTTTGTCTCAACTTTCGTTTCCTAGTCTTCTGCCCTGTATACAGAGTAGAAATTTCATTTCATTATCTTATGCTGCCATGACCCAGTTACTTGTAAAAATGAAAATTTGGTTGAAGTTTTTTCCATTTCATAAATTACTTGGAACAGCAATGTGAAATTTATAGCCTTCTGAATCAAAGTATAATTTATATCATTAGCAAACAAAGTTTCTTAAACATTTTGTTGTCTTCAATGGTGGAATGTTTTTTCCTACCTCCCCTGCATTGCACTTATTTTCATATGGCTCTTCTTCCCTTTCCTAGGATGACATGCAGATCAGAGTTTTTAATTACAACACCCTGGAAAGAGTTCACATGTTTGAAGCCCATTCCGACTACATCCGATGCATTGCTGTGCACCCCACGCAGCCCTTCATCCTCACAAGCAGTGGTGAGTCCTTTGGGATATTTTCATATTCAATAACCAGCTATTTTCAGGCTCCTGTTTTCTGTGCAGTGAGGGATTGCAAGTCTCCTTGGGAAGACTCAGGATTCCTTGAGCAAGTAGCCAATGTGACAGTTGTCATTTTGTTGTTTCTTTGCTAGATGCATTCATGTTTCTTTAATGGAATATCAACTGCATTTACAATTTAAAATATAACGGTTTATGTTCTTGTCAGAGAAGAGCAAAGAGCCTTCTCTCTTAATATCTGCCAGAGGAAACATTCATATAAGTGCCAATTAGTGTGGCAAACTCTCAAATAACAGCTCAAGTTGTGTTTTTAAAAAAATTTCATAGTGGTTTGGAGTGAGTTTTTAGCTGGGAATCTGACTTGAAAGCAACATCTTTTTTTTCCAAAATACCACTGAGGTCTCTGTTCTTTGAGGTGATCTATGTTACTGAGGTGCGAAAGACCCCAGTGTCCCATCAGATGTTGCCCAAGAATGCTTAGATTGTGCTGCTCAGTCCTTTTCCTTCCAGCAAACCTTACTAATGTAGTCTGTGCAGGGCTGCAGAGAGCTCTGTGATTTACAGGCACCGTGTATTACTGTGTTTTGCTGTTGAAGGTACTTAAGCACCCAGCTTGGCTGTCTCTGCTTCCTCATCCTTAGCACTCACCAGAGCAGGTGCTGCAGAACAAAGCACAGGGCCAATTGCTTAATGTTTGCCCACTGTTTTAAGATTAAAAATTCACTACCTTGATTCTTAACCTCCTTTTTAAAGACAGATGTATTTCACCACTTTACTGGACAACCTTTTTGAGAAACTTTTACTCCCTGTGGGCCTTCTGCAAGGACTGGTAGGCCTACAGATGAAAATAGATTATTAGCAGTGCCTCCTTTCCCGCCTTTAACATGAAGTTATGGAGGATTATGCAGTTTAAGAAGGTAGTTATCACTCACTGAAGCTTGGTTGTTTGTTGTTTGTGGTTTTTTTCAGATGACATGCTGATTAAACTCTGGGACTGGGATAAAAAATGGTCTTGTTCTCAGGTCTTTGAAGGACACACTCATTACGTCATGCAGATTGTCATAAACCCAAAAGACAATAATCAGTTTGCCAGTGCCTCTTTGGATAGGACAATTAAGGTAGAGAAACTATATTTGGTTTTTTTAGTCATTAAGTGATTATCAGTGTACACAAACCAATAATCCTGTATGGATGATGGATCAGTATTCTTAAAAGCAGGTGCAGTAAAAGAATTTTGACTGAGCAAAGACCTGGACATTGATCCAGGCACCTGCTAAGTAATTCAGTAAATTTACCGGATTGCCTGTTGCCTCTAATCATTGAAAAGTATTTCTTTAAACTCTTTTAAGTGCTGTATCTCCATTTGGACTACACAGAAATATTGGAGGGGAGTAATGGTTATACTGTCAATGAGTGGTTTGGGCATATTGAAACTATATAGTGAATAAAGACTTTAACTTTGCATTAAAAGAAAAAACTAAACCCTGGTAAAGGTGTCTCTCCCATTACTTTCATGTCCTTGGCTGTCCATGCATGGAATTGTTTCCAAAGATGCCTTCAGCCTTCTCATGGCAGACGCTGATGAGTCTCATTTGCTGTGAAGCAACTACGTAACTAAGTATCTGTGACTACAGATTTGCAGCCACTGAGCAGTGACACTTCCTCACGTTTCCTGTACATTATCAGTATATTGGCTATAAAAAGCCACCACTGATTTCATATGTGCACAGATGTTGAGATGTTTATTTGATGTGATAAACATGAGAAAATAGTAGTATAGCTACACTTGACCTGCTTCCTTTTGTATCCTCATTTAACATGAGATTTGATATTCTTTAATGTAACTGGAAAAATTAAAATTCAGGACACAGTTGGAGGAAACCTCCTGTATGATAATAATTAGTTACTAGTTAATTTTATAAACAGATACTTTTTAAAAGCAGTGCTTTATATGGTTTCATGTCCTTAAAAAAGTTTAAAGAAACCAATTTCATTGTTTAGAGGTATGAGCAGAGCATGGGCAATTCAGCATATTATTTATGTTTACTGGGGAAGGACTGGTAGTTTACTGAGCAGTTGTTGAGGTTTTTCATCTAAGAAAACAACTGTGTCTTTGGAAGTCTGTATTACTTCTCTTTGGACTTGTAAAGTACCTCTGGATACCTGCTGTGTTTGCCAAGGGTGACCTGGACACAAAAGGTGGCTAAGTACAGCTGGTTGTGTTTTGTTGGGTCTTTTCTGGCAAGGTGTGGCAGCTCGGATCATCATCTCCCAACTTCACCTTGGAAGGCCACGAGAAAGGAGTAAACTGCATTGACTATTACAGTGGTGGGGACAAGCCATACCTCATTTCTGGGGCAGATGACCGGCTGGTGAAGATCTGGGACTACCAGGTGTGTGCTCAACTCTTCAGGAGCCTTTGCAGGCTGCCACATTTGGTATCGAGTTTCTTTTGTTAGCGTTAGATTTTTTTTCTTGTGACAAATTGTTCCTTGCCTTTTAGGCTTCATGTTTGTGGATTAAGCTGTTCCTCTTCTATGTTCAAGTGTAAATATTGCTCATGTATCAACTCTTTCCATCCTTTCACTTCTTTTATTTTTTTCCTTCATTCTTTGTTGCTTTCCCTCTCTCCATTTTCCTCCTGTGCTCATTGGCACAGTCCTAGGTGTTGCATGCACACACATGCATGTGCTGCTACTTGGCAGGAGTCACGAGGTGCCCTGTTTGAATGCTCTACAGGAAAGAGAAGATCTAATCCAGAGACTCAGTTATTTTGCTGCAGCCTAGAACTGAAAAGTTCTTCCTGTGTACAAGTATCTGAATGGGCAGAAGGGCAAGACAAAAGTTGTTAGGTGGTACTTTCTGGTTGTTAAAACTTATTGCCCCAGAGTAAATCCAAGCCCAGATGTTAAAGCTGGCACTGTTAATTTAAGCATTCACTGCAGTAATGAATATTACACACCAGTGCTTGAAATTTTGCCACCATGTACAGCTGGAGACTCCAGATACATACTCCAGTCTTAGTTATCTCAAGCAGAGTAGCCTCTCTTTCACAACTGTGTGAATGAACATTCTTACCAAAGACCTAAATTAGATGTGTTTTCACCTGTAATTCAGTGTTTTGTTATGATTTTTTTTTGCGGTGAAGTCAGCTTTCTATCTTGCTTTAATCAGTTGTACTATGCAGCTCTGAGAAAGCATATTTTCGAGGCATTAACATATCTGAAAATAGAGGAAAAAAGCCTCTGTCAAGGGAAATAAATATTTTCTTCTGGGCAGGAGGTACAACTCAATACAATCACAGTTTTTAATAGCTTAGTGCTATTGTTTGAGCATCTTGGAAATGTTAGAAATCTAGAGAATTTTCAGATATCATTTGGATTTGGAGGAGTTTTTTTTTAAGAAGTAAAGGTTAAAATGTAGCACTGTGTTCTCTCTTTTTTTCAGAATAAAACCTGTGTCCAAACACTGGAAGGACACGCTCAGAACGTGTCATGTGTCAGCTTCCATCCGGAGCTGCCCATCATCATCACCGGCTCTGAAGACGGTAATTTTGTGTTTTCTGATGTATAACGGAAAAGAACTTCGGGAAGAGCTCTTGTGCTGGTGTGGCTGCACACCTGCTGCCCTTACACTGAAGAGAGATGAAAGGATCCATCCCTTTGTTTTTCCCTAGGAACGGTGCGCATTTGGCACTCCAGCACTTACCGCCTGGAGAGCACCTTGAACTATGGCATGGAGAGGGTGTGGTGTGTGGCCAGCTTGAGAGGCTCTAATAATGTGGCTTTGGGATATGATGAAGGCAGCATTATTGTTAAGGTACAGTTAATGGTTTGAAATACAAAATTGTGATTCATCACTGTCCTGTGTGCAGAACAACTGATGTCTGATTCTGGGATAATGTGTAAAATACTGAAATATTGGCATTTTAATTGGCATTTTTTGATAGAGATTGGCTATTTCACTTGATATTTTCAACTGAAAAGAAAATCAACAATGTATTTTTTCCATAGCCTAACTTTTTACTTACTTACTTTGTAGCTTGGTCGTGAAGAACCTGCCATGTCCATGGATGCAAATGGAAAAATTATTTGGGCTAAACATTCTGAAGTCCAACAGGCTAACTTGAAAGCTATGGGAGATGCTGAAATCAAAGATGGAGAGAGATTGCCACTGGCTGTGAAGGATATGGGCAGCTGTGAAATCTATCCTCAGACAATTCAGCACAACCCTAATGGACGGTAATACATTCTTTTATCACTTCGCTTGAATTGGTTGGGAGTTTTTTGTTAACAGGCTAAAATAAAAGGGGATACAAGGTACAAGAGCTGCTCAGTGGAGAGCAGAAGGAACATGATGCAGGAAGGAAATCCAGTTCCATGACGTTTTAGGAATATATAAAGCTCATGCTCTATCTGTGTTTGCAGTGATTACCTTGGGCATGGGAGCCTTTACCTTTACAGATAATTTGCCTTCTTGCTGCTGCCTGTTGAACTTGAACACCGATATCTGAAAAACGCCTCTTTCTCCTTCCCCAGGTTCGTGGTGGTGTGTGGTGATGGTGAATACATCATCTACACAGCCATGGCTCTGAGGAACAAGAGCTTTGGTTCTGCACAGGAGTTTGTGTGGGCACATGACTCTTCAGAGTAAGTCTTGCACATTTTTTCCTTTGTATTACATTTGCTGCTGTTACTCTAGTTTTCAGGCCATGACGACCAAAACATGCATGTAAAATGAACTTCCAATAATTAATTGTTCTGCTTTAAAAGTTTGAATTTTTAACACTCTGCTAGTTTTAGAAGATAACTCAAATGCAGTTGTTTTATAGCAGCTTATGATTTAGTAATTTACTGCTCTGGAAACTGAATAACTGTTCTTGTTTTTCTTCAATTTAATCTTTATTTAGATATGCAATCAGGGAGAGCAACAGTGTTGTAAAGATATTCAAAAATTTCAAAGAGAAGAAGTCATTCAAACCTGATTTTGGAGCAGAAGGTAAGTACTTTAAAAATAGACATGTTGGTGTGATTTTTGCACAATGTGGATTTCTTCCACCTTTATTTTCTTGCAGGCATCTATGGTGGCTTTCTGTTGGGAGTCAGATCTGTCAATGGCTTGGCATTCTATGATTGGGAGAACACAGAACTGATTCGGAGAATTGAAATCCAGCCCAAACACGTACGTTTCTACGTGGGACCGAAGTTATTTACCTGTCTGTGTTTACTGATTTATTTTTTTTTTTTTTTACTAAACTGATTTTCTTGTATGAAGCCAAGCTGTCAGTAATAAAGTAATAACTTAAGTTTATCTCAGTCCTGTAGCAGAAAGGGAGAAGAAATTCCTGTATTTGTTGGCTTCTCAGTCCTAAGCTTCTAGAGTTTGTGTGTTTTACCCTTAATTTCCACATCGTCCTTCTTAGCCTGGGGTGTCTAACACTGCACCACTGTTGATTCTGATGATACAGATTTTCTGGTCTGACTCGGGTGAGCTTGTGTGCATTGCTACAGAAGAGTCATTCTTCGTTCTCAAATACCTGTCAGAAAAAGTTGCAGCAGCCCAAGAAACACATGAAGGTGTCACTGAAGATGGAATTGAAGATGCCTTTGAGGTACCTTCTATTTAAAAAGTGGAATAAGATTAGAGATGGTAGAAGCAAGAGAGTGCAGCAAACTTAGTCCTTAACACAGTCCAATTTAAATTTTAGTTTCCAGCCCATTCAGTATCATACATTGTGCATCTGCCTGAGGAACACTTACTCATTTTTTTGGGATTCCTGAGGAGTCTATCCCTGTCTGAATCCCAGCATAATAGACCTTGATGCCTGCATTTCTCTTCATCTGTTCACTATTGTCAGAGAGTTATAGAGATTATTTTTAAAACTTTTGGGTCATAGCTTAATTTTTTTTTCTACAATTCTCAAGTTTTGAATTGTTATTCAAGTTTGAGAAGTAAAAAAACCTCATGCTGTGAAATGTCAGAAATCAAAATTTCAGAAGGAAAGTTATCCTTGATTGTCTTGCTTAATGCTTAGTTTGGTGCTTGTTTCCTAGATTTATAATTGGTTTAGTTAAGAATTAGGGTAGCATTTATGTAAAATTAAATGATCATTTATGTACTTCTAATCTATATCTAAACTTATGTTTGCAACTTGTCCAACTATTTACTTAAGTATAGAATATGGAATTAGATTTTAAATTGCAATAGTCTTTCTGCTACCTAGAAGTACCTTTTTATTTATCTAATTAACCGAAATTTACTTTGCAGGTTCTTGGTGAGATTCAGGAGATTGTGAAAACAGGCTTGTGGGTTGGTGACTGCTTTATTTACACCAGTTCTGTGAACAGACTCAACTACTATGTTGGAGGAGAGATTGTCACCATTGCCCACTTAGACAGGTGAGTTGCTGCTTCCAGTTAAAGTGTTAAAGGTTCTCTCAGTGAAGAGAGTTCAAGGTGAACCCTGTCAGCTGCTTGCTGTGCCTTGCTTTAGCACGATAGGTAGGAACAAGTTGGATGTTCTGAAGCAGCAGTGCAGTTGTGCAGCGATGAACAGTGCTTTGTGAAAGTGTACATCCAGTAAAAGTAGAATATTTTATGGGAGTATTCTTGCTATCATAAGAACTACTGGAATTTTTTTTTTGTAGACTGTTTTGTAGTGGATCTATTGAAGCTGAGTGTTCTTTGTTTTGTTTCAGAACAATGTATCTCCTGGGGTATATCCCTAAAGACAACAGACTGTATTTGGGCGATAAAGAGCTAAACATCGTCAGTTACTCTTTGCTGGTCTCAGTGCTTGAATATCAAACTGCTGTGATGAGAAGAGATTTCGGCATGGCTGACAAAGTTCTTCCCACAATTCCAAAAGAACAGAGAACCAGAGTCGCGCATTTTCTTGAAAAACAGGCAAGAAAACTACTTCTTAGTTATCAAACTAAATAAATCGGTTTATTCACATTCTACACTGAGTTTGCTAAGCAAAACCCAGTCATATTACCTGTGAGCGTTAACTCTTGTTAATTATCCCTATTTGTTTGAGAATATTGTAACCTTCTGTTCAGAGTGGTTTTGTTAAAGCATTTAGGATTATGTTTGACCTGACAGGTCCCAGCTTCACTGTCAGATTTTTATTTTAGGGCTTCAAACAACAAGCTCTTGCAGTATCTACAGATCCAGAGCATCGTTTTGAACTTGCTCTTCAACTTGGAGAATTAAAAATAGCCTATCAGCTTGCAGTGGAAGCAGAGGTAATTATATAAATTTGGGTGATTCATCCTGGATTCTGAGTATTAGCATGAATCTTGAGAGGCCCTGTAAGAAAAGGCAGTGGGGATGCAACTAAACACAACTGAAATGCCTCCAACTCCTTTGATGAAGTTATTCTGCCTGTAATTCAAAGGAATCTAAGCTGTGGGATGGGGACAAAGAATGTCGTCTGCTCAGAAAGCTACAGGAACTCCTGAAGAATACAAAACTTGAGCCAAAAACCAAGCCTAATCTCCAATACTTGACACTGAGAGGAGGAAAGACAGGGCTGAAGCCTTCAGACCTTTGTTCCAGCCTTGGCAAACTTAGACTGCTGCACTAGAAAAACTGACAGGCAGTGATTTGTCCCATCATTATTATGCAGAGCATCGATCTCATTGTTCCTGCTGTAAAATAATAAAGTTATTTATAAGGAATGTTAACTTAGTTGCAGACACAAATGCTTTTCAGCATTCTGAAGGTTAACTTGGGAGCTTTAAGAGATTGTTATAGTTAAATTTCCCAAGTTATGCCTACCTCCGCCCTCCATGTTTACTGAAAAGCTGTTTATTTTATGTAATGTTATAGCTGTGTAGGGATCTCTTTTAACACTCACTGTGTCATGCTGGGAAGCTACAATAATCACAGTACCTCAAAGGGAAGACAAGTATAGTCATGGGATACAGCACCTTCACAAGTAAACTTATATTTCCATACTGAGCACTCTGAAAACCTTTTACATGCTGTTCAGAAATGTGAGTGGTTTGTTTTTCTCTTTCCCTCCCTCTCCCCTTTTTGTACAATCAGTCAGAACAGAAGTGGAAGCAACTTGCAGAGCTTGCCATTAGTAAATGCCAGTTTGGCTTAGCCCAGGAGTGTCTCCACCATGCACAAGACTACGGAGGACTGCTGCTCCTGGCCACAGCTTCAGGAAATGCCAACATGGTGAACAAGTTAGCCGAAGGTGCAGAAAAAGATGGCAAGAATAATGTGGCGTTTATGAGCTACTTCCTGCAGGGAAAGTAAGTAGCAAATGAGATTGATTGTTCTGTTCTGCTTTCCCAAGTGCCAAGACCCTCAGGTTCTTCAAGTGGTTAACTGCAGCTACATTTAAACTTCATGGAGAAAGATGGTCATTGGTCCTTCTCAGAAAAGCGCATTCTATTTTATGATGACTGCTAGATTTAAAATCTGAAATGAAAGCACTTGAAAGTCAATATAATAGAATAAACAGCTAAACTAATACAAGAATTTGTCTTTATTAGGTTTACTGGTTAAAATCACATTTTGAAATCTTTTAGGCTTGATTCATGTTTGGAACTCCTGATTAAAACTGGGCGTCTCCCTGAAGCCGCTTTTCTTGCACGGACATATTTGCCAAGCCAAGTTTCAAGGTAATTTCTAAGCATATGCAGAGCATGAATTGTGTTGTCGAAATGAGCTGTCTGTAACAAATCTGGTTTGCGTCTCCAGGGTTGTTAAACTCTGGCGAGAGAACCTCTCTAAAGTCAATCAAAAAGCTGCTGAGTCCCTTGCTGATCCTACAGAATATGAAAATCTTTTCCCTGGATTAAAGGAAGCTTTTGTTGCTGAAGAGTACGTTAAGCAAAGTCTTGCTGACTTGAGGCCAGCCAGGGAATACCCCCTTGTCACTGTAAGTAGGTTTTACTCTCTCTAGAAGAAAAACATTTGGTGCTGTGTAAAATCAGCTCTAAGCAACTCAGTGCAACACTTAAATGTGTCTGGGTTTTTTTACTTTTAGCCAAATGAAGAAAGAAACTTACTTGAAGAAGCAAAAGGATTTGAGCCTTCTGGAATAATGACATCTCAGGTCAGTGTTTCTACTGAGTGATGAATCTAAGAGAGAACTTCTATCTTACAGTAACATCTACCCTGGAAAATATTTCACCAGTAATGGACAAATTGTTGCTTTTGTTACCTTGACTGTAAGTGCTGCAGTTGGTTTCATGTTATTTTGCCTCAGACTCTTCTTAATCTACGCCTGTACCTACTAACAGCTTCTTGACTGTGAAATTATTTGTGTGCTTCCTTACTTTGGGTCACCCTTTATTAGTGTGAGTAATTGTAGAGTCTTACCGTTGAATTCATCCTACAGAAGAATAACTCCAATTGCATTTACAAACACTGCCTCAACTGCAGCTGGTTTTCTAAAAGCTCAGTAGCTGGAAATGGAAACTCTTGCATATTACAGCAATGAAAAATGCTCTGTGCTCTTTGCTAGCATGCTGCATGGTTATGGAATAACACTAACCCATAACTAACTGACCAGGAATCCTGCTCAGGTGCTTGAACGTAGGTTCTAATTAATATCTGAAATAACAAACTCATTTTTTTACCACCTCAGTTGTCCAATTATTATGCAGAAAATAGGACAAGTATAAGGTATAAGCACATAGATTGAAACAAACACTTAAAGCTTTTCAGAGCCTTAACAGAAGATGACAACTTCTAATTTTGCTCAAACACACTTTACATTTGTATATGAAAATCGTAATGCGAGGGTTTCTTAGAGGCAGTGATGTTGGCACAGCTCTTTGAGGCTATAAACATATAAAATCAAAACTGCACTGGAAACTGAAGGAGAAACAGAAAAGCTACAACTCTCCATTGTCTGTATTTTTTTTTTTCATAGGAGATGCATTACAGAGCATAGTTTTGAACATCCCTGACAGACCAGAGAAGTTAGGTTACTTTCAAGCCTCTGTTGTGACTCTGCCTCTTGTGTATCAAAGGAAATAACATTAAAGCAAAATCAAACTTGTCTGCACATTTGTTAAAGAGGATAAACAGCACTGTCAGGGCTACCTGAAACATATGAGAACTAGCTTGCATTAGAAGCTAAGAGAATAAGACCTCAGTGTATCTTTGCATTCAGCTCATGATTGCATAAAAGCCCAAAACCTCAGTTGTCTCTTACAGCTGGATATGGGACATCTTGTAGGAGACAGATTAATTCTATAATTAAATACAGTTAATTGCTTCAGTAATAGTACTAACTGATGAATTATCTTAATATAAAACTTGTGCAGCAGTGAAGTGAGAAGATGAAGTGTTAAACCATTATAGGATATGGAACACAAAGCCCAGCAACTACTAAAATTTGCTGTCACAGTCTCAACTAACTTAATCTCTCCTGCTGAGGACGTTGAAAATCACTAACAGCACGTCAGTATTTGAAATGAATTTGTACTTTCTGGAGGTTGTTCTCACTTTATCAGTCCCATCATCAACTGCTTCAAATAAATTGGGGAGGGAAATAGTCTCCAGTGGAGTGAGGACTAGAATCCTTTCTGACAGTGAAGATGTGGCTCAAGAATAACTGAGGGAAACTGGAAGAGAACCACTGGGAAAGGGGCATTATAGGTCTGCTGTTCTTTACCTGCTTTTGTTGAAAGAATATAAATTGAAAAATACTAAAGGAATTTCTTTGCCATTAGAAGAAGGCCGAAGAACCAGTTCCCTCTCCTAAACAAGAAGTGATGAAGACAGTTGTGCAGAATTCTGATCACCTTCCAGCAAGAGATCAAAAGGTACCAAAACAGTTTTATGAGGGGAAGTATAAGCGCTCAATTAATTTTACATTAAAGACTTTAATTAGTGTGATTTAACAAAGCTACTGGAACACATCACTCTAACGGTCCCAGAACAGTGCTCAGAACCCTGCCCCGTGTATGCAGACACTGTGCACAGTAACAGAGACCATTCAGCAGGCGTAGGGGGTTACAAGGCTGAAGTTCAAACACAGCTGCTCAGAACATGGTAAAAAGCTACAATGGTGGAAGATGCTTCCTTACCAAGCAAACAGCTGCTCTCTCCAGCTTCTTTTAGCACTGGTGTTCCACACGACTGCCTTAGTTGGGGTTTGCAGAGTGTGCAGATCCATCCTACAGAGCCATTCATCCCATAAGCTGCTTAACATGTAACCACAGTGGTATCCCCTTCATCCAGTCTTTTCTCTCCCTAGACACTGCTGGACTTGGAAGATGACTTAGATAACTTGGATTTGGAGGATATTGATACCACAGATATCAATCTGGATGAAGAGATCTTAGATGAGTGAACATCCTTTTTTAGATGACCAAATCAGGAAATAATTTGGTCAAAACCCAGAGGAATGAGGTTCTGTGGACTATGTGCTCCAAGTTATTTTGATTTTTATATCACAAGTGGACCATGTTCCTGTAGAAGGAAGTAAAGACCCAGCAACTGTACAAAGAGAATCAGCTTCCAGTATGTTGAAATTCAAAATGTAGGCCTGCTCCAGACCATACTAGAAAATGTTTTCATGTATCAAGCAATTCAATAAATCCTTTTAAACATTCTACTCCTTAGTTCTCCATTTACTAGTAATATTTACTAAGAATAGGAGAATTCTTAAGAATAGCCCAGCTTTCAATAGTGTATATTACAAATCTGTGAAACAGGAGCATAGTAGCTGAACATTAGTATTTTAACCTGACTTTTCTCAGCATATACAGAGGTATGCGGTTATGTTTTCACTGTGCTACTTACCTTGTATCTGGTAACCATCAGTATCAGCTCAGTTACTCTTTTGGACTTCACTTCTAGTTAAAAGCTCTAACTGAGCAGTGATACAGGTTAAGGGTTAGAAGTGGTGTTTGTTACACCCTTTCCGAAATGAAGCTGTCCACACCCTGCACTTACCTCAATAAGTGAAATGAATTGTGGGCAATTCCTTAGATTCAAGATGTAACAGTAAAAAAATTAAACTCAGGGTCATAATAGCTGCTCTACGTTCACTTACAGAACTTTTCAAAATAAACTGCTGTAGTGATTCACATGCATTTTAGTAAAGAAAAATACATTCTGTAGCAGTCAATTTCAAGTATTTATTGTGGAATCCTGTACAGAAAATACTTATAAACAGACTTAAAACTTATGATGAGCTGATGTTTACTTCATGAAGCTGAAGAAGTAGCCATCGCTTCTTCATAAGCCTGCAGGGCCAGCTGGATGTAACCTTCTCTCTGGGATTCAGTTTTCACAAATACCTGCAACCATGGCAGGAGAGAGGTTAATGTACAGGTAACAGCAGAGTTGCATAATGAAATTTCGTCATGCCAGTGGCAGATCAGCCACCTACAACTGAAATCCTGGTGCAGCTATACATATAAATAGTTTAACAAAAACCCCAGCATGGCATGTACAACAGTTCTGGTTAAATATCTGCTTCTTAAGGTAAGGAGAAATTTAGACTACTAAATGGGGTTCTGCTGTTAAAAGCTCTCTTCTGTAGGTTAAGTAGTTTAAAGCAGAAAAGCTTACCTTGATCAGATCAACTCCTTGAAGTTTCCCTTCTTTAGCTTCTTTTGCTGACTGACATTCCGGATGAAGCATATGATACAGTGTAATTAAACTTGTAGCATCCTCCAGCCTAAACAAAAGAGGCTCATTTTAGCAATTCCTTTCTCTTCAGAGCATTTAGAGAAAGTGTATTTTGTAATGTACTTTGCACAGCACCGGCTGTCAAACTGCTGCTTCCACTGAGTATCCAGTCCCTGGAACACACAGGTGACCAGGCATCCCACCACCCCCTGCTGCAATGGCAGCCCCTTCAGGAGAAGGAGGGCAAAGAAGCCCTGAACACCACGGAGCACCAGGCAAGGGACCTAAATCTATCCCTCCTGCTGCTGAAGCCTGCAAGCCTGCTCAGCAGTAATACAGCTGACATCTCTCTGAAAATACAATTAATTACCCAATAATGAGTGTTCAGCGGAACAACTGTTCCACCAGAGGGGACCTTCCTAACACAGACTGCAATGACTACTGTGTTTTACAGAAGTAGCATTAGAAATCCTGTGACACAGAGCTCTCAGCTGAATTTAAAACTACTGAAGTGTGTGGCAAGGAAAGACATTCCAAACCCTGCTCATTTAAATTGTCCAGATATGTCAATTTTCCCTTTAACAATTTGATTCTAAAATAGGAACCTTCCTGATTTCTCCATATGCTCAGGTTTAAAAGCAAGATCTGATCACCTGTTCCAAGTTTCTAACTGAAGGAGCATGAAATAAAGGCCACCATCACTGCAACTTGAAGTTCTGATTGTATGAATCTCTCCCAGCTCTAGTGACATTTTGAACAACTGAATATTGTTCACTTCTGGGAACTTTGAATAAATTTAGCACCATGTTTTATAGAAATCCATCCATTTAAAATGAAACCTTATCTACGTCTTCCTAAGGTACTTAGGAATTGCTCTAAAACCCAAATGTATCAACTTTGTAAGCTAAAACTGAGCTCAGTACAGAAATGTTAGGCTTTATGATCAGCAGTGCTCACAGCTGGAAGTGTTCTGACAATTACATGGGAAACAAAAATAAAAACCCAACAACTACAGAAGGCTAATTTCTGCAGAAACCTAGTTTAATACCCTACAACTTCATGGACTGTTACTGGTGCTTCTGTACAGCTAACAGTACCTACACAGCTAACAGCTAGAGCTGGCCTAAAATGTCATGCAAATAAAAACTTTTCTACATCTGAAAGAAATACTGTTTTCCTTTTCAAACAGCGGTACTTGTTCTAAGGCTAAGCAGGATTGATTACTAAGTGACAAACTGTACTTACAAGTCTCTGTTGATCATATCTGTGAGTAAGCCATCTGTCTTCTTTCTGTTGACCAGATACCACACCATGCCCCCAAAGTGCCTCGTTGAGCGGAGCAGGTCATATTTGGCGTGTTTGTCAATGTCCTCGTAGGTGCGGTGATGAACCTGCACACACACAAGGTTTTGTTTCATTTGCAGAAATGGAGCCTGATGACAGTTTTCCCCCTGTAACTCTCACAGAGATTTTAATCTTTTTCATTTCCCGAAGGTGCAGGAGTAAGCCACATGCTGAACCACGCTAAAGCGTTATGCACGTTGTAATTCAGGGTAACACTGGGCTAGTCCAGTCCTTGGTACTTAGGCATAGACATCCTTATGGCAAAAGGAAGCAAAATCCTATCTCTGTCCTGAACATTTGGGCAGCGAGGGACATAAGCTCTGAACCTTCACTGCACCGCTGTCAAGTTGCATCTATTCTTTCAGGAGAAAAACGCTAGAGCAAAGAGGTAAAACTTTACTTTGAAAAAAAGTTACTTAAAAAATCACCTAACAGAAGTTACAATTTCTCAAATCACTGAGAATATTACCGTTTAAAGAGAAGTAAACATTTTAAAAGCAAGTGTAGACTAACATTTATCAGCAGCTATAGCTACTAATTTTAATCTGCTAGAACAACATTTTTGTAGCTGGTCTTTGCCAAAAATAATACTTTGTGCACAGTGCTCTCTCTCAACATGCACTTTGCCAGTTCCCTACCTGGTCCTGCCAGCTCCTAAGCCAGCAGTTAGTGTGACTTCAGCAGCACAACTCTGCTCGTAGCCTCTGACAGGTGTTATCATCAATTCTGGTTTGATACCAAAAGTACCTGTATAAAGACTTTTTTTTGCATGTGCAGTACCTTTCTAGGCTGGTGAAAATTACTTGTGCAAAATCCTGTTTTACTTTTCTGCATCAAAGCTCATCACAAGGATAATCTATACGGAAAACTTAGAGCACATATGACCAGCACCTCTGCTCCCCGGATAATATTTTTCTTTACAAAATAAACCCTACAATTCTCCACCAATTTTTTTTTTTGCTAGAAAAATGAAAAGCGAACTCACTCTGATATAGTCAGGTGAATCTGGCTCAAACTGGGCAATGCACATGTTAAGGACATCTTCATGACGGTCTTGCTGGAATACAGTCTGAAACAACAGTTCAAATTCAGGAGTAGATTATGTAATCACATCATCCCAACTCTCCAAAATCAAAACAGCAGCCACAACACTCTATTCTGGGCAACACTTACAGTGAGTAACCCCTTCATCAAAAGACAAAATGGATAGAAGCACAGTAACTGTCTTGATGACATTTAATATAATATTTCTTGATTTTTTGATTCTGAAACACCAGTTCACATTTTCAGATAAATGTACAATTGTTGCTAGTATGACACAGTATTTACAGCTACCCAGGATTTACCTGGCCGTAACCTGGAACTTCGTTTCAAGTATTTTAACCAAGTTACAATGAAAGGCAATTGTTCAAAACAGAATTCAAGCAGCTAAACACACACATGCAGAATGGCCTCTTCAGAGTTACTCTGCCCAAAGAGCACAGTTTCACTATCAGACTGCAATGAAGTAAAAGTGATCCGTTTCAAAGCCAGGAGGAGCTTACCCCAAGGTTCTCATCCTTGAATAACGTGGGGGGAATCACTCTGCGCCCTTCCTTTGGGAAGAATATCTGTATCATCCTGTCTCGTTCCTCCCAGGTTGCTTTGCGTAACACCCCATTGGGTTCTCTAACTACAATGAAACGTTCCTGGAAATGAGGTAAAAACCAAACATTATCTCCCAAAGCCTTCTCTCTTCACGGCCAGAACCATTCTAAAAAAAAAAAATCTCATTTGTCAAAGTCCTTCTATACCTAAACTCACCCTAATGACATCAGTTTCTAACTGACGGTTGCCATGTGCTGGACTCATCATTTCTGCCTTGCTACCTGCTAATTAAGTGCTGCCTTTGCACCTTTGTTTTACTGTATGACAACCGTGCATGTGCCAACACTAAAAGCTACAGCTCTGGGAAGTTTAGGGATAACATAACTCATACCCAGACAGGGAGTTAGCCTGATTTTATCATTTGATAATCCATACAAAATGCACTTTTGTACCTTTTTTCCAGAAGTAGGTGCTAGAATCAAGTAAGGGCAAGTGCAAGGCAAAAAATACAACAAATCAAATGACATACTCAGATCTGTTCACAAGCGTAATTGATTTAGGGTGGTAAATAAGAAAGTTTGTTTGACAGGGAAGTTTTCAATACGGTGCAGCAGGAGAGTAAATAGCAGATTCCTGGAGAAAGCTCTCAGATAGAGTAACAGATGGAAGACTGGGCAGTTCATTTCACAGGATCATCACTATATGCTCATTTGAACCATGAAGACTTCTTAGAATCATAACTTTTTTAAGATCTTTTCCAGCCTCTTATTACTGGTACTTAAAGACAATCAAGATGTTTCATTACACAAAGGAAACTTTATCCCTATACTCCCCAATACCATTAGACAACTATTTCTTTACAGCTTTCCTAGGAATTCATTAATCATTTTCACAGCTTTCCACCAGATCTTTGCAACTGTGAAGTAGCTCCATCTTAAAAAGTAATCCAATTCTACAGAAAGCTTCTAGGAGTATGGAAGAACTCAGCACTCCTAGCGTATCACAAGCATCTGCTTATAAAATAATTAACTACCTACCACACAGCTTTCCCCCATGCCTGGGGGAATGCAATTTATGATTATCAGTTAGAAGCAAGTATTTAGAAATACATTTTTCTGTATTGCCTTGTACCAGACTAAATTTTCAACTCCTTGGCCTTTTTTCAAACCGATCTATCTACACTTTCATTAAAGCTTATTTTGAAAACAAATTAATACCGTTAATCACATTACTTACACGATGTGGAATGGAATAACTTAAATCTGTAAACACGTATTTTGCAGTTTCAGTTCCTTCAAGGACTTTGTCTTCTGCTAAGACATCATCAATTGGCTCTCGTTCATTCAAAACAGGGGGCATTATTAGTTTTGCTTTAGCTTCCTCAATGGCTTTTCTTGTGGCCTTGTAGGGAAAAAAGTGTAGCTTAATTCTACAATTAAAAATATCATCCTATTGGAAAGATAACATACAATTTGGGGATAAATATTTTCATTTAGAGAAGCTTGGGTTTTTTCTTCTGCAGTTGAGAAAGAAAAAGAGTAATTTTTTCCACTAATTCCACCTCTAGGTAGGTGACTTTCATATGAACAATTTACTACTACTGAAACCTGGACAAAATGCTGGAGGAACTTCCAAAACTACAGTGGACAAACTATTGCGAACACCAAGTTTATTTCAAACACCAAGTTTATTTCAGGTGTTTTTCCAGGGTAAATTTCCCCCAAAGCATAAACCACAATCAACAGTTTGTATATAGCTTTAATTGTGGCTACAGCAGAACTGGCTTAAGTCAGGTCCCTCTGTCATCCTGAATTAAGTCAGACCAGAGGGAAGAGAAAAAAAAAGTAGTCAAAGGATTCACAGGGCTATAACTTAAGTATCAGATGAAGACACTTAACAGAGTTAGGAAGCATAACAGGTTAATAAAGAGAAACTGTCGCTCAAGAAAAAGAGATCAGATTTCCTTCCACATCCCATCAAAACTCACACAAAACTGGACATACCAAGCTATTTCAAGTGAAGAAACACTGATTTACACTAATTTAGGGAATAACCTGAAACAAAGTAAAGAAACTGGAATGTTTTCAAACGCAGCAGTAAAGAAGGCAGAAATATGGGCTATAACAGGCATTTTGCTAAAACCAAGACTTACTTCCGAAGGAAGGAGAGCAGCCTACCTCTTCCAGCTGAGCTTCGGTCATCAGTTTGTAGTTGGGCGGCTTGAGGCCCTTCTTCACAGGCCGGAACACTTTGTGCAGGTCGAGTCCTGTCATTTTGTAAAGCAGCGTCTGGACCGCTTCGTCCGTGAAGGCAGGCTTGGGCTTGGCGGCCTTTCCCTCTGCGGGAAGGGGCACAAGCTGTTACCCGGGGGCTGAGGGGACAGCCACGGTCACAGTCACCCCCTGCCCTCACGGCTCCTCCGGCCCCCGCCGGGACCTCCGCGGCCCCACAGCCGCCCCGACCCACATCCCTCTCCACGGGGACTGCAGCCGCCCACCACCACCACCACGTGGGGCGCGGGCGGCTGAACCCCGAGCCTGGGGCAGCCGGGGGCGCTCTAGGGGTGCCCCCGCGTCTCCTCACGTA